>VXBH01004446.1:113647-204606 GCA_013400035.1 Rynchops niger | reverse complement strand
TTGTTTTTTTTTTTTTTTTTTTCTTGATGAATCTTCTTATGCCCGGTATCAGTGTTTATGTTGAGCTCTGGTGTGTGCCTGCCCCGGGCCCAGGGAGGTAAGTACCTTCACCCATCCCCAGGGGAAGAGGGGATCCTTTCTTAACCTCGGTGGTCTCTAAAGTCTCTTATTTAGGAGAAGGACCTTTTTTTCAAGAAAACCCCACTTCTCTGCTACTGGGCTGTGCAGCGCAGGAGAGCATCCCAGGCTGGCTCCAGCTGGGCTTTGCAGAGCCAGTTTGCCGCTGGGATGCAGGCGAGCAGGTTTGGGGATGCGAAGTGTGACCTGCTGCGCTGCCCTAGGGTGGGACAGCTCTGCGCCGTGACTGCAGACTGGCTTTGTCCTGCTGTGACATGGCTGGGTTTGCTGCGAAGAACCTGGTTATTGGGTGCCATAGTGCCAGGTGGCATTGGCGCAGAGAAAAACAGGGTCTGGGAAGAAGGAACCCAGCCAGGAGGTTTTGGCAGGTCCCTGGTGGCACAGCAGAACACTTGGCAGTTCTCAGGACAACTTCTGGGTTTCCTTGCCCATTCTGGAAGATCACGGTGGGTAAAAGGTGTTTCCCTCCAAGGTGGAGAAGGCGGGGCAGGTGAGAGATAAGGTGCAGGTGGGTGTGAAGTGTTGCAGACACGACATGTATTGCTCTGCATCTTTGTATGAGGCTCAGGGGTTTGCTGCCTCCAAAAGCCTACGTAGCTCCTTACAGACTGGAGGTACTCATGGCTTCGTTTTTGATGGTACAATAAACGCGGTTAAAAATGAAGAAAAGTGCTTGACAAATGTCTATTTTTGTAATGACTGGTGTGATAGCTTCTTAGACAATTGTGTTGGGTTTTGGTGTCTGTCTCTGGGCAGGGGAGGAAGCGACTAGTTTTGGAATATGAAAAGAGTAAATGCTTAGTTTCTATTACAGATTTTAATTTAAAATGTTGGTTTCATTCTTTAGTTGATGGGGAAAACAAAATCCACAAAGCTCTTGATTTAAATTGTGATGGGAGAGGGATTTTGTCCCTATAATGAAGTGAACTTGTTTAAGTCCCGTTTAAGACAATAAGTTCCTTTCTGTATTAATTTGCTATTGCCGCAATAAAATTTGCTGTAATTTGATCAGCAGTAACAGCTGAGGGGGTCAGCCCAGGCCGGGAGCTGATGTGCAAGTGCCTGAAGATTCTGTCCTTCCTCAGCAGAGGCAAAGAGCTGCAGGAGCTTCCAAGGAGGGGAAATCCAGCATCGGAAGGGAATTAAACTACTTAATGCTCTTCTCTTAGGCTGGCACGTGGCTCAGGTTCTGCTTCTCCTGGCGATGAGCGCGTTCCAAAAATGTAACACGGTAATTCACTCCTCGTTAGGAGCTGGTATGGCATTTACCTTTTCCACCGTAAGAACGCACGATTTCCGGGTTCCAGCCCCTGGCGTTTGACGTGGGGCTGTTCCGCACGGGAGGACCCCGGAGATGCGGGCGGAACGGGAGGCTGGGCTGGCTTTCGGGGCAGGTTATGCCGATCCGGTGCGCGTTATCAGCAAACAGAGAAATCTCCGCCTGCTGACCCGTACTCCCGGCCACGTCGGCGCCACGTGGCGGCGCAGGCGCGGTGGCCGCNCCGGCCACCGCCTCCGGCCCGGGCGGTGACAGCTCGTCCCGGTGTCCGCGCAGCGGCAGGGAGCGTCCTTGGGCCCGGCTGCGGCCCGGGGTAGGGGCAGGCCCGGGAGCAGCGGGGGCCCTGACGGGCGGGGGTCGGTGCGGTGCGGGGGCATATGGCCGGGAGAAGCGGGGCTCTCGCAGCGCTCCCCGCCGGTGCCGAGGCCGCGCCGTGGTCGGGGGAGCACCGGGAGCGGGTCCCTCCTCCCGGCAGCCGGCCGTGATGTCTACTGTGTTTCCAGATCCAGAAGCTCTGTGACAGAGTGGCTTCTTCCACTTTACTGGATGACCGGAGGGATGCCGTGCGTGCTCTTAAATCATTATCCAAGGCAAGTGTCGAACTCCCGGAAGAGCCGCGTGTTTTTTTTAATACTTCCTCGAGGTACTTCTTAAAAAGCTTTGTTTGGACTTTGGGCTAGGCCATGAACTGTTCAATTTTTCCCCCAACAGAAGTACCGATTGGAGGTGGGTATCCAGGCTATGGAACATCTCATCCACGTTCTTCAGACAGACCGGTAAGCACGTTGCTGTCTCCTGGCAGCCACCTCCAGCCCAGAACCTGACCCTTCTCTGCTCCAGGAACTGACAAACCCAGATGTGGTTCTGTGTACCAGCGAAGGCAGGAGGGGAGCTGGGTTCCTCACAACTCTTCTGGCACAGTGGCCTTTTGTGATGACAAGACTTCAGTCACAGCGTAGTCAGAGGTGAAAAGAACAGAATGCCAGCAACTTGGATGAGGGACAGAAAAGAGCAGTTGTAGAGTAAAGATGGTACCAAAGTGCATCTTAACGCTTCTCCTGGTCAGTTTTCACTACTGCGGAAAGGTAAATCCAAAATGACAAAGTTGAGTATATGTAGTATTTGAAATAACCCGCATAGACCTGTTATTGGGCTAAAGGTGAAATAGACAGAACTCGGAGGAAATGAAGGAAGTCAGCAAATGTGTGTTTCCTCAGGTGTGTGCCATCATGTGAATTGTTAGGATAACTCTGTGATGGGGAGTAATGCAGGCATTTATTTTGAAGGGTTCAGCTGGACTCCGTGGCTGCTGTTAAGTCTAAATTCTTGATGTAGACTGGAATGTAATATTTATGCGATCTAGCATTTAAGATACCGTTGCTACCCATCTCTTTCTGCAATGGATCCCGTTGCTGTAGCTGACAGTACCCACGTGTTGGAACTTGGAACCTGTTTGAAGTGCTCCAATTTAAGCTTCAAACACTGCGTGGTCTCAGTGCTTAAGTAGGCAAGTGTGGTGTGACAGCCTTTCAGTCTGGATTTGAACATAAAGCTGGTAAATATATATATATATAAAAAAAAAACCAAACAGTCATGAGGGCATATATGGAGTACTTACACGTGGGTACATGGGAGGCAGGAGCATGTCTTCTAAGGTCAAGGCAAAGGAGAATGAGGAAAGCAGCAGTTCAGTGTCGAGAAGGAGGTGTCCTGCTGCACTTACCTATATCGGATGAGAAGGATAAGAAGCCGAAGGCTACTGGTGGCCTTCTTACCTGGACAGTTCTGCCAGGGGCTGGTGTCCAGATGAGCCCATGTTACTTCTGTTCCCTTGCCTGGGTAGTTAAAAGTGAATGTTTGCCCTGCGTGTAGCTCAAATGGTGTAAAAGGGAAGGTTGTAGTAGTAACTGTTGCTGATGCGAAGGGGAAGCCCTTCAAAAAATTGAGGTCAAGGAGCCTGCATTCATCCACTTATCTGCTCTTGAAGCCAGATTTGAACTTTGCGAAGGGAGGTGGGGCTTTACTGATCCTTTCCTTTGAGATGCCAGCCCGAACCCTTGGGGCAGGAACTCGAGAGCTTTTCTGTGCTTTTTGGGCTCCAGTTATCCCTTTGGAACTTGTGCGTGCTGGGGCTCTGTGCACATGTGTTGTGTGACTCTGGCTGCAGTTCACAAAATAGTAAATAGATCTTTCTGGTTTGGGGGTTTTCAGCTGAAAAAATGCTGTTTTCCACAAAATGCTGATAGGCAAGTTTCCTATAGCATGTTTTATGGTGGATAAGCATGTCAGCTGGCCCACCTGTGGTATGCTGGGGTTCACGTGAGAGGTCTGGTTGTATCCCTGGTGTCTGACGAGTTCAGGTGTGTGTTACAGGTGGTGTGAGTGATGGTAGAGGGGATGCTTTGGGGGCTCTTCCAGTGGTAGGAATACAAAACACAGCCAGCTCATCAGAGGAACTGGCTGATAAATGAGTTGCAGGCTCAGCTGTCCCCACAGCCTGGTGTGATGGGCATGCTGACCAGTGAGGCCGGTGGCCTGACAGAGGTCAGGGCTGTTGTGCTGTCATGGCTGTTTCAGTGTGCATGCCCAGATGGGATCTCTGGACCTTTCCTGTGCCCACCTGAGGTGCCCTGAAGCTTTCTGTGGAAGTAAATATGCTCGTTGTCTCTCGTCTTGTCCTCCTCTATTTTTTCTCTTTTGTGTTGCAGCTGTTTGAGGTTATGTTTAAGAAGGAACAATGCACCTTCAGAGAAAACAGAAGTCAATGATTGACTCAAGCTGTCTTCTCGCATGTGACAGTGTTCATGTGAGTGACTCGCATGCGCTGGTCCTGTATTTTGACTGTGTTGCTGTGAAGTTTAAGATTACAGAAGGTCTGATTTGATTAGAAATATGAAAGGACCAGGAAAACAGTGTGCTGTTTTGTTTTCCTGTGTAGCTTAGTTTTAGGGAAATGATTTTTCAGTGATTATTAGGTTGGCCTGAGGATGGGTGGTGGAGTTCTTCAGGTGCAGCTTTTTGACTGCGAAGCTGTGGATGGTTAAGTTACTGATGGGAGATGTTACATGCCTGTCTGCTCTCTGGGACCTGTGCCTGTAGGAGCTGTGCTTCGTGTGCATCAGAATGTGAATGTGATCTACGAGGTTCCCCTTGTAGTTCCTGGTTTGGTTGAAGAAAGGCTTGATTGGGCTGTACCAGGTGGGGCTTATTCTGCTCCCAGCCTTTTTTGCAGGGCTGGATGTTTGGGTGGAAAGAGTTCTGGGGGAGCAGCCAGCAGCAGGCAGGGTCTGAATTCACAGGGCCTGTGTGGAACGGGTAGCTGTGTACGGAGACTGTAATGTGAGAACAGGACAACTGCAGGCACCCTTTCCTATTAGGTATTTACCAAAAATTAATGGGATAGTTCAAGATGCACAAGTGTGTGATCCTCAGCGGCACCTGCCTTGCTGGAATCTGTAATAGCTATATGAAAAACTGCAAAAAGCTTGCTGGTAAGAGATGATTATTTCCTAATGCAAAGAAGCTCTTTGTGAAATCAGTATCTAATCAAAAAGTCATTTGATTTTAAGACCTTCTCAGCCATAGCATAGCTCTTATCTTTTCTGAGAATTATGTTAACTATTATTCGTGTACCCCTTGAGTGAAAAAGCAGCTGTCTCTCATCTCTGGTGCATGCCCTGATTTTGGTGAATCAATTGTTCCTTCCTTTGGAGTTTGAAGTGAAGCACAAACTAGGGTGTCAGCTCCGTAGTAGTAGTTCTTTCCTTGTTTCCATTTGCAGCCTTGTTGCTCTGCTAATCCCTTGTAGAGAATCACACTTTAGCTCTTTGCTTTTTAAGGCATGCTGGTGCTTTCTTAATTCTGAGGTTGTTAGTACGAGGCATTTATAGGTTCATCTCCTAGCTTCAATAGGGAGGAGGCCTGATCTGCGTGCCTGCACTGAAATGGTGAGTGCTTCTTGTGTCCTGTTCTTATTTCTGTCCTCAGATCTTGCACTGCTGCTTCGGACTATTTACAGCCTGTATCTGGAACTGAAATACACGGCTTCTGTCTCGGAGACTTGTTATGTGGTTTACTTGTAGATTGCCTTAAGCTCTGTCTCCTGCCTGAGTACTTAAAACTCGTTCTGTAGAAAACAGACTTCTTGCACTAGTTTTTCAGCTAAGGGCATCAGCCATCCTGGAGCCCGATAACACCCCCGAGTCAGCCCTTAAATGTTCCAGACTCTTATACACACCAGTGCTCTTGTGCCATGTGTTTGTTTTGTAATATGAAGTAGGAACTGTGATCTGCAAGCGGACTTTTCCTGATTTGCTGTCTATGTGTTGCCACATCCCACTGGGGATTATTTTGAAAAGTAATTTGGCATTGAGCGCAGAACAGGCCAGTGTCACTTAACTGTTGATGTGGGTGCAGGCACCAGAGTGAGAACCCAACTTGATCGTTAACTGCTTTGGTTGGGCTTATATAACAAGGTTTTTAAGTGTCAGCGTGACAATTTTCATAGTTTGAAACCTAACATGAACCAAAGAGAAAGAACTCTTTTTTTTTTTTTTTTCTTAAGGCACAGACCTCAGTTATTTATGTGCTGTTAGTTCCAAATTTTCGACTTGTAATATGCTTCTCATTAACACTTCTGTAAGAGATAATATAAATGTTGTTATCCCTTTGATAGCTCTTCCATGACTTGAGTTTTCAGGGGTAACAAAATGCCCTCCTTTCTAGGCAGGCTATGATTGATGGCATGATAGGAATGCTCTCCTTCTCCTGACAGGGTGGATGATGCCTGTCTCCATTCTGACAGTGATATGCTGTAATTGTAGAAGAATAGGTAAAAGCATTTCTGAGGCACCTTGCCTGGGCAGGACAACATGTGGGCGCCTTGGGTTCCCTAAGATGCTTCTCTGTTCTTGTGTATGAACTCGTGCGGCGCTGCGCTGACGTGTTGGTTGAGTGCCACAGAAAAGCACAATTAGCAGAGGGAAGATGCCCGAGGTGGCTTACCCTGGACTGTAGCATTGCATGAAGGCCGTATCTTTTATGGATGCCGGAAGGACTGGAAGTCTACTTCTTGGCTGACTTTTTTTCACTACAGAGCAAAAGCTGCACAGCTTCAGACTGAAGAGAATAATCAATAAAATGTTGTATGTGGTGAACAGCAGATGGTAGCGGGGCAGCGAGCGGTAAAGATAGGACGCTGCTGTCCTCATTTTGTGATGTGTTCCTCTTCTGATAAGAGAAACAAGGCCTGCTTTTACCACATCTGACAAAAATTTGCCTGTTCTTCTGTAGCTGCTGTGATGCCCTGGACAAGGGAAAGGAAAAGCAGGGCTGCAGCTTGTTGTTGTTGGTTTTTTTTTTTTTTTTTTTAAGTCTCCATGAAATAATTTCTATGTGTTTTTCAGATGTGGAATTGTTTCAGTTATATCAAAAGGAAACTATAGGCTTTGGAGTGTTGTGTTGAAGAACTAAATTTACAATTAAAGGAAAACATAAGCAGGCTGGGAATCTCAGCACACCTGCTGGACAAGACCATTTACATGGACCAAAAACTTTCTTTACTTTGACTAACAGTTTGGCAGAGGAGGGGATAATTTTCTCCCCCTCCTCCTTTTTGTTTCCATCACAGCCCAGCTTAAAAGCAGGTATGAGTTGAGTGACACACTGAGGTGTCCTGGGAGGACATCAGCAGGACCAGGATTCAATTCAAAACCTGAAAGAACAAACAACACTGCCTGATTATTTCTACCTTTTGAATTAGTGCGAGAGTCAAAGGAAGGGAGGTGAGGTGTTGCTTTGACAGCTCGCTAAAGCCCTTGCTGGAGTGATACAGGAAACGTAGGTACAGATTGCTCCACTCTGCCTTCTCAAAGCTAGTGGCTCACCTTCAGGCTTCTCTAGTTTTCTTGGTTGCAGCAGCTTCTGTAGGTCTGTCATTGTTAATGAGTGGTCTAGCAGAGATAGCTGGCCTCAATTAAGGCTTGGCTTTTAAGATTGCTGGTTAGACAGGTTATTTTTTACGCCTCAGCTCTGGACCGGCCTAGTAGCTTCTTAAAATGCAAATTTATCCTCGGTGTGGATCCTTACTTTGTATGCATTAGGGCTCGGTGAAAGCAAATACTGAGGATTTTGAATGAGGGGTCTTGTTTTGCCAGCGTGCTCTTGTGATGCTGGGCAAGCCATGAAAATAGCCGAGGTGTGCCCTCTGCAGTCTGAGGTGCCTTCCTTTGGGATGTTAGGCTTCCTTTTCCTTTTGTTTTTTTGACCAGCTGTGCTTTCACACTTCCCTGATTTATGAGCAACAAAGCAAGCAGCAAAAATGGTTATGCTTCCCCCCAAAACTCTTGGATGGGATCTTTGTTGTAGTGTAGGGTTTATGGGTTGTTCGGGCTTTTTGCAAAGCAGAAGAATCCGGTTTCTCTTCAAGCAGGGTTTATTAGGAATAGTCTTGGTGTAAGCAGGTGACCTAATGCTTAGGTTGGCTGCCCAGCGGCTTCCTGGGGATGCTTGGAGTGGAAAAACCCGTAATAACTGGGTGTAGTCCGAGTAGGTGACACGAGGGCTGGCCCGTTCGGGACAATCCGCAGCTGTCGCAATTGCGTTCACGTGGCGCGCAAGGTTTGGCCCCTGGTTCTTGCCGATGGGTTAGTGGGGAGGGTCCTCCCTGGGATGGTGCAGAAGCTTCTCTGCAGCTTCCTTTGGTGACCTTCTGGGAAAGGGTCCCAATTCCTCCTGGAGATTTCTCCCGGTATACTTGAGGAGCAGGTTAGGAGGAGTGACACAGGAAATGGAAGACACACTTAGAGCAAAGCTTCCTGCGGTCGTCTTGTGTCACCAGATCTTCTGGATGGGGTCACCTGAGGGAGTGGAACTGGGCAAAGGAGTTTGACTCCATTCAGGGACTGGGCGGTTGATGGTTACGTGGTATTACAAAATGCCTGTCAATGTCAGTCCCTCTGTCACTCTAATGCTGCAAAGGGAGCTGCATGTGCAGAAAAACGATGTCGTAAGAGTAGTTGGAAATAAGTTATTAAAGAAAAGTGGTTCTTTCGTTTGCAGTTCAGATTCTGAAATAATTGGCTATGCCTTGGACACCCTCTACAACGTAATATCGAATGACCTAGAAGAGGAGGAGCAAGGTAAGTGCTTGGCAGTACTAGTTGTGCTAATGAGGGGTGCTTTCCTTGTGGTTTTGTTCAAATGATAAACTGCAATACCCTGTGACTTAGTAATGTCGAGACTTGCTTTCTTATTGTGTAGCTGTTACGACAACGCTAAAAAAAACTTGTATGCAACTTGTATTAAAGTAATACTGAATGACTTCCTTATTAATTTAAAAAAACTATATTCTGTGAACAGCAGCCAGGTTGGAATGGGATAATTAATTGTTTTTTCTAGTTTGTAAATGGGAAAGGGCAGTGCTGGCTATTGCTGTCAAATGGGATACTGCTATCTGATGATGTAACAGGGATATTGAGAGAGAAAATCTCAGGTACCTATGGTAACATGGCTATATGTAAGTGTGAAAACCTTCTTTTCCAGCCCTTCTGTGGCAATTTAGAAAGAGACTCTGCCTGTCCGTCCCAAGATAGTCATCTGTAGAAGTAGACACTACACGGCTAGGCTCGCAAACTCCCTGCTCCTCGTACCTCCATTTGATTTTTTGAAGGCCTCTCTTGATAGGCCATAAAAACTGGTCTCAAAGGCCAGGGAAACGGTTGCAGCTGTTAAAAATAACCCTATGTTTCACAGAGACATCAGTGCTCTAAAGAAAGTGACAGCAGTATCCCAAATTAGGCTTGGGCAAGAGGAATGTTCTTAGAACTACATCCATGAAATGGAGCTGTGAGTGCTCAGACTGAAGTAGAGCCAGATGGTGCTGCTGACAAGTAACCCAGCTGTGGATTACGAGCATTTCGGGCTCTTGAAGGGTGAATGGTGCGGAGGGCAGGACAGTCCAAACATCCCAGTTTTTAGCATCAAGGACAGACTTGAGAAAGGGGATGGAATCTGGCTGAGGGCTGGGCTAGTGCTAGCTTGGGAGGAGGCCTCATCAGAGCGATGTCTGTCAGATGCTTGCCTCCATCACCATCAGTGGGGAGAGTGGAGACCAGGTACCAGTTAGTCATGCAGGCAACTGCCAGGTAGGTGACTCTGCTGGAGGAAAAAAAGTCTTGTAGAGTATCCATTCTGCTTTTGGGTGGATCAACATGAAAATCCATCATACTACTTGTCCAAAAAAAAATAATAATCAGAGGTCTTGGGCAAGAATGAACACAGTGTAAGCAGAAGGATAACTTTGAGATGAGTGAATATGTGTGGGTTCATAGCATCCTGCATTTGCCGTGGACCTGAAGAGTCTTTCTAGTTCCTGACAGCACTTGTACCTCGTTTCTCAGTTCCCATTACATGCAGTGGAGTGGGAGTGCTCCTGTGAATGGATGCAACTTCTGCCGGCACTTGGCAGTAAGGCTGTAAGGCCTTAAAAGAGACACTGCAGGCAGTAAGGCTGTGCGCTAGGTCCTTTCACGGTGCCTTCTACAATGGAATGTCTCATTTTAGGTAGCTGCGAGACTTGCAAGCTGAAAGCCTTCTGTGACATGTTATCCTTAAGCACCTCTCAAATTGTGGCTTGGCTTACTTGCCCTTTTCCTCGTTCATCCAGTTGCCTGATCTTGATGAAAGAGGTTTTGAACAAGATCAGAGTTTTACACCGCTGGTGGATCCATGTTCCTGGTAGTGGCCTTGATTATGGACTTGACAAGTATGTTATTAACAGTCTCTGAGGAAAAGCAAAGAGTTGACAAACTGGAGTCACGCTTGTGCCATCACCAGTGTTGTAAGAGTTACGGGGTTGCTAAGTTTGGCCACTTCCACAAGAACTACTGGAAGGAGTGATTGCTACTGTAGAAAAGCTAGGACGGCTGCTTGGAAAATCTCAGCTTATGCTGCTACTGGTTGTGCTGTTTGGGAAGCTATTCAACTTGTAAACCTTTCTCTTGTTTCTTTTTCTTTTCTCCGCACTGACAGATGATTCTGAAGGTAAAAGAACCTTTACTTATACAAATATGGCACTTTGTTTTAGGCCTAGTTGCTATTCTCACCCATAACGCTTGCTGCTGTTTAAAAAGGACACTGTAAAGACTTGCATTGGAGCTTAGCGAAAGCTTTTTGCATTCTGCTCTACACGTTTTCTTTGGAGCGGAATATCTTGCTAATTTTATTTCTCATGTGATTTGGGCATGCTGAGTTGCCAGCAGATCTCCAGAGATTGTAATGGTGATCAATTCTTGTTTAGGATGTCATGAAAGTGCGCAGCTAAAGCACTGGTAGGACTTTAATGGGCAAAGGTTTGTGAACGGTTTCTGTTTGCAAGAAGCCCTGAAGTCTGCTGCGCATGCGAGCGCTGCACGTGAGCATCCTTCACAGTGTCTCTTTTAAGCAATGCATGTTGAAATACAGTGTGCATTTCTACTCTAAGTTACCACTAACACTTTGCGTGTTCTCCTTTTTTAAATTTGTTTTATCAAAATGCATGTCGTGTTTATTTTAAGATTAAGTTCTACTTTGCAGTGCTGCTTGTTAGTCAGTCACTAAGAGCTAATCTTAATAGATGGAAGTCATTCTCTTTACTTGAGCCCTGTGAATGTGTAGATTTAAAGGGTGATTACGGGTAGAAGTCTGGTTGCAAGATCTGTGGTGTATCCCCATCAGTAGAAGATGCAGTTTCACTTTGACTGTTACTTTCTGTCTTTCTCCTCTTGGGCTTTCTTTTTTTTTTTTTTTTTTTTAATTTAGTAGAAGAAATACTGATAGGACAAGGAAGAATTAATAAGGAAAAAAAAAGATAACTTTAATTTGTCCCTTTTATAGCAGAATCTTACACATCCTGAACTAGAGTCAAGCTTTTGGAATAAGCTACGTATATTACTGTGTAAGCTGTGTATACTTTCCAGGTTTTGCCTTAGCACCCGGAACTTGAGCGAGGATGGGAGCTGGGATTAGGAGGAATCCAAAGCCCAAACATTTGCTATTTGTAGCTGAGTTTGGGTAAAGGACGAGATGTTCAGTTGCAGCTCATGGAAAATTCAAAACGAAATATTTTGGCTTAAGCACCTACTTAAAAGAAAAAAAGTTTAGGTGTATGGGCTTTGCTTGGTTTGCAGGAAGCTCTAGTGCATGCAATGCGTGTAGGATTCTCTGCAGAGTTGCCTCTTACTCTACAGCAGCGAGTGAGCAACTCGACTTCTGGGGAGTTGCCTTGCCTGCGGTTTGTGTTTATTCACCTACACCAGGAGTGAGCCAGACTCGACAAGTCCCTCAGCTTCAGCGAGCTCACTGTCGGACTTGTACGCTGTTAGATGCCACGTGCCTGGGCTAGAGTTATTTTTGCACACTGTCTGTCCTCCCTTTTTGTCATCTTTTGTTAGTGTTTCATAATTTCTGCAGCTAAAAATCTAGAGCAGACTGGTGCTGCTTCTCTCTCCCGCTTGTAGGCTACCTACTGATAAACCTGCTTCGAGGGAGAAATGTAGCCATCCTGCATGAGAGACGTGGTCAGCTACTCGCTGATGGCTGAAAGGCCAAACAAAAACCTCTGTCCTGTATTGGAAATCCTTAAAAAATAGATCTTACCAACTGATACCTTGCAGTGAATCACCATCACCAACAGTTTGAATTGGGGCGGTGGAATTAAAATTGTTTTCTTGGCACCAAATTTTTATGGTAGAGTCTTCTGTTTCTCTGTTCTGCCATACCCCTGACGAGGTCTGGAGTTTGAAGATTATGTGTCGTCTTTGACCCATTTTATAGCTTCTAAGTTGTTAATGGTTTGTTAGCGACTCCTGGATAAGGCTGTGAATCCCGCAGTTTGGGCAGGAGGAAAAATCCTGGTTTTGCCTTTGCTTAACCAAATCAGACCTTTGGATAAATTCAGAGGCTTTACCAGCTATTGTCTGTGCCATATGTTCCTGTGCCCGTGTTTTCATCAGCTCGCATGGGACGGTGTCGCAGCGCTGCACGTAGGCCTGTGTGATTTGTAGGGCAACCCCATTTCGAAGATGAGCAGCAGCGCCTTTGCTGTGGCTCCGCAGTGAAGCGTGGGGGCACAGAGCAGAGCCTGGGCAGGGGGGGCTCGGAGGTTTCGGGGAGAAGGCAGGAAAGCAGCAACCAAGCAAAGAACCAGCCTGTTTTTTAAACTTGATGAGAGACTCCTTTCATATGGGGTGGCGGCTGGTGCCACATGAAACGGAATTCCTGCCCCTGTTGAGAGGACTGTGTTTGAAGACTGCTGAGCAGCTGAGGGCTGGCACAACTGCACTTGAATGAAATGTCTTCTCTTCCTGTCCACAATGAAGTTACAATAAAAACAACTCCCTCTGAATTAGAATTACTCTTCCTCAATTTTTCAACTGAAATTCCTTAACTAAGCCCTGCAGGAGTACCTAGCTGGGGTTGTTTTGTGAAAGAGCTTTCGAAGCTGTCACTCAGCTTAGAGGAACAGCTGTGGTGCAGAGCTGTTGTTTGCATGTTTTCTGTTATTTTTTGTTTGTGCAACAGTGATGCATGAAGTACTTGTGTAAGATGAAATTCAGGTGCTACCCCAGTTCTATACAACTGAAGAGTAAATAACAGAGCGGCATTTCATTTCCCTTGTGAAATTAATTCACGTTCCAAGACTGAGAGGTTTTGATGCTCATCTGTTTCAAACTTACCCTCCTTGCCTAATGTTGAGATCTCTTCTGTTGTTAAACCAGAAGAAATGAACGAGGTGTTTGAGCCATTTAGCTTTAGCTGGTTTATATTCCCCATCTCTCGCTTCAAGCCTCTTCCTTGATGGATGTGCTTTGCTTTTCCATGTTCCTGATGAGGAACTTCTCTAGTGGCCCAGTTCAGCTGCATGTGAATGTGGCCGCTTTGAGGGTTTCTGCTCCTCCGCTGCTGGGGGGGGTTCTCTCCTTCTCTCTGAATTCTCTGCTCACTCAAGAGTGTGCTCTGTTAGACCTGGAACAGGCAACTGTGGGGGTGGGAACTGTCAATCTGGTTGGATATGATCAGTGGAAATAGGATTTTTTTTTTTCTTTTAATGCTGGAATGAGTTTTGGTAGATTCTTGGTTCCCTCCTATTTTTAAAACACTTCTCAATAAGAGTTGTGTTTAGAGTAATGTAGGCTTACTGTTTCGTCCAAAGCTTGTGTGTGTGTTTTGAAAATAATTCCATTAACGTGATAGCAATGACTCTGAACATTTTTGTGGCCCTATCTTAGTAAAAATAAGTATCACAACTACCTGAAGTTCTCCCAGTCCCGTGTTGTAATACGTAGTTTCTTTACTATTACAGAAGAAAACTTGCCAAAACAAGTTGATGACCTGGGGAGTCAGTTCACAGAGATTTTCATTAAACAGCAAGAAAATGTCACGCTCCTGCTGACTCTTGTGGAGGTGAGTACCAGTCTCTTACTGGCAATGCTGAGAGATACGTGCTGCTGTACAGGGAGGTTATTTTAACCGATGAAGCTGGTTTTGCCTTTCTAGGCAAGCCCGAGTCAAGTGTGAGGTGTTCTTAGAGTGAATGGGGGCTTGGAGGTGGGTGAAGGACCGGATGAAGGCTGTTAGTGCAGCTTTTAAAGCAGCCTAACATTGAAAGGGTTTTGGATACTCGATTAGAAACAGTAAAAACTATTGTTCTGCAAATAGCAACTGTTGTCACTCGCGGCAAGGATGATTTTTCAGGTAATCGTTAAATGATAACGGGGTACTAATGTCTCTTGAGAGGCAGTTCGAGCAGAAAGGGCAACTGCTTTCCATCAGCGTGATGTGCTTAACTCGTTTTCCAACGGCTTTACCCCAAGGACTGCCTCTTTTTTCTCAACTGTTAAAAACCCTGTTTCCAAGCGAAGAATATGATTGTGCTTGAGAGAAAGAGAGCAACGTGAATCACTACTTTTATTTTTTTATTTTTTTCCATTTCCTTCATAGTCCATCTTCAGTAAAAAGATGATGTTCCGTTCTTCCCGTATGGAACTTCTGTCATGCTTTCAGCAGTATTAAATGTTTGTCAGTGTGTCTGAGGGTTAATCCCCAAGTGCCAAATTTCAGCCTCAGTAAATGGAAATGCAAATCAGGACCACAGTTTTGTAGACTACGGTTAGTGAGTTAATAAAATTACCTTTCTGAAACTGCTGCCTGCGGCTGACAGCCCTGTGAAACTGTTTAGTGAGTGTGAAAGGCTGACTTGTAAGTATGTTCCTGAGATGCATAAATGCAATATGTATTTTAGGAAAATCCAGGATCTAGGACCTTACTCGGCAGCGGGGTGCTGTTAATTTTATTGATCCAAATCTGAGATCTTCAAGATGAATACAGCAAGCATCTCTCCTAAAGACAGGTGAAACCTGTAGGTGGAGCTGCATGACTGCTGAATTGCAAACCAAGTGTCATTTGATAAAAATGTATATGGTATTGTGCGGAGCTGCAAGCCTGCAGTGTGTCTTGTAAATTATTCGTTCTTTTTCTCTGCAGATGCCTTAGTTCAGTGTGCTCTTTGCTAACAATATCATGCCATTCAGGGTTTGTCCTGTACTAGACTCAGTTTTAGGAAAAGCTTTATAAACCTTCTACCCTGTTGGGCTAGAAAATTGATTAGTTGTACCCCTCTGCAGCAAGTAGAGTGGAGATCTTTACTTTGGCTAGTGCTTGAGGTAGGTCAGGTGCTGAGACAAGGATGACACGTGCTCCATTTTCACTTGGAAGTAGGAACAAAGTTAAAATAAGACTGCTTGGCCAAATTAGCAATCTGCTGGTTTATTTGAAGGTGAGGCTTTAAAAGCAGCGGTATGTGCAGTACAGAAAGCTCTGTGAGGGAACTCGGCTGAGGTGAGGGTCCAGTCCCCGGCTGTGGAAGGAATTAGAGCTGACTTTGGGAGCCCAAAGGTTTCTTGTGGTTGGTCAAGTCTGTCTGTGGACTTAGTAGTTGTTGAGCTGTCTGTTGCTGACAAGACACTATTTTAAGAGAAGCTGCTGTTAGTCTTTGGGAATATGAAGAAGATACAAAAGGGCTTGCTTTCCTTGACTCTTGGATGTCCGGGTAATAATGGGCTGATCCCTGGAGGATCGGACTTAACTGGTTTTTAGAAAGAAGAAATAGCTTGGAAAGCTACCCCGGAAGAGAGGGAGTAAAGGAAAACTGCTGGGAGTTCAGGTTGGTGCTAATAAAATAGAACTGTGGAACAGGATAGTTGAGACTTGCTGTCTGTGTGCTGTAATAGGATGGACGGAAAAAGAAACTGACAGGACATGAAACTCATTGTCTGTTTGCTGTCTGTTCATAACTGGTGTCTAGAACAGAAAGCTCAGTCCCGAGGAACTTACTACTTCACGTACTCCTCTTCGTCTTTGCAGGAATTTGATTTCCATGTTCGTTGGCCTGGAGTGAAACTACTTACATCTCTTCTAAAGCAGCAAGGACCTCAAGTGCAGCAGATCATTCTTGTCAGCCCTATGGGTAAGTGGTTGAGTTATCGCTGATCAACTTGAAGCTGGAAGCTCAGCAAATATCATGGCAGAGGGCTAGAGGAGTCTCGAGTAATGTGTTTTAAAGACTTCTGGCATGAAAAAGCTGCACCTCTTTAATGCTTTTTTTTAAAATGTGTTTCTTGCAGGTGTTTCCAGGCTCATGGATTTACTAGCGGACTCTAGGGAGGTTATACGAAATGATGTAAGTACAGAACAAAGGCAGTTTATCCCCTTACTAAATAGTAACTCTCAGGTGAGTTGCTTAGTACTTGTGCAGAATTTGGATTAATTCAAAGAAATGCGCCTGAAGAAATTATTGTGGTAGCTAATAGGGAATAATTCATTCCTCGGGTGAGTTGGGTGGCTTTAGGATGCCTTGCCAAAATTCACATCACAAAGTCAAACTATTACTATGTATTTAATGCAAACATTGACCCTTGTTTAGGGTTTTCCTAGAAGGTTAGCTGATCTTTCTCTTGGCCTTCTGTCAGGTTCACTTGGGTTCTTCGTCTTCACTCATCATCAGATGTGGAAGTGCTCTAATTGCTGACTACCCGAGGGCACTCTACAGGTTCCCTCTTTCTTCTCTATAGCCACCTAGTGTCCTTTTTAACAGTACTGTCTCTCTATTTTGAAGTGCAGTGAGGCACGAGGGAAACACCACGTGGTGTCTGTGTGGGTTTCCGTAGATGTGCTGAGTTGTGGGGCGCTCGGTTCTGTCCTCAGGTTCTGGCCAAGAGTTATGCTGCTGATTTAGTATCTTTAAGAGCTGTGACTTGTGAAAAGCAATGCAGTTCTAGTAAAACTAAGTTGTTTTTTTTTTTTTTTTTCTTCCCCACCTGTCAAGGGAGTCTTGTTGTTACAGCAATTGACAAAAAGTAATGCAGCCATACAGAAGATCGTTGCCTTCGAAAATGCCTTTGAGAGACTTCTGGATATCATAACAGAAGAAGGAAACAGCGATGGAGGTACAGAAAAGTCTAAGACTTAATCATAGTCTTGTGCTTCTGCAGAGACTATTAGGTGACCATGTTTACAGGCTGTGGTTAGTATGTAACCGGAGCTAGGTCAGGGGGTAGAAGGATCAAAACATATAGCCTGGTCATAACAAAAAAAGCAAAAAGAGGTTGAGCAAGTAGGCAGGGTTTCAGCATCTTTTGAAAACTAGTCTTGAGGTACTTGGTTAAAACATGACTTAATTTCTCTTGAGCACGTGGACATGAGTTTGTGCGTTCCTGCTTGGCTTAGGTCTGTGAATGTATGTACGTTGAATGGCAGTGCCAGATACGTGTGTGCTGCATTTGTCACCGAGTTAAGCTTCTCTGCATTCCTCCTGCAAGATCCTTGGATGCTTGGGGTGGCTGGAAGTTACAGCTTGCTGAGTTTCTTCAGCCTCATGAATAACTTCAGTTTTCTGGTCAGCTTGCCAAATCATTTATCTGTTGGGGGCATGGGAAAGGATAAAAAAAAAAGAGCAAAACTGATGTAGCACTTGGGTACTTTTTCTTTTTAATCAGCAACACGTTACGAGTTTACCACCAGTTGTAGTTTGCTACAGGATCTATTTCAGTAACAAGAGAGGTTGCTGTTTCGTGACCTTTTTGTGGGCTGCAGGAGCAGTAAATGCTTCTCTCCCAGCTGAACTATTCCAGGTATGTTGGTGTGGAAGGATTAAGCAAACCGTTGATTCCGAGGTGCTATTTTTAGGCAGCTAATAATTTTAGGAGACTTAGTATGTAAATTCCAAAGTGCTGAGAGTTCCCTGCTTCCTGCCAGCTGGGCGCTCCCTGCTCTCCCGCTCCCGAGTCGGGCACTGCCTGCGTGTTTGCAGAAGTGCACAGAGTATGCCTTAATCCTTCCTGTTGAGTCCAGGTTCAGAGGCATCCCAGCAGTACCAGAGCCAGGCTGCCTTTATTCCTGTTGCCTTCTGGACAGAGTTGTCTGAGGATTTTCTTTTCACAGAGTACATTAGCATCTCTATGGCTTTTTCAGAACAGATAAAAACCGAGGGTTAAAAAAACCCAAACCAAACTGTTGCAACTCCCAGGAGCGGAGTTTGAATTGGTTTACGGTAAGGGCTATTTCTAAGAATTGCTTTTCCATCAAAATAACCCAAAAAGTGGCGATGTATAGCCAGTGATTAAAGAGAATGAATGTATAATGCGGTAATAATTGCTGCATTTGAATCACGAAGCAGTTCAAGAGGAACTTCATCTTAGTGCTTACAGTACAAAGAGACAGTGGTGTGCTCGGACTCTGAAGTAGGTGTACTTCAAGACCCAAAGTGGTTGTGAGGCTTTGTTTGAAGCTCTTCCCATTCCTACCCAATTAACTCATACAAACTCTATACTCTTTGGAAATAACATTTTTGCTTCGGTGAAATACCCTGGATCGACATTGATGTATTTTATTTAGAGTGACATTTGATTATGTTTTTCATGCATGAGCTTCACAGTTCTTGATCCAAATCTAATGTTTGTTAAGAATGAAGAGTTCTTAAGTGTGTGCTGAGTTCCATCTAGAACATACTTAGTGCATGGAGAAGCTACTTAGTTTTGCATGTGTTTATCTTTTGATTAATCTTTTTTTTTGTCTCACCAGGAATAGTAGTGGAAGATTGTCTCCTCCTATTGCAAAACTTGTTGAAGAATAATAATTCCAATCAGAATTTCTTCAAAGAAGGTTCATACATTCAGCGTATGAAGCCTTGGTTTGAAGTTGGAGATGACAACTGTGGGTGGTCTGCACAGAAAGTAACTAACCTTCACCTAATGCTGCAGGTAAAACACTTCCTTTAACTCCTGAGTACTGATGTTGACGCTTTTTCAGCTCCCTCGCAATGAGTAAGTGTAACAGTTAACTGCAAAATCCACGTGTTGTCTTCAGTTCAGAATTAGCTACCGACATGGATGGGACGTACTGCTTTCAGCACAAATACTGTTGCCAAATTGTGAATTTGTAGTGGCTGGAATGACATGTAGCTTGATTTTTACCTAACTTAAAACGTAACAGCGATTTGAGTTAAATACATAATTTGGGGTGTTCTGTATAGAGAATCCTCCTGTATGAATTGATGTATGGTTATGGGGCATTGACTGAGTTCCAGTAGCGGCCTCCACTCTGGGTTCGTAATTACTGGTTGTTGGGCATCTTCCCTTCTGCTCATGCCTCCAGAAAGTGACACAGGTTTTTCCTGTTCTGCGGCACTTCGTGTGGAAGCTGAATGTCAATGGTGAAGGTAGTTTGTCAGTTCCTGAAATGTAGTTTTGGCAAATGACGAGCCAAACAATAGAATAGTTACAGCTTGATTTCTTATCACTTAGTTGGAACATTTGCAATGGGGTCAGATATTTGAAGGTTTTCGAGGGTTTCACTGAACTCAAAATTAAATGGCCATACGTAGTGATGAGGTGAACCTGCTGTTTAATTGTAGTTTGCCATTATACCCATTTTTAGGAGCAGGTCTATTTCATGGCCAAACTTTAATAAATGGGTAAATCTGTTTGGTGCTTCATTTCAGAAGGCTTTGGGCTCTTGTCACATAGAAACTTGCTTTTTTTTCCCTAGCTTGTGCGGGTACTGGTGTCTCCCACAAACCCTCCTGGTGCTACCAGCAGCTGCCAGAAGGCGATGTTTCACTGCGGGTTGTTACAGCAGCTCTGCACAATCCTGATGGCAACTGGAGTTCCCGCTGATATCCTGACAGAAGTAAGAGGGAGCAAACAGATGGAGGGATGGGGGCAACCGAATGGGTGAAAGCAGGAGGCTACAGGGATGTAATCGGTTGCTGCAGAGACAAACTGGAATTGTAATATTTGCAAAGACAGTTATTTCGCATGCCAGAGATGTCAGCTTCCTGTGCGGGCAATGTAAACGTAAGATAGTCTTTTACCTTATATTCTGCAACCAGAAAGTATTCTTGAATAATTTTGAGTGGTCTAGGTAGTAGATTATGGCTTGCATGTGACTATCCATTTAATGTTTTTCTCTGCCCTTTCTGTAGACCATTAACACTGTATCAGAGGTCATTCGAGGATGCCAGATGAATCAAGACTACTTTGCCTCTGTAAATGCACCTTCTAATCCACCAAGGTAGAGGAAGAAAAGTGTTTAACTGTGTTAGGTAATGATGTATTGGTATGGGCAGCAGCAGTCTAATCCAGAGGTTCCTTTACATTCAGAGTTTGGAATTACGATACAGAGCAACAGCTTCAGGTTCCAGCTGGGTGTATTAGAGCATGAAAGCGTCAGTTGTGTTTCCATAGAGATGAGGCCTAGAACAGATTGTTTTGTTTTGTTACATGGTGTCTGAAAAAGGGAATGAGCAGTAGTTGAAAAAAGCTTAGATCGGGAAGAGCTGCTGCTGTCAGCCAGAGGACAGCCTCCGCGAGGACGGAGAGGCTAGGAAAATAGGCAGGTAATGCATATTTACTCAGACTGGGGACCTGCAAGTGTTAGTTTAAGGAAACCTTGCTCCCACCCTTTGAACGTGAGGGTAGGAAAAAAAGTGTTCCGTGTTACAAGTTGTTAGTGGCCTTATGAGGCGTCTTCTACGGCATCAGCAAAGCTCGCAGGGAGCAGCAGGGGACGTGACGGGAGATGAGAACGTTGTAGAGGAACACAAGCTCATTGCAGTCACGTGTAATGAATCTGCTGGCTTGTGTTTTAACCAACCGGTATTAAAATGAAAGGTTTTACTCGAATGTTTGAAATGGTAATAAATGAAGTAGGCAAAAGCCTCATTCCTTACCTGGGGAACACGCGAATGCTATGTCTGCGGTTGTCTTCATTCGCAGCTTTGTGCCAACGGTTTTTCTCTTTCCAAACAGGCCTGCGATTGTAGTACTTCTGATGTCCATGGTAAACGAAAGGCAGCCTTTTGTGCTACGGTGTGCTGTTCTCTATTGTTTCCAGTGCTTTCTATACAAAAACCAAAAAGGACAAGGAGAAATCGTTTCAACGCTTCTGCCATCTACCATTGACGGTACGCAAAGCTGACGACTCTGCAGTGAGTTGTGAACTTGCACAAACGTTTACGGCATCCACTGATGTCTTTTGCAAAGTTATTTACTCGCAATTAAGTTTCTGATCCAAATGAGGTGGTTTGGTCTATGATTTCTCTGAAACTTCACTAGTTTAATTTTTCTGATTTTTTTGGATATGTTGATGTCTTAATTTTGCTGGTGTTTTGGCTTGTTTTAATCTCCCTTGTACCTCTTGGCCCCTGCGGTAGCTACAGGCAACTCTGTCTCGGCTGGCCAGCTGCTCTGCGGGGGTCTCTTTTCCACGGACTCTCTCTCGAACTGGTGTGCGGCTGTGGCCCTGGCCCACGCGCTGCAGGAAAACGCCACTCTCAAAGAACAACTCCTGCGAGTCCAGCTGGCGACGAGCATTGGCAACCCACCGGTGTCGCTGCTGCAGCAGTGCACCAACATCCTCTCGCAGGTATGCCCCGACTTTGGGTGGAAGCCCGGGTATCCTGGGGGAGCGCTGCTCCCGTGCAGCCGCATGGCAGGAGGGCAGGAGGGCTGGCTTAACGAGGAGGAGGCTTCTCGCTCTTTTGCAGGCTGTTTTTAAGCTTTGCTTAAAGTGCTCTCTGCCTTGCGGGAAAAGAAAAGCAGCGAATGTTGCTTTTCCATCAGCAATTGCTGCTTGATGTTGCCTACTCTGAGTAGGCAGAAGGTCCTAAAACATCCAGACCTTAAACTTGTAAAAGACAAGGCCAACTGGCAGGATCCCCAGTCACGTTTTGGTATTGAAGTGGTGCCTGGTTAGTAATTAACCTCTAACTGCTAACCTGAAATATCTTAAAATGACGTGGCTCTCATGTGCTGATTGTTGTTCGGTTTGCAATTCAAAGCTAAAAGCTGTTTTGAACTTGTTCAACTTCTTATACACCTGGCTTTGCAATTGCCAAGCGAATGAACTTCCCCTGCCAGCCCATGCTCCCTGGTGCTGTTCCCTTCCGTTATGCAAACCCTTTCCCCACATGGTTGTAATAATAAGGCACAATAACTCTGTCAGCAATTAGACTTTCCTGCACTTGAGAATAATGGCAGAATGCTGGAATTTTGAACTTTTAAAATCGGTTTTACCTGAAAATAGCCAATAGTCCTTTTTATCCTTTTCCCAGCACTTTTGTCTAGGGTAGATTTGAGTCGGTAAAACTGCCTGTGGCTCTTTAGCCTTAAATAATACAAGGGACTCAAACTTTGGGGGGATGTGTCTGAAATGTGTTCCACTTCAAGGTTCTCAAGTAATATGTGTGTAACTTGCAGGGTGATAAGATCGACAGACGGGTATGTATTTTTTGGCACAGCTTCGGCATTCCCTTGCCAAAAGCAGGCCTTTTCCTTTTGTCTTGGGTTTTGCTGGGGAGGTTTTCTTTAACTGCTTTTTGACGTGTTTCCACTTACAGCTTTGTGTTGCTGTTGGGTTTGGGATTTTCCCTAGCATAACGAGCTCTTTCTGTGTCTCCAGGGGGTTCTCTGGGGACACTCCACAAAACTATGGGATAAAGATCTTGGGGAGCACGGGTGCTTTCTTTCCAGTGGGGCCGACTCGCTCACCATCTGTTCACCCAACGGATGCGCTTTCTTCTAAGAAAAATGAAAACTCTTGGAAATGCTGTTTACTCAGACTGGCCTGTAGCAAACAGCTGGTATGATTTGAAGTGGGAACATGCTGCTGATTTCCTGACCGCTAAAAGAAAAAACTGTGTTTAACCTGCCTTCCGGCCACTTGATGTGTTCTACTTGCCAGCAGGGTTTTCACCTTGGAGCTATTGGTTGTGAGGAGCAGGGATCTCATTACTAGCAAGTGACCCCTGAAGGGAGTCATTTGACTTGCCGCCTGTGTAACTTAAAGCACTGTTGAGTTGGTTACCAGTGGCAGAAAAAACAGTTCTGAAATATGGCTGCTGTGGAACTGCCTCCTTCATGTACCCCATGGACCACAGCTGTCCCAAAGGCTGGGGCTGTATTGGTGCCAGCCCTGAACTGTAGAGTAGCAGCCACTGAGAGCTGCCATCCATCACAGCCGGCTTTAGCACGGTATGTCTAGGAGATAGCTGCGCGCCATTTCTTTTTTAGAGAGGGCGTTTTGGACTGTGCGTAAGTCCTTAGGCAGAGCATATTAATTTGACCTCAAAATAGCATGCAGCGCTTGAGAAAAACTTGGTTTGTGTCTGCTTCCAGCAGATAACGCGTACTGTAAATGCCAGGTCGCACAAGCAAAAGTAACCTAGCGTTTCGGACAAAACTGATGCTTCTACTAGTGTTCTATTAAGAAGCAACATGCTGTAGCGCAAGTCTGCCGGTTAGAGGGGTTATTCTTACTCCCTGTGGGTATCAACTGGCCAGTAGTGTTGGGACACTAAGAGCCAGTATTTGTAAATGTAAGAGAAGTGAAAGGGGTTTCTAGTGTTGCTTGTTTGTTTTGATTGAAGCATTTCTTTTAGTTCAATTAGGGGAGAACGGACTCGATCTTTTGACAAATAGTAAGTTGGCGTTACTGATGTCTTTGTGCCAAGGGGTGTCTGGGGCAGGTTAAGTTACACAGTTGGCAGTGTCATCAGGCTGTTGATGCATCTAACATGGAAGTAATTTGTGCAGAACTGGTGCTTCTACAGTGCTCTTGTGTTAAAGCAGTGTACAGCCTATGTGATGTCCAGTATCCCTTTCAACCTAAGTGACCCTGTAGTTATGGGAGATGGCGGTGAGGAAGCACATTCCCTGTCTAGAGCCTTCAGCATAGCAAGAGGGGCCTGGGTGGTCAGCAGGTTCTTCAGCCAAACTGCTTGACAGGACAGTTCCCTTGTTCATTGCACCAATGTGGTGTGGCAGATGATTGTCTGTATGAGCTTGTGATTTGTCACCTTGTATCTCAACTTAAGCTTCACCTGAAACGTGCAGTGTGAATGTAGTTCTTGGCTTACCTAGTTGGTAATAAAAAGGAAACCCGCTACGTGCTGGTGAATGTCTCTTAAACATGTCTTGTCATTAGCCTGTCTTGGAATTAAATGTCACCTTATGAGCAGAGATCGAAAATGTGTTGCATACAAATGATTAACTAATTACCAAGTATAAGGTGGGTAGGGGAAATGCATGGTGGTGATGGGGAAAGTTAAACGAGCTGGTCCAGAGGAAAGGAGAGGGCAAGAGGAGACTAGAGTTTGGTGGGGACGAAGCAACTTGCGGTGAGGTCTAGGTGAGTGGAAACCATTTGTGGCGTTCAGCTAGAAGCATAGCAGCATGGAAGATAACCTGCATGTTAATACAACAGCACAACAGGGTTACGACAAAGCTGCACAAAACCCATAGCAAAGACTGGGCAGAGACTGGTAGCAGGACATGTAGTACTCACCGTGACACACAACAGGTAGCTGCTGTGCAGCTGGTGGTGACAGCTGTGTTCTCTGCTGTTCCAACACTTCACTTGGGTCTCTGGAAGAAAGGACGATGATAACGATGAAAAAGGACCAGATGCTCCCTTTCCTACATGTGTGGCATTAGGGATGGCTGCCACAGTCTCGATATCCGTAATCTGTGTTTTCCTCCTTTAAGGAGTTCGTTTCATCTCAGAATTGGTGATAGACTGCAGCAAATCAGAGCACCTCAGAAGGGAGTCCTTGAAGGCCTTCTCTTCAGAGCTTGGTATTTTCTTCCCGCGTTGCTAGACTGTCTTGTGGTCCGCAGCGGTGCTCGGGGAGCTGAGAGCCTGCTACAGAAGAGCTTCTTGCCAGACTGCTCCTCCCTGGCTGTTTCGATGGGCAAACTGGATCTGGCTCATTCAAAGACCTCGCAGGGCTTTTTTAATGCTTAGCTACAGTTAATAATAACACTGCCTTCAGCTCGACAGCACAGGGGTTATCGGAGGCAAGGATGGAAGTTCAGTGTCACAATTGCAGATAACTCTCAAGCACAGACTCTTCCTTTGTTGTTGATGAATACTGCTCTCTCTTGCCACTGTCTCGATTCCTGGAATGGTTTTTTTGACCCCTTGTGAAGATATCCCAGTGGTTTATATGCCTCATCTTGCCTTAGAGCTTCTGGTTTGGTTACCCAGTTTATTAGGTGCTTGCATGAAGTTTCATTTTCCATGCAGGGAGCATTTTCATGGAATCACGGAATCTTTAGAGTTGGAAGGGACCTCTAGAGATCATCTAGTCCAACTCCCAACCAATTTTGCCTTCTGATTGTTGACTGTTGGAAGAGATGTCTGTCTGTCTGTCGCAACGCTGCTGTGCCCACAGTATCTGCAGCAACGAGAAGGGGGACAGAGTGGAGAAGGCAGTCGATTTGCAGATGAAAACTGATTTTCCCTAGTTAACGGAAACAAATAGTTAGCATTGCTCGTTCTGGCTTAACGTGCCTATTGTCTAAACACCAAAAGCCACTCTGATATTATCTTTCTTGACTTAGAAAGTAATATTAGCATCAGATGGCAATTTTTAGTCGGCAGGGGAAGTCTTGTTGATGCATCTCTTCTGCCAGGGAATTCTTACCTGAATTTACGCCTTGTTCCTTCTTTACAGGGGTTGTATGTGTGTTCCTTCCTGTTACCCTGGTATTAATTATAAATGCAGAACTAATTTGTTATGAATTTATATCGGTGCTAATTTGCATTAAGCCATACTTCACATCTGTGTTGCTTGTTGGTTTTGCTCTGAAAACAGTTAAATAGGAATGGTTTAATACTTGATTCATTAAAGCACTAAAGCTCTGTTCAGTATAACTAACAAAGGGGTACTTTGAAAGACATGACGTATTTTGAAAATGATGAGGTGCCAGTGGGAGAGTTGCAAGTGGGTACAGCTTTTTTTGGTGTGCTTGTCCTCCAGCGTGGAAAGGTAACGATGCGGGGTTTCGTTCTTTTCAGGGCAGCAAAGTACAGACGCGGGTTGGACTACTGATGTTGCTCTGCACTTGGCTGAGCAACTGCTCCATTGCTGTCACCCACTTCCTTCACAACCCAGCCAATATACCTTTTGTATCCTTGGCCTGCTTGCGGAGTAGAACGGCTTGCCTGGAAATTACTCGGATTATTCATGTTCAAGCTAGATGCTTATCCAGACCAGTTTGCAGGGTGCCCCATGACATGACAGAGAATGCCTTGGGGCGAGAGACAGAGCCAGCTGACAGTGCTCTGTGTGTGCTGACCTGTCTGTCAGATGCAGGTGTAAATTCAAGCGCAGTGGAAAGCCGCATCGCTCTGCCAGCGAAGCATGTTCTTATTGCCACAAGCCCATGAATACTTTTTAGTGTGACTTATGCTTATAGCCAAGAGGTACGACGAACACTTCCTGCTCGTGTTGAAGCTTATTTCTACATTTGCTTTTCAGGAAAAAAAAATCTGACTAAAGTACCTAAGGCTGAACTGTCACCTTACCAAAACTGAAAGTCTGTGTTGGAACAACTCAGTCTCTTTGAGTGGACAGTTACTGAGAAAAGAAATTTCAGCGAAACCAGTGATTAGCCAAATCCTTCAAAGTAAAAGCTAGCTTTGTGAGGGTTTCATCGGCTATTTGCCTACTTCCTAATCAAGCTTGGCTTTACGCGTGAAAATAATTTTAACTGGGAATTTATACAGGGAGAAGTATGTTACATGTATTGTGCTTACGAAATATCTCAAACATCCTTAACAAGAGCTGTAGCTCACAGGGCAGATAGCTGAAAACCTTGGAGAAGAGGAGCAGCTCGTCCAAGGCCTGTGTGCGCTTTTGCTTGGCATTTCCATCTACTACAATGACAATTCCCTTGAAAATTATAGGAAGTAAGTATGATGGAGAAATAAGAGGGCTGGAGGGAAAGGTTCCTGGTGCTATAAGAGGCTTTTAACTGAGGTGCTGCAGTCGAGAATACTTGGTTGAATGTTTTCGGTGCGTGTTCCGTATGGGATGCAAGACCAACGGACCCATCTCTAGCTAGGCGAAGCAGAGGGCTGTTTTGCCTAGGTTCTCCCATGCTGTGTGTGTCTGGGCTGGGGATAGGTGGCAGTGGCAACTGAGATATTGCATCTTCAGTGCAAAGCTTCTAGTGGGGTTAAGACTTGTGGTGAATAACCAGAGCTGTAACTGCAAAAACCACCTGGAGGGAAGGATGGGTTCATTGCTTTTCAGGTGTTGGTCTGGAATTGATTTTCCTCTTCCTTTCAGAGAGAAGCTGAAGCAGCTGATTGAGAAGAGGATTGGCAGGGAGAACTTCGTTGAGAAGCTGGGCTTCATTAGCAAACATGAACTTTATTCCAGAGCTGCTCAGAAACCACAGCCTAGTTTCTCTAGCCCAGACCACATGATGTTTGATCATGAATTTACCAAGCTTGTAAAGGAATTGGAAGGTGAGATGCTATGCTCATTTCTTTAGTTTTTGTGATGAACTGATGACTGAAGTACCAAATGTGCTGAACTTAACCCTTTTCAAAGTGGTGTGATGATACCAAAACGGAGTATTCTGAAAACCATGTTATGGTAATAACTGTGTTTGTATACCCAAGCTTGTGGTTCAAGTATTTAGTAAAGATACTCCCAGTACAAGTCCGCAACAGGGGCTTGTACTAACTGGATAACTTCATATTTTTGGGTGAAAAGATTCTTAATGTACGCTGTGAGTTACCGCACTGGCCAAGAGGTGTATTGACCTCAGCTCACCTAGAGACTAAAGTATTGAGCACATACGATGGTCGTAGAAGCTTGATTTGTGGAAGTACATGATCTAGGTACATAAAAAGATGGCTGTTGGCTCTTTTCTTAAACCTTGTTGTGACAATTGCTTTTTTTAAAGTGTGGGTTGAGTTTCTAATGCCGTGATGTGAGTTAAATGCAGTGAGGCTGTGAGAAGGTTTTGAAGACAAAACAGATGTGTGAACTGGGCTTTAGTTGACAGAAGATGTTGTTGGCAGGTGTCATAAGTAAAGCTATTTACAAGTCCAGTGAGGAAGATAAAAAGGAGGAGGAGGTCAAGAAGACACTGGAACAGCATGACAACATTGTGACTCACTACAAGAAAGTCATCAGAGAGCAGGTAAGAGGAGTTGCTCTGCCTGTGTCGCCAGAAGCTGTTTGCTCTGGCTTTCGGAGGCGCTGCAGTGCAGTTTGATACCCAATGTTCCAAAACAAGTAACAAGAAATATAACAATATAAGAATGCTTCTAAAAACATCTCATGCTCAACTGAAATGTCAGTGTTTAGAATACTGGTGAAGTTTCATTCTTTTCCCGGGGTACATCCGTGCTTTCCTGTCCTGTGCCTAAGTGTTCTTTTTCAAATGAGTATCTGGAGAACTTGCAGCCCTCGGCTAACAAATGTAATGGTTGGTTCTGTGCTCTCACCTCTGAAAAGCTGGCAGATGAATGTGGCTGAATGAAGAAATGGAGCTGCTCAGTGAACTTTGGGTGTACCTGCTGCAGTTGGACTCTCCATTTTATGTTTCCAATGGTAGCTCACTTGTTTTGTTGCCATGGCTGAGACTGAAAAGTAGAGGAGCAAAGCTAATTAACTTAAATAGCTAATGGGGAACCGAGCAGGTGTTTTTAGTTCAGGCATCTGGAATGGACGCAGAATATAGGGGTACGTGTGAAATTTAGGGACGCTTTTCCTAGGAATAGCTATCTAAGTTTGTGTGAGGCTTTTCTGCTCATCTGCCACAGGTAGCACTGACACTGTCACTAACCAGAAGCATGTCATGGTGGAGTTCAGGTTTGTCTGTCTTTATTTGCCTTCCTGACAGTGTTGTATTTGAAAGTGTTATTACTTCAAGTGCCTTTTTTTTCCCCCCACTCACAGGACCAGGAGCTTGAAGAGTTAAAACAGCGAGTTAACACTTTAACATCTCAAAATGAGCAGCTCCAAGCAACAGTTACGCAGCAAGTGTCGCAGATCCAACAGCATAAGGACCAATATAATCTCCTTAAAGTACAGCTAGGTAAGTTTCAGAAAGAATAATAAATAATAATCTTGCTAGAGCAAAGATCTTATGTGATCTATGGTAAGGCACAGAACAGCTCCAGCAGACAGCCTTCTGTTGCTTCAGGCAGGCTGTTGTATGTTCTGCAGCATATCAAAACTTCCCGTAGAGATAAAATACTCATTTTTGTCAAGTTGATGTTGAGCATTGCAAACAATATTGTTTAAGTGTCAGATTTTGCTTCATTATCTAAAAATACTGGGTTTTGCATTAAGTGCCTTTAAACTTATGGGATAAAGCACAGTGGGAACTGAGAGGACAAACTGAAAATGGGAGTAAGGTATAAATTGTTCTTGCTTTGTGCTTGGGCTCTTTATTCAGCTTTTGATAGAGAATTCTTAAATACTCTGCTTTGGTTCTTCAGTTAGAATGGCTTGTATTGCCCTGTGGGGCCCGAGGAGGATGGGCAATAAATACTGTAATTGGTGTGTTTGAAGCTTAATTCAAAAGGATGTTGGTGTTTGACCTTTGCTATAAACTCTGTCTTTTAGGAAAGGATGCTCAGCACCATAATTCCCACAGTGATACGTTTCAGATGAACGGCATTCAGGTGGAAGAAGTGAGCAAACTGAAAGAGGAGTTGGAAGAATGGAAAAACAAGCATGAATTGCTGCAAGGGCAGTTAAGGGAAAAGGATTCTGTGATTGAAAAATTGGTAAGCGCTAACTGTCCCACCAGAACTTCCTGCAGCTTCCAGTCACTGTTATCAGCTGTAATTTGCCTTAAGCTGTGTAAGTCCTCAGTATGACAGCAGTCAGGCAATCGTAACCGATTGCTTCCTGATGATAGGAAATATGGGGGGAGATGGCTTGAGCAGAGTCTTTTCTGCTTCACAGTGTTCTCCAGAGTAATTTGTTGCTGACCTGTTGGACTGCAGCATCAGTGGGTTTTAGAATGTTTTGGGTGGGAAAAAATGGCAAGCGTTTCCTCAGAGCTTAGTTGGGGTAACGCCTAAGACATATCTGTGGTGGCCTGTGTGGTGAAATGCAGGATGACGTGTGCTTCTTTGGTTCTGTGCATGTCTTCTGCAGTGGAATTGGTGAATTCTGAATTGGAATTTGCATCCACCTTAGAGGAGATCATCCAGCTGCTCTCTCTTATCGGAGAGCTTTATGCAGTGCACTTCTTAGCCTGTTTGCACCTTCTCTGCTGGGAACTTTGATAGTGCAAGCACACGGTTTAGTCTGTGCTCTGACAACACGACTCTGTTTAGTCTGTCTGCTTCTATGGCTGATTTTCCACTTGCTATATTACAGAAGTCATCACAGTTGGAACTGGGAACAACAGAGCAATCCTCGCAGACCAGCAGATCTGGTGGCTTGGAACACAATAATGAACTACAGAAGGTGAACCTGGGGTGTTTCAGCAGAGCTGTGGTGAACGGTGGTAGCTCGGGATGGGATGAGAGCTTTGTCAAACTTCAGGAGGGGCACTGATTACTGAGTACGTTGGTGTTTTCAATGGTGTACCGTTTTGTGGTGACGGTACTCGTTCTTGGAGCATCAAGATTATCCATCCAAAATGAACCAGTTGTTTCTGCTAAGCAGGCTCAAGTCAGCAGAATACACTTCAGCTGATTCTTCAAACTTGCAAAATCTGTTTATCCGTTGCAAAACATACCTTTGATACGAAAGGTTACAGATATTGGACGTACAGCATAGAGTAAGTGGTTTAATATCTGCAGATTCAGTAATCCAAGGCAGCTGTTGCTCAAAAAAATACCAAGCAGAGTTTCTCTGATTAGAGAACTACTAATGCCTGGATGGATAAGTCCTTCTGGGTTTCTGCACCTAAGAATGGTCACGTGTAGAGAATGCCGGTGGTGTGAAACACCTTTATGGACAGGACTGAGGCTGGGACAGGCACCTTGTCTGGGCCGTTCCCCAGAAAAGAGTTCCTGCGAGCGGGATGGAAAATGGGACATGTTTGTGACGGGTTTGGTCTTGTATAGAAATGGTTGCTGTGCTCTCGTTGAGACACGCGCAGCCTTCCGCTTGTGTATGCTGGTATGAAGCAGTTAGTCTGGTAGCATTCAGCTTAAGAAAAATTTCATGTGAACCTTGCTTTGTCAAATTAACTCAAGTATGTTTTTGTTGTTGTTTCCAAAGGAATTAGAAATGCTCAGGACTCAGGTACAACTACAGTCTGCAGAAATCTCTAAGCTTCAGCTGGAGAATCAAAAGCTACAAGTAACGGTATCCGTGAAAAAGTTCCTTATTTTCTCTTTGGGGATTACATCTTGAAGACTTTACTTTTCTGCTTACGCTGGCTGTTGTCCTAAACCAAGCTTGTTTTAGGAATACGCATCCCCAAGCAATTCCAGCAGCGTTTTACATGAGGGAATGTGTTCCCTAGACAAATCCTTCATGAGGAAGGAGGGGACTTCCAGTCAAGTTAGTGCTCTGTGAGGCCACAGGCCCTTGGTATTTTCAAACAAATGAATGGTATTTAAACAATGGTATTTAACAAACACCTTTAACAAACTTTTAAACTTTAACAAAATACCTTGGTATTTAAACAAATGAATACCAACTAATCAGTGTTTTAAGCTTGCACCCTAATCAAAGGAAATAATCTCATGTGCGTAGGTGTTTACTGAGACCCCAGGAAGCACAGGTCTGTTTGCTGATGCCTTGCAGCGCAGCATGTATCTACCTACCACACCTTGGCTATGCTGCGAGAAGAAAATATGCTTTTAAATGCTGCCAGTGATGTGTAAGGTCTTAGCTTGCTGTCTTCGTATGCCAGGCATTCTGTGCTCTGATACTGAATTTCTTGTCCACAGAATACAAGTGCAGATTCTGTGTTAGGAGACAGCGGTGCAACAGCAGCGAACAGCTCTGAATCGGAGGGACGGCTTCAGCAAGAGATAAAAGAGTTAAAGGTTGGTAGTGGATGAACACCACGCCAAGTCACTGAATGCTCAGCCTTCAGTTAGGAGGACTTCTACAATAGGAAAGGCTTTGGGTGGAGGTGGTTTGTTTCTTCAGCATCTTAAGTGTTTCAGGCTGCATGAGGGAAGCTGGATGTATCTCCCTCCTTTGTTTTTCACTTGGGAAGTGTAGGCCTTGTCTGCCTTCAAACAGCTGATAAGGACAGCCTAGGAAATAGCTTTACTCTGGCACAGACAATCCACTTGGGCTGGGAGGAAGGTAGCCACGGGTAAGACTTCTAGCCGCCTTGCTCCTGGTTGGCAATAAGGGGAGTTTGGGTAAGGAAGTGTGCGGGAGCAAGGCTGCAGGCAGCTCCGTGGTGTTGGAGATGTTACCGGTAGTGCATGGAATGTGTTTGTAGGAAACAAGGCTTCTACTGCTCCTATACTTATGGTGTAACCTGCTGTGGGATTTTTTCCTGTTGCCAGAGTGAAGTCAAAGCCCTTTCTGAGGAAAAAGAATCCCTAAAGCAGCACCTGGATTCATCCAGTAGTACGGTTGCTATCTTGCAAGACGAGAAGAGTAAACTCCAGCAAGAAGTTGCAGAATCAAAGAAAGAACAGGATGATCTTCTGGTGCTTCTGGCTGACCAGGATCAGAAACTATCAGCACTGAAGATCAAATTGAAGGATCTCGGTGTACCGGTAAGCAAAACAATGGCTCCAGTCAGTTCTCGGGTCTGAGGCAGGCCTGAGCAGCTTGGGTACGGCAGTACCTGATCCTGTAAGTCTGGTGAGGCGTCTCGCTGTAAATAGAGGGATGCTGGATCTGCCGGAGCTGCTGTCTGCACTTGTATTGGCAGCCAACAGTAGATGAGACAACTGCCTCTTGAAAGAAGTGTTCAGCTTAGGGATGTTGAGAGATACCCGCCAGACTCCTGAGAGGAAAACTGCTTGTCATACATATGTCCGGAATGATACCCGACAGTGTGCCTGGCCTTGCTGCAGCTTATCCTGGCTGCCAGCTTGAAAGCAGATGATGGCTGTGTTGTAAAGGGGTGGTTCCACAGATAATGCAGGTGATAATGAGAAAGCTTTAGACTGCTTCTTAAGCAGCACCACAAACTCTCTGGGCAGTTTATGGGAGCCTTGTCTTCTGGGCAGTTTCTTTGAAGAATCCTTGTGACTCGCAGCTGGAAGTGTGAGGGTAAGGTGGACATAACTAGCTGTGATGGTGCTGTTATTGTGGCCAAAGACCAGGCTAGAGCCTGAGTTTTCTATTGGGAGACAGCCATTCTGTCGTTTATGTGATCCTTCTTAAAGGAAGATTACATTTTTGTAGTTAACAGTCATCTGGTTTAGCTCTTTGGGGTTTTAAAAAGTCTGCAGTGGGTGGAGATAAATACATAAATAATGTATTTATACTGAAAAGTATTTGCAGCAAGTGCAGATCCTCTAAGTGTAGCCAAGGAATCTTTCAGTCTGACTTGTAAATGACTTAAATAGGGAGAAAGTACCCTAGAAGACACTAGCAGCTTTGCTTGTGGCATTGCAAGGCTCTGGACAGATAGATTTTCCTCCTCAGCCTGTCTGGTGAAGAAAGCGGGTTTTATTTCACCATCTGTACGGTAAAGCACGTGTGGAGTTCCTTACTGGGATGTATGGGGCAGAATGGATGGTGCTGGACGGGGGCTGCTCTTCCCAGGAGTCAGCCATCCTTAGCAGCCAAGTTAAATAACATGACATGACAAGATGACAGTTGCCTTTATTAAGAGCTAAATGTACAGCTTGATAATTTTAGGTTAGCTTTAAGCTTATTGTCGCTCCCTCAGCGTTTGTCTTGCCTTGAAAAAGTTGGATCAGAGTAAGGGATGCTACTGCTCACGACAGATCTTTCTTAATTCCAGGTCGAAGATGAAGACGATATTGAATCTGGAGATCAAGGGGATGAAGATGAGGATGGGGATGAAGAGGAGCAAGACTAGAATGCTTTGGTGTGTTACCATGAAAACTAGATTGCGTTGTTATTGGGGGGAAAAAAATCTATTATTGGTATACAAGGCAAAACATCTACTTATGAGAAGCAGATGGGAAAACAGCAACCGTGGGACTAGTTATAAGTTACTGAAGTGTTTGAAAACCCTTCATGCTAGGTAAAGCAAACAAAATCACTGTTTAAGTTCTACATGAGTATCCCAAATTGTACTTGTTTAGAAGTTGCTTTAGACACTGTTTAAAGCATGGAGATGACACTGTTGCTGCCTCAGTTCATTGTCATCGACAGAAGTTCTGTGCATTTGCTTATGGTTTTAACCTTCTCGATCTTTTAACGTAATTAAATACAGAAGTATTTGGTTTAACACCTGTCAAATGGAATCATTGCCCCTGCCTTCAGCACCAAGCTTCAATGTAATTTGTGGCTTCCTTCAAGAGCAGCGGCGAGGTGGAAGGGTTGGGGTGGCTGCCGTGCATGGCGGCCACTCGGCCGGCCTCCTGGGCTGGGAGTCGGGGTGTGGATGGACCTGCACAGCCTCGAGTGCCTTCACACCTGAAACGGCTGCATTCGGAACCTGCCTGGGAACTGCAGTGCTATGCGAATAACGTGGAAGAGGTTTCATGGAAACCTGAGCAAGAAAAGGGAGTGTTATTATGAAGAGTCTTTGTGGAAGGACAAAGACCAATACACTCTTCCTAAAGATTTCATGTGCTGCCAAGTCACCGTAAGCATAAGTAAAAATCTCTTTGACTACTTCAGTAACGAAATGAGAACTACTCTGATTTATATAACTTATTATCTCTTGATGAGTGAATAAAGGAGAAAATTTGACAAGAAAAAAATGAATACAGTAAATACATCAATTTCACTGTTTGGTAATAAAAATAGGTATTTCCTCTTAGTCCTCATTCATTTATTTCTCTTGTCCTGCTTTAATAAAATACTTTTTAGTACATGTGTAAAATTCTCTAGAACCAGTCTAAGGTGGCAGAGGAAAGTAACAATAAACCCTCTACTGGCCTGCCACTGCATGTGTACCAAGAGATGCTGGTTCAGCTTTTGCATTTTTCAACAAAATAGAACTCAGTAATTGAGCTTAACTTCCTTAGAGCTTTTCTAAAAAATAAAATAATTCCTTAATCATGTGACAACTTTAAGAAGACTAGCAATCAAAGACTTTTTCAAAGTCACCTCATACATTCTGTCTGTGTTCAATGTGAAATTGTTAGAGTAGTTTAAATAAGCTCCGCTCTTGCACTCCGTCCTTGACTTGAGGCAACGTATTTTATATACTGCTTTCAATGTCTCTTACAGAAACGGTGTCTGTAAAAAGTACAGTGAGATTTTCACTCTGAGCTCGAGCCTACCTGCCTGGTTCCTGGAGGTCACTGAGTGGCGCTTTGAAGTGAGCAGGGGTCCAATGGGGTGGCCGGGCATATAAGTCTGCCCGTGTGCTGCTATGAATGGCGCTTGAATGCAAGAGTGCCAAGGGAAGGCATGCGTGCTTTTTACGGAGTTTACAGTTACACTGCGTCAGTGTTATCACCTGAAGCCACAGAGCTCCTTTCTGCATGTCTTGGGAAGTCATTTTGAAAAATGTCTTTTTTCACAAACCCTGACAGAGGTGACAGCTTCAGTACCTGGGTGTCCTGTTAGCCCTGGCACTGCTGTCTGCTGCTGTCAGCAGTACCACCGCAGGCAGTTGTGACAGTTTTTGTCCTACCCTGCTTAGACAAGACAGACCTACTTATTTGTATCTGCTTGAACCTCTTCCCCATCATTGTCAGCTGTCCCAAGAAGCAGTGCTTGTCTTGGGAAGTGTTGGATCCTTCAGCAGAGAGCAAAGGTGGCAAGGGAGAGGGAGTGGCGTTAGGAAACCTTGTGGCTTTGTTGTGGATGGAGAGCATGGAAAGCTGAGGTGGCCTGTAGAGCTGGACCAGCAGGGCCATCTGTTCCCTGTCCCGCTAGGTCACCTGTGACCTTGCAGGCTCTTGGTCTATTCTACGCACCTTTCGCGTTGCCCCACATGGTTTTACTTTATCATCTTCTGGGTGCCTTTCTGCGAGGTCTTTAAAAATGCTGTGGGCAGAAATAAACAGACATTTCTGTAAGTTGTCCTTCAGTATGCAATCATGCCCCGGGAGGCAAACACGCTGCTCTGTAGCAGAGGGAAGGGGAATAGAGAAAAGAAGACAGGGAAAATGAATGAGCCTTTTCCTTATGCTGATGAGATGGAATCGCCTGAAAAATACTCATGAATGCAGACTGAGGTTGGGAAAGCACAAGGCATGTGATTGACGGTCCGACCTGATCTTGATCAGGAGCTGTTCATCTGGCAACCCTACCTGGACACCAGTGCTACTCCTGAAAGATGGTATGCTGCAACATTTTTCTGTTGCCGTTCTCTGCAGTTATGCTTGAGAAGTTCTTCCTTTTGTATGCAACTTTGAAATATTTGAAATTGCAAAAAAATGAAGGAAGAGATAACTAGGTGGGGTAGGAAGTTCAGGAGACAGACAAACTGGTTACAAACAGGTTTTAAAGAAGCCTGTTCAAAGCCCTTTTCTCAATTAGAAAACCTGTTTTGTTGATTATTTTATTGCACCATCCTAGTGCTGTATCTTCCTGCTGGTAGTAGACGTGTCTGGATTATAACTGTATCGTCAAATGGGTGGCCTTTGCCCAGAAGGTATTCACTTGACTGTGTGTTCTTGGCTGTGTCATGAAAACTAGATTTATTCTTAATTCTTTAAATCTTTTCGTGTCCCATCATGACTGGGACATCACGAATGCAGGGTGTTTTTCCTCATTCTGCACAGAGTTTGGATCCTTTCTACATAGCGTCTTTGTCAAAGCAAGTAAGAGATGATGGTGAGAAGGTAAATACATCACAGATTTCTAGCGTGCTTGTTATGCATACTGACACTGGTACAGAAAAACAGGCCAGGAGGTGCTGAGCAGCAGAGAATACCAGGAGTGAAGTGGAGAAGCAAGTAATTCTGACTAATGTATGCTAGCAGTAGAACACTGTAACCTACCTGGATTCCAGAGCTGGTGCGTATGTGCCATGTCCAGACCAGGCAGTGTGGGTCCCTTTCAGTGCAAGGGTTTTCAGAAAAGGTCTAGTGCTGCCTGGTCTGAACATGGGAAGTCTTTGAAACTTCTTAGAGACGGCTGCTGCACCACTTTCTGGATCAGTTGTTTGCAAAGTATGGTATTCAGGGAAGCAAAAGCACCCTTACCTGTGTTACACAGCCCCTGCCTGCTGCTGGTCTTATGCAAGCTCAAAAATGTCTGAACCTCTTCGTTTGTGCGAAGCTCTTTCTAGAAAATAAAATCAAAACAGAGCCTTCGGCAGTGCATACAGGCTTATGAGATTATTTTTTTTTTTTGGTAAATACTTTATTAGAAAAAATGTCTCCTTTTCTTTAAACTATAGGAATTAAGGGTAAGTTTGAATCGGGAGAGACTGCAGACTAATTAAGGGGGAAACTGGTTGCCAACAGGGGAAGGTGGGGGTGGGTGTCCGTCAGCCCCAGCCAGCTGTCAGCGCGGTCACTGTGAGTGGGATTAATGCTGGCAAACCTGACACCTCTCGAGAGGGGTTGGGGGCCTCTCTGCAGGGTACCACCTGCAGTGTCGTTCTCCCTCCCATCAAGGGGATTTTTAACCATTCTGTACTCCCCCGGCCGCCTTGCTCACTGAACCGATCCATCCCACGAGCAAGGTTTGCCTTGCCACCACAAGGTGGTTCCTCCCTCAGCCCCCAAGAGACTCTGGAGGAGAACCAGGACCTTTTCTCCTGTTCCTGAGTGCCCAAGTGTTCTCCAAACAGCTTCTGCACTTTAAATACAGAGCTGACTGGGGTACCCCAGCCTCGTGCATTCACGAGCAAAAGGACAGTAGCTGCTAAAGGACAATTGCCACCAAATAAGGGTGAATTCCTTGCGGCTGGCTGAGTTCTGTGCTGTCCTTCTGTAGCACAACTCCATTGTGAAAAGTGAAACAGTTTATTTGCTCACTGTGCCTCTCAATTGCTGTTTAAGGTGGGACTCTGTCATCCTATGGGCCCTCTGTGGAGGCAAGTGGGGAGTCTATGTCACTAGACAGGTAATTGCAGCACTTAAAAACTGCTCTCTGCTCATTTTATAGCCCTGTTGTGAAGGCTGTAGTAGGTTTTTCCTGTACATATCTGACTCCTTCGCTCCATGAAGCAGGAGCAGAACATGACATTTATTTGAAATGACATTTCAGAAACAGAAATGGGTCTGGACAAGCCTGTGATCACTTCCTACCACTTATAGAAGAAACCAATAACTTTATGCCACTGTTCTTGACCGAGGACAGCCTCCTGGGAGCAAACTGTGATGCAACGGACTCGGATCCTGAGGCTAATGTGAAGGTCAGGCTAAGGCTGAAGGTACCGTTGGTGCTTAATGTCACGCCTGGAAGCTGAGAATTTCACTGCTGGGCAAAGAGGGGACAGACAGTCAGTGGTCGTTAACGGTTGCTCACGGGCAGCACGTGTTTCACTAGAAGCAGTATAATCAATCACAGGGCAGACAGCCTGCTCAATTGGAGGGAGATATCGGTGCCAGTCAAGAAGAGCCGGTGCATTTGCAGAGGAGAAGGTCCTTGAGAAATTCTGTGCTCTGGGGTTAGTTTTACAGAGGGGCCTCAGATTGACCCCATGGGAGCAAGCCACAGATGAGCTAAGCACCAAGAAAAATGAATTAGCCCTGATCAGGGTTAGACCTGCGGCGCAGGACAGCCGAGACTCCCCCCAGCCATGTCAGCAGACGCAGCCCTTGCAGCCAGATCAGTATCTCCTTATGACCCCGGGTGCTGAGGCTACGTGACAGATTGGGCGAGAGAGGGGCGTCCCAGCTCACAGGGCTGACACCGAGCACACCGGTCGCAAAATCAGGGCCACGCTACAGCAGTGAACCATTTCTGACTGTCCTGCTGCTGCGTCTCTGTTTAACCAAGGGAAGAACAGCCTGACTTTTACGCAAGTCCCTGGAAGTGTCACCAAGTGTCAACTGGGAGATGTGCCCGCCCTTACCTAAGACAGTCGGCACGGGAGGACTATGCCCCACGTCCAGAGAGCGAGAAGGCTCTCACCTAAGTTTCACCAGCAATGGGTTTCCCGCCTGCTCCTGCCCCTGCGGACAGATGCGTTGCCTGTATCTGAACATATTTCCAGGCATGTTACCAAAAGACCTCTTTTATTCATTCTGCATCGGACTTACCCCGAGTTTTAGCCTGTCCTGTCTATTCTACCTTGTCTTTCAGAATAAAGCACAGAGTGGAACAAAGGGTCTGCAGAGCTGCTGTCTGCAGCTTAAGACACGAAATAGGTGCAAAACGGCAGGGTCTCTGCCGCCTCGGGGGAGGAATGCTCGCATCTCTAACTCAACGGGCTCCCTCTATGCTGTGTACTTCTCCCGCTGGGCGGGAGAAAGCTGCCGAGGTAATTAGTTAGACCTTCTTTATCCTTAGGCGCGTCTCTGTAGCCATCTGGGCCTACCACAGTGACCCTGTCCCCGGGAACCCTTTGCTACCAGCTGCCCGCCAGCTCCAGCGTGGCCACCAGAGGTCATGCTGCTCCCACGCAAGCCCGGCCAGGCGCCTGGTTTCAGGCAGAAAAGGACCAGTTTTCAGTTAACTTGCCTTTTCAGTTAAGCCTCTTCTGACTAACCGCACTTCGTGAAATGAAGCAGAAATGAACCCAACCAGAGCAGCCCTGAGCCATGGCTGGAAACGCAGGCGCTGCAGCTTCGGAGGGGACACGACTGGAAGGTTTCCAAGCTAACTCGATGGTTGCTTCTGGCTTGAAACAGAGCGGTAGGGCAAACAGCCGTAATGTAACTCAGTCTCCTGCTGCTGAAGTCCAGTAGCTCTCAACCTAAACCGGCCTGCTGGGGAAGAGCTGTGCGTGCATCCAGGGCCGGCTCTGCCCCGGGGTGCGCACGGAGAGCCTGCACCCGCAGCAGGGCTCGGCCAGCGCGAACTCCCTGCTCCCACGCATCCTCTTCGCATGCCCGCAGTGGCTCCCTGGCAGTGTGCTCCTGCCGGGTACCCTCTGAAATCCCGGGCGCTCTGTGCTGGGCTGTGCAGGGCTCTTCTCCCGAATTCCCCAGGACAGATGGAGGGGCCTGGCCGTTTCGAGGTGGTCGGTCCCCTTGTCCCCACTCCTTAGGCGGAACAGAAAGGAACCTGTTTCTTCTCCAGCCGTCAGGCTGAAGCCAGCGCTGTGTGGAGTTGGGTTCAAACCTTCCAAACTCCCACTGTGCGTTGCGGTGACACGTGGAAACCTGAAGGTCTGTCTTTCCACTCCTTGCTGGAGAAGCAACAGAGCCTAAGAGGGAGAGTGCTGGACCAAGCGAAAAGACCTGTTTTGCCAATGATCCACCGCGCGACCTCTGCAGATGAGCTTGATTTGCCTCAGCCTCCAAGCATGTTCCTTTCCTGGGCTTTTACAAACAACAGCGATGCGTGTTGGATGTCTCTGGCTATGAACCCGACACCTCTAGCTGTGGGGCTCCAGGGAAGCGCAGGGTGGACAGCAAGCACAGCTAGCTCCCAGGTGGAGGACATGCTCGGGCACTGCGCTGCCCTCCCAGCCTCTCCCCTCCCCGCTCCTCTGTGCTAAATTGCTGCTCCTGAGTTCACTGCAAGGTGACCGGAGGGCTGCTTGTTTACTTATGTCTCAGTAAACCAAGGAGTTAGTAAAAAATCACACAGGCTGAATGAAAAGCTTTACCTGACTGGAAATATCGCCATGCTTGAGATCACACAAGGTGTGAGGGGCAGGTGAAAGTGTTTAAGATACCTTGTTAAAGGCTTCTAAGCTGTTCTGAAGCACAAAATGGAAAAAAAAAATCTGGAAATAAACCCAATGCTAACTCTTCCAACATTTTCCCATGCAAAATGTGTCAATGTCTGTCTCTGCTCACACAAGCACCATGAACCAGCGTGCACTGCCCGAAGGGTTTAAATACAGCAAGTTGTTTATTTGTAGGGAGCATTGTTTTACAGTTTCTTTTTAAGAGAGCCGTTTTCCCAAACATCTGTTGGCAGGAAAAGCATTTTTCCAGGTGGCTAGAGAAGACTGCATCTGTTAGGATGCAAAGGGCTTCTCCGGCCTCTCACGGCCGCGAGTTGAGTACAGGAACATGAGAGGCTGCCAAGGGTCTCGCTGCTGGTGGGAGGAGCCAGCTGGGTTTGGGCCAGAGCAGCAGGCAAAGGCAGCAGGTCTGGCACCCCAGGATGCTCTCCGTGAAGGTTAGCTCTCCCCCATCCCTCCGGTAGGGGCGCCCCAGAGGGTGCACAGCGGCCGGGCACAAGGGCTGGGGCCGGTGCAGCGGAGGCGAGGACAGCAGGCTCTAACAGAGCACTGGTAACGGGCAAATGCTCCTTTCTCAGTACAAACGGATGAGATTGTGTCAGCCCGCCCAGAGGTATGGCACATGCCAAAGGTAAAGCAGAAACATGCCAGGCTCACTCATCACTCCAGGAAATCCGCTTGGATAAGAACAAACTTTATTATTTTTTTTAAGTCTCTCAGACACCTACAGTCAACTTTTGTCATAGGCTGTCTGGGCTGATTTTATCTCGCACGCTATGCACTTCAGTGGGGACGAAGGGGGTGACGGTTGGGCACCTGACACAAGCTTCCACTCCGAGCAACTCAGCTGCAGAGGCATTACTCACGCCCCTTCCCGGCAGGGCCCAGTCTACCCGCTTTTCAAAGCATTCCTAAACATGTGGAGCTGAGGCGGCAGGACCTGCCGCCGTGCCAGAACTACTGGGGCTTGGACTGGGGTCTGAGGGGCTTGACTCGCTGGGAGTTTTGCCCCCTTCTGGGCAGCCCGAGCAGGTCTGCCTCCCTCCTGCGGGCACTATGGACCGAGAGCAACTGCTGCTTCTGTCCGCCGTTTTCTGCCCTGTTGTACAAGAAGGGTAACAAGTACCTTTCATCTAGAGGCTAGGAACTCTCAGCAGGGAGATCATACCTTCATTCCCAATGATATTTTCAATCTGTTATTCTTAACCCAAGACCAGACCTAGAGGCATCTTTCCTCTGGGATTTCCAGCCCTTGTAGATGCCTATTTGCCACTTGTGTGAGTGCGTGTCCCAAGGGGAATGGGCTAAACAAGGCCCCTCGGGACTGTCACTGCCAGCTCTTTGGCAGATCACGCTTTGCCCTGCTCACCTGCGTGTTGCGTTGGTGGTGTTTCCACCACAACCACTCTAGCTGGGTACACTACAGACATCTGTTGGTTTGGCTTGCTTTTAAAATAAAGCCGGGATGCTGAAGAGTGATATAGCACTGATGCTACCATGTGCCACCCCTCAGCCTGACCCTCCTGCGCCGTGTCCTGCTGAAGCCGGCGTAAATCTGCTATGGCCACGTGCCATCACTGTGCTGTTGAGGCTTCAACCTCAACCCAGAGTACAGGATTTTGCAGATGAAGGTTTTTTCTTCTTAGACAGAAAAGTGGAAAAAGTGTGTACAACTTTAACTGAGTGTATTGTCTATATGGTACTGAAGAGATATCCCTGCAGAAGAATAGCACAAAATGCTCAAAATCCGTCAGATTTTTTGGAAAATACATTGTTATTTATTTTTGGTATCCATTAATTTGTAAACGTGCCTATCTGCAGATAAACTGCGCAATAAGAAAAATGGCCACATTTTTGAAATTAACTATTCTTGCCATGAATAACTCAGAAACGTAAAACAGGATAGATGCTACCTAAGCTACCGGTGGCAGAACACAATCTTCATAATCAAAATCAATGTGCAAGAATTGCAATGTATTGTAACATGAGGTAATATACAACACTAATGTTTGGACTTGAAAATCTTTATCTCCTCTGCGTCAGTATTAGATTTGCAATTTCAACTGGACTTGAAAACAGAGCACTTTCCCTTGCTAGAAGGACATCAGTCATGCTATGCATGTTTGCTTCCCACAGAGCCAATTGTAACTTTAAAACTAGATTTCTGAATTTATCTGTGGTGACTATATTGAATTGACGAGCAGCTCAAATACCTTCAATACTTAAACAAAATGCAAGTTTGACACTATTATTTCTTTGTTGGAGTGAAGTTCAGTAGCAATAAGGAATACAATGTCAGAGCAGACTACCAGTACTCTTCAGTTAGTAGCACTATAGTTAAACCCTGGGGTCTTTCCTCACGCAGGGGAATACATTTGGTAATCTCTTCAAATATTTCAGTACAAGAATTGATCTTTCAAAAGTCTCTCAGAAGATTTATGGCAAAATGAGGATGTAAAAACATGCTAATTTGTAGAGCTTGAATGTAAACATCCTTAAGTTTTAAATAGTAAGAAGGTTTGGTTGAGATACACTCAATCCTGGATTGCTATCAGAAAAATAACACACGCAAAAATAATGTTTCAAGATCTTGTAAGAACTGAGTCAGAATGAAATCAAATTATAATTTTAACATTGCCAACCACATTCCTAATAAATATTTTTATTTCATTAATACTTCATTTTAATGAAAATAATTCCATCAGAAATATCTGTATTTTTCAATCAGCCCTAGTGAGTATAAGGTTTGGGAATTAGTGAGAACACTCTTGTTTCCAAAATATCCAGTATCATCTAACAAGACTTGTGATTCTGAATATGAAGTTTTATGCAACATATTTGAAGAATGAGCTTAACAAAGCTATCTTCATGTGGAATTTGGGTTTGGTCTCTTTTCCACCCTCTACTAAAATTTCTTTGTTTCAACCATAGGTCTTTTTTGGAGGGAAAAGAAGTTGTTCTTATTCTTCATTACTGTTCCTCAGTGTGATAAAATTATTTAAATTCAGCAGTACGTTTCTGTCTGGGCCATAACACAACTTCTAAGAATGAGGGTCTGCTATGGAGCAATGCAGCAAGGGCTCTTCCACTTTTTAAGGAAGAGAAGCTGCATTGTCAGTGTCTTTGTGAAACAGACAGGGAGCTGAATTAGATACTCTCATAATAGAGAAAAAGAAATGGAGAGAGGACAAAATCAGCAGGATTTCTCTTAAATAATTCATAGCAAGTAAGAGATAGGGTTTTTTTTAGAAAAGGGACTGCAAAGTTATTTGATGATGGATTCAGTTTTCTTTGACTCTTCTTTTATCATGGCCTTCAAAGGGATATGTCTTTGAAGTATGTCTTTGTTGTGACATGATACACTAATTGGCTTCAGCCAATGAGCTTGTTGAGGTGATTTTACTGGGGTGCACTTGGAAACCATGGGACTTCAAGTATAATGAAGAGTTAGGAAATAAACCCTATGCCTGTATTTTTTTTTACTGAGATAAGTACACTGATCCTCTCTCATGAATTGCTCATTCTTCAGCAATCCAAAGGGGATACTTAAATGGTGTGAAGGTCAGCAAATAGTCACGAAGGGGAGGGTATTTAAATATAAGACAGCAGCTCTAGTTTGGGTTGGCTACTGTTGATAAAGCAGAGTAAAATTCTAATTGTGGCACCCATGAGCAACACATTGGATTTGCTGAAAGTAGATTGCAGGTAGAGTTTGACACAATGGAGGCATATGAATGCCTTTACTTTTAAAAAGACCCTCAATTTCAGCTTTCTAGGAAGCTGTAAACTCGATCCTACTTACAGCAATCCACTTGCAGGGATGAATATTTATAAGTAGGTAAGTACTTACGTATGTACACACACAGATGGGTGTTTGACAACACAGTGCTAGACAATGTTACTCTGTAGTTAGGAAGCAAACTAATGTAATTTAATTTTTTCTGGCCTACTTCCTACCTTGGGATCTATCTTGAGGTTTGAGAATGGGTTGGTCTCTGCTAAGAGAACTCTTGAATGTTTAAATCAAACAATGGGTCTGGTATTATTGGGAGCACACCTTCAGCTCTCATGACATCACTGGTAAACTTCACCGCTTGATTTTGGGACTGCTTTCAGAGAAACATCAGCTTCCTTGGGGAAAGATGCAAGATCAAATATTTGTTCCAGCTGTCATGCAGCTTACTGAACACCCTGGACACTATTTCAGTGTAAAAGCAGGGTAAACTAGATCAGAGTCAGGCCTCAAGTGTTTTCCTTGGCTCAGTGTAGCTAGGAGGAATTAGGAGAATGTGACTTGAACCATCTCCAGGAGGGAATCTGTAAGGGCAAAGCAAGCTTTCAGTTCGTATTAGTGGAGTTAAGGGTCAGATCCATTCACCAGATGATAATCCAGTCACAGGACAGCAAACTGTGTCTTGAGGCTTGGGGCTGGAGCTGGGTCAAAGTTTTTGTATAGAAAAGGTCTCTTCAGAAATTTGGTCCTTTCCAAAGAATGGATGCGAAATTCAGCTTCTGAAGCCGCCCAGGACATTTTTGGGCTTAATTTCTCCTTGAATAAATGCAGAAAGCATTTTAAAAACGAGGTTAGATCCTTATCTTTCATTCTTCAGAATAGTTGAAGAAACTGTCTGGTTTTGAAAGTGGAAACATTGTCTGAAAATGGAAATTCTGAAGATGAAAAGACAACACATTAGTAATATGATTTCAAGTTGCTGAAGTTGCAGTTGATCTTTTTCCTTCCTAGCCAGATGCTAATAACTATCATGCTCTACTGGCATGAAAAGGAGTCTTTTTGCAGCATTCTTGCTTAAAGTAATTAATCAGAGACACAGAGCTGAATAGGAAACAACTCATAATGCTTATGACCTATGTAATTGCCTATCTATAACTCCATATTATGTGTGTTTATTAAATCATAAACCAGCTCTAACTCTTCAAGAAGGTTGCTTCCACGAGGACATTTTCAGCAACTCCAGAATTTCCAGGAAGGCATTTGCCAACTGTATAACAGCATAAATAGGGTAAGATTCTGCCCATACGCTCATAGGCCTGATTTCTTTATTCATTATCTTGCTTAGCAAGCTTAAAAAAATGATTGCTTATGCTTGAAAATGTAAGAGATGAACTTACACTTTCAGAAAAAGATACTGTTTGCCTTGAGGGACACCAGTCCAGAGGAGGCTCTAAGTATTTTTGCTCCTTAAACCCCTACTATTCCTGTCGATTTTTTGTCTGTTCAAGTTTCTGCCACTGGTTTAAATCCATTTGGAAGGTCTGATAGTTTCTTTATTGGTTACTAGCCAAGCTTCGCAGCTCAGAACACCAGAAGGGACCACAAAATTGTGCATAACACACATTTGAAGTTGCATCCAGTTGCTCCACTACTGCATCCAAGAAGACAGCAGTTTTCACCAACTGTCTATTTGTTTCAGTAAACCTTAATGGAGAACACCAGCAATAACTTCTCTTCATTTCAAGGAACAACTTTTACAGTGCCAGGACTTTACTACATGCCCACTGGTCCCACACCATCCCTGTTTTTTAAGCACTTGTTATGAATGCTGATTTCAGGTTGTCTGGATTATATCTTTGATCCTTTTCCATTCCAGCTTTCTACAAATCTGTGAATACTGTCATTTATTTCAGTGCACAGACAGATTTAGTGAAATATACTACCCAGGTTTGAGCACGTTCCTGCAGAACTGAAGATGAAATCAAGAGTGAATTAAAATGCTTTATCAGTGCGAGAAAATTTAGGAAAACTGACGATAAGACATCACACAGTTCACCTTGTGCAACTTCTTAGCATGATTTTTTCTGTATTAAAAACTTTTTAGCGTTAAGAGGTTTTGATAATATTAAATGTGCTTTTTTGAAGACAAACCTTTAACATTACACAAATTCAAATCAGTCATTTGAATTAATGTGTCTGATGGCAGTGTTTGTTGTGGTGTCCTGAATTTTGGTACTTGACGTGTCCGCCTGGTTCACTGTTCAGTACCTTGAAGTGGATATTGCTACATAACAATGTGAGCTGTGGACTGACACTCGTCTCTGTGTATAGGGTGGGGGTGAATTCAGATCCTCTGTGTCCCGCTCACATTGGAGTTTTCTAATGAAAAGTCCAGATTCCCGTTATGAAATGAATACCCCAATTAATTATTTCCAATCAGCACAAAATATCTGCATCAGCCTGCAAAGAACCAGAAACATTCCAAAGAACTGAATTTATGAACAGAGCAGTCAGACTTTGCAGACATGCTGCATTCAAACTATTTTGATGGTGATTAATGTTCATTCATCTAAGACTGTCTGATCAATGTATTGAAAGTTTCTTCACATGGAAAAGACAAGACTCCTTATTTTCCATTGTCATCCGCAGCTCTCTTTTCTCTAGTGTATGATGTAGAATAATATATGCAGTAGAAGATGACCAGATTTTAAGCATTATATACATGGCGGTTCACACACATGAATACAGCAGGGTGGGGTTATTACAGAGATACATCTAAAAGTACTGTTGTGGATGTGAAGAATGTATTTTCAAGAGGTACAAAGGACCAAATATGATGGGAAAGCCAGCAGGCAAAGTGCAACAAAATACGCATGTGAAGGGCTGCAATGCTCTTTCATTGTGTGCTAAGCACTGTGACTCTCCTCCTGTCAAACCCTACTGTCTTCCAGTTGCTTACCACTGGCAAAACATAATTAACTGCTTAGACCTAAGGGGCCCATTTTATAATGAAATGTGAGGATATTTTCTTGGAGAGAGTAGACTTAGCAATGTCTCAGTGGCTTCATATTCATGCAATTAACGGACAGAAAGAAGTGTGGGTAGAAAGACCAGATCTTGTTTGGCCTTTGTTTTGGCCCAGTGCAATGAGTGAAAACACTGGAAAGGAATAAATTTAGTCGGAACAAGGTTGTTATGCAACATATGCTTCATAGGTAGAAGATGGTAGAAATATCTGGGACACTGAAATAGTTGATGTGTAGGTTTTATTATTAAGAAAATCCAGGGTGGGGCTAACGGGTGTTACAGGTACCTTTGTCTGCTGTTTGTAGAGTGACCAGTTGCAGGTGACGCCCTCAGCCAGACCCCCCCTGGAGTGTGTGGCTGTTATATGTAGATTTGACTTTCAGTTATCTGAGCAGGGATGAAGTAGATCTGTTTTTGGCTGGGCACTTTGGTATTCACTTCTGCATTTCAGAAATGTTTTTTTCTCTACCTTGTCTGTGCCAAATGCCATTTTCAAAAGCTCATTGCTGCTTAGTCCAGAAGGATTGATTTCACACTACAATCACTGTCTGGTGCTTAAATCCAGCTGTCTTCAAGGAGAACAGAAAAGCTCAGATGAGTTCAGGTCCTAGAGAGTGTGAATTCATGGTCTACCTGAACTTTGTAACTTCAAATCTCCTCATTTCTATTGACTGATACTGTGACCACATTATCTTTGTCAGAGGCCTGCACTCTGGGAGGCAGAAGCTGAAGATGCTGTCAGAGGACAGTCAGTGGCCAGAAGCAAATAGCTACCTCATCTTTTTCCATAGTCTGGCCATTAAAACTCGTTCTTGGTTTGAAAATGTTATTGCATGCAGATAGATCTGTGGGAAGAAATGGCCAAAGATTAACTCTTTGGAGACTCCTGATCAATGGAGGAAAGAGGACCCTAACAAAAGTTGTTTGAGGCTTTTAACTGTGAGGAAGAGATGTCTGTAAGGACACCTGATTATGTTTTGTCTAATTATGTTAACAGCCTAAGCTAATATACATAACCGAGACCTAAGACCTAATATCTGTTCTGTAAGAATCCACTTCAGACAGATGTGACAAGGTGTTTTCTGCTCAACTTAAATGTGGACAAGTGCCCAGAACCAATCTTCTGTATCGCTTCTTGGACACTTGTTAACACAATGAAAAAGACTAGCATTCCACAACACATGTGCACAGGGTCTACACGTGTAGTAGGTCCCAGCTAGCTCACTCTCTTACACATCTCAAGTGAGAAATTAAAATAATTATAAGTGCCTGATGCTTTTGTTGCTATTCCTGGAATGAAAGCATAAATCTAGAAAGAGCCTCAAGCAGAAAATCAACAAATTACTGAAAGTGTATATCCTCTTGCATGTAAAAAAAAGACTCTTGAAGACAGCAGAAAGCATATAGGTCCAGGAAGAGACTATTACAGATCTGAAAATCAGATTCACTTTTTAATATCTTTTCAACAAATAAGGCGAGTAACACAGGCATCTCGTTTCTAAAATCCAGGTGAGGGAACTTTTTCTTATTTCCTCCTTTCCAGATCTAAGACAAGATGTATAACCTGCTAAACCTATAACACGTGAGAATGAGTTATTGTTGCTGTCAATTAGATAGATGTATGCAGAAATAGTCTTTCAGGGTATAATAAAACTGGATCCAACTGTCCAGGGCATTAACATACAAATAGGAGAAAGCCAAGGACCCTGGAAAAGAAAACAACTTACCTTCCTATGTGTCAACTCTTGTTTAGAAAAATGTAATGGACATTGTTTAAAATCTGGCCATTTAAAATACCTTATGAGATCTGTTCTTATATAACACATCAGTTACAAAAATTCAATTTGAGGAAGTAGCTATTAAAACTTTACATACCATGAAGTAATTCATTGCATGTGTACCTCCCTTCTTTGCATATAATTATAGCTAATGATCAGGGACAGAATGGCTGATAATGTCCTTTCTTTTTTTTAGACTATTTCCACCAGGAAAGGTATTTTATTTTCTTTTAAAAGTTGATTTGGTAACAATGGATTAAGTATAAACTACCATCTTCCAACTACCTTTTGTCCCTTTTCTCTTTAATTTATAGTGCATTTTGTTACAGCTTCTGTGAGTAAACTGAAGTGTTTTAACTCCTCCATGTTCATCTGTTGAGGGAGATAAGTATTAACGCTTTCCTCTCTCTGTAACCTTTTCCCTGTAATCTCCTCTTAGACTAATTCTTTTTAGTCAACTGTATTGCTCTCTAAAGACAGGGTTAGAGAAAAACCTGCAAAACACTTGTCAGGGTTAATCAATAAATCTCTTGCTTGTGTAGCAAAAGCACAGTATCTTCTGCTTTCTAAGCCATGGACAAGCACACAAGCATATAAGATAGCCTTACAGAACAGAAAAAAAAAAATTAAGGAAAACAAAGGAAACTGAAGAAAGGATAAATATTCCCACATTGCAAAATTAAAGAAATTACTAGACCAAGGTTATTTCACCCTAACTGGGCCAGATCTTGCAGCAGTGACTCATGCAACACTCAAAAACTGGACGTGCCTTTGAGAAAATTACAGTAAGAGCCAAATAATTTGCAGTGTGGCATGTATAAATAAGACTAAGAAAATAGTAGGTACTTAGAAATAGATAATGGAATTTGGTTAGCAGGCAGTAAAAATAGCATGCCTGGATCTCTCCTCTCTGTTAACATGGATTTATATGAATGTCCCATTCATTTTAATACTCTGATCTGTTGAAAGATACAGTCAGTTGTGTTTTGAGTGAACATGGCAGAAACTAGGATTTGCTAATTGCCCGTCACCATGTAAGCAGACATATATTGTTTTCAGGGGTTGAGCAATATTTGGAAAATGACAGTAAATTATGATTAAAGTTACTAACTCCATGTTGACTTAAAAAGGCTAAGGAGGAAATGTGACCTTCTGGATGATAAAATGCATCCCCACAGTTTCTAGCAGATTAATCTTTTACGAAATGTTCATAAACTACAAGTAAATATTGGGAACACATTAGTATGCAGCAGTCACCAAGATTCAATTTGTAAATTTATCCAAAACACTGGCATTTAATACTGATATATTATCCTTATAAGCTTTAATTATTTTCCAGATGATGTTTTCCTACAGAAATTACCAAAGGATAGCATGATGCTTGATTTTGCATGCCAGTTAGGTAAATGAATTTGCTAGGCCTTGGAGAAAGAGGATATTCTGCTGTAGGACATTGTGCACAACTTCCTACTCTTTCAGAACCTAGGATCAATGACCAAAAATTGATCTACTTGAAGTTTAATGGAAAGATAAGCAAAAGCTGATTTGCAGCCAGAGTTCTGTGTAAAATGGAATAGTTGAACAAAGCCAGGTGAAGTTAACTAGTTTGAGAACCTTGAGAAACCCAAGGGTCTGAATATGAAGGAAGCATGGGACTGATTTATTTAAGGCGAAGTACAAGGATTACTTGGAAATCAAATCACAGGTGAAAAAATGTGTTTGGAGGAAAGGGCTGCAGCCTTATCTGATTAGTAACCTCAAAAGATATGAGAAATAAGCAAGCAGCCTACAAAGGAAGAGAATAAAGTACAGATTAGGAAACAATGCTGAAAGGAGAAGTATAAGGCAGAGCAGAGAACAGCCAAATCAGGCTGAATTAGAATGCTGAACACATATAAAACAAATAATGCTCTTCAGCAACATGAATAAGAAAAGAGGGAAAGCAGAGGTAATATGCATTGAGGAGAATCATCTAGACACATCCCAGAAACTAAATGAGTTCTGGTGAGGATGATGAAGCTAGACATTTGGGTAATGGCAGGGCACATGGTAGCGTAAGGACCTAGAAGCGTAGCACTGGCATTGTTTTATTGTCTCAGGCTTCAAAATGCAAGAATTGGCTTGTGTCCTCTGGAGAACTTGGTACCCTGAAGACCTAGAAGTGTTTGTTTCCACTCTATTGGTAAGAAATACTTGAACCATCATTTGCCTGAAAGCTGCCAGAGTTGTCTAAGTAAACAGAAATATTTAGAATACATATATAGATACTTTATAAATACTTTTATATTAATATTTTATATAAATATAACATAATTATACCTATGAAGGATTATCACCACCACAGCCAGAAGTAACTTTAAGGAGCTTGCCACATGTGAACAGTATGCTGAATTGTTATTTATCTTCCACTGTGCACATACAGGACAGCCACCTAGCACTGCTTCTGTGTTCTAAAGGAAGAAAAAGGGAGGACACTGGGAGAGACATATAAGAAGCTTTATGTATGTAAAGGCTATTGCTGAAGGAGACAAAGAAAATAGAAACCAGGAACTCATTCTGAATCCTACTTTGGTAGAGCAATCCATGGACTGAGACATGCCATGAAGTGTTGCTGTGTTGCAGCACAATCCTCCCCAGAACATCAGGGAAAAATCTAAGTTGAAAACAGCCTCCCAGTGGGATGGAGAGGCTCATGCACAGAACATAGCTTCTCTTTCTTCACCTCGTTTAACTGGCAGCTCAAGAAGGGAAATGAATTCATCCCTGAAGTAATTGAATCCTGGGGCTCTGTTTGAATGAATGAATAAAACAGAGTGTTCTCATTATTATCAGGTGACAGTAAAAGCCCTTTCTCCATCTCACCATCAGGTGAACTCACTGAAGCAGCAGGGGCAGGCTATGTGAACAACAGTTGGGAGCAAGGAAGAGGCATGTGGATTTCTTGTGGATGCTATGACACAAATTAAGCAGTCCAGCCAAGTTAATTTTGTGATTTCTCTCTGAATTTGGTGACAACTTCAAAAACATCTGCAAAGCACCAGGTTTGTGTTTGCTGAAGATTGTAATGAAACTGTGCATGAGGGATTTTTTAGTGGCATGAAGTGGATTGTCTCTCCTCTGTGTCGTATGGAAGGAGAGTGACTTTTCTTATATAGGAGAGTGTTAGTTCAAGATCCTCTTATAGCTACAGGGAGGTTTTCATGTTTCTCAGCTGAAAAAGTTATTGAAAAAAAAATGGTTATTGAAAAAAAATGTATGACGTGGTCATACAATTGAACAACCTGCCTGGGCCTACACTAAGTGACTTGAGGGTTCTGTAGAACAACTTCTCTCTACAAATGTTAGCATAACAATGCAGGCTGGAGAAATGCCATTACAAAGTAGATTAGCATTGCTTACCTTTCTTTTCCTAAACACAACACACTGCAGTCCCAAGACTTGTGTTATGATTAAAAACATGCAAGTTGAAAACACACACAAATAAATATGAGCTCTTTTGATAGGCTTCTTTTTATTAAACATTTAAGACATAATTTCAGCTTTTTTCTACATCCACAAAGAAACACAATATACTTTTTTTTTAATCAAACCTGAGATTGTCATGCAAACATCTAACCTCAGCAGAAAAAAACCCCCAACCACTGATAAAGACAGTGAGCGGTGACAATACTAGGTAGTGTAAAGCTTGACAACACTACAAGAAAAATTCAGCTCCCTTCACTTCAATACACTTGTCCTTGGAAGCACAATGTTTGTGAGACTATGTGTGTCCAGATGCAAACAAATTTGTATCAGGAGATGTGTTCAGGTGCTTCAACAACTGCAATTTTTGTCTTACAAATATGTAGGCTACAGTCTGAAAGGTGAGGAATGTCCTCATGTTGGTCAAGCTGGAGTTTAATACTTGTTGCACACAATCTCTTCTTGCTATTGACTTTTTCTTATGATGACAATGCTGACAACTACCAAGCATTAAAAGTGACTCAGAATGATTTTTAGTGACATGCTCAGTATAATATACTCCTGGAATAAAATAAATAGGAAGCATTTAAAAAGGCTAAGTTCAGTCCTCAACAGCAGTAAGAAAAAATCAGAGGACTGGAAAAGCATCTTAATTTGTCATTTCATCAAATCACACCATCACAGAGTGATGACAAATGAAGCATAGAGGAAGGCTAAGGCTCACTTGGAATTAAACCTGGCAACGGATGTCAAGGAGAATAAGAAGGGCTTATTCAAGTACCTCAGTAGTAAAAGAAGACTAGGGAAAATGTGGTCCCTCTGCTGAATGAGGTGGGTGCGCTTGTGACAGAGGATGCAGAGAGGAGGAGTTACTGAACGCCTTCTTTGCTACAGTCTTTACTGCTAATGCCGGCCCTCAGGAATCCCATACCCTGGAGGTATGAGAGAGCACCTGGAAAAAGGAAGACTTTCCCTTGATCAAGGAGGATCAGGTTAGAGATCATTTAGGCACAAATTTAGGCACACACAAATCCATGGGCCCTAATGGGATGCACCTGCGAGTGCCGAGGGAGCTGGCCAGATGTTATTGTGAAGCTGCTCTCCATCATCTTCATGGAGAACAAGAGAGGTGCCTGAGGATTGGAGGAAAGCTAATGTCACACCATTCCTCAAAAAGGGCAGGAAGGAGGACCCAGGGAACTACAGGCCAGTGAGCCTCACCTCCATCCCTAGAAAGGTGATGAACAGGTCATTCTGGATGTCATCTCTAAGCATGTAGAGGAAAAGAAGTTTATCACGTGTAGTCAACATGGACTCACCAAGGGGAAATCATGCTTGAACAATCTGATAGACTTCTATGACGGCATGACTGGCTGAGTGGATGAGGGGAGAGCAGTGGACATTGTCTACCTCGACTTCAGCAAGGCTTTTGACACTGTTTCTCATAATATCCTCATAGGTAAGCTTAGAAAGTGTGGGTCAGAGAAGTGGACAGTGATGTGGATTGAGAATTGGCTGAATGGCAGAGCTCAGAGGGTTGTGATCAGCAGCGCAGAGTNCAGCAATGTGCCCTGGTGGCCAAGAAGGCCAATGGTCTCCTGGGGTGCATTAAAAAGAGTGTGGCCAGCAGGTTGAGGGAGGTCATCCTCCCCCTCTACTCTGCCCTGGTGAGGCCGCATCTGGAATACTGTGTCCAATTCTGCCCCACACCCCCCCGCCCCGGCCCCAGTTCAAGAAGGACCGGGAACTACTGAAAAGAGTGCAGTGGAGGGCTACGAAGATGATCAAGGGAATGTAGTATCTCTCTTATGAGGAAATCCTGGTTCTGTTTAGTCTGGAGAAGACTGAGAGGGGATCTTATGAATGTTAATAAATATCTAAAGGGTGGGTGTCAGGAGGATGGGGCCAGACTCTTTTCAGTGCTGCCCAGTGACAGGACAAGGGGTAATGGGCACAAACTGGAACACAGGAAATTCCATCTGAATATGAGGAAAAACTTCTTTCCTTTGAAGGTGCCAGAACACTGGCACAGACTGCCCAGGGTCTCCTACTCTGGAGACATTCAAAACCTGGATGGATGCATTCCTGTCGAACCTGCTCTAGGTGAACCTGCTTTGGCAGGGGGGTTGGACTAGGTGATCTCCAAAGGTCTCTTCCAATCCTTACCATTATGTGATTCAGTGATTCTGTGTTTGGTGTCATATAAAGTCAATTTTACTAGTGGTATGGCTGCCTGGACAAAGTTTGAAACCTTTCTTGGAAGGGTGTACTGTCCCTATTTTATGGGTGAGGAAACTGACGAAAACAAAGGTTAATTACCTCCAGATACAGAATGTTCTGCCACTTCAGCATACAACTGTCAAGAGCAGGAAATATAGAAATCAAAACAGACCACAAGGAGGCCTTTATGAAAGTCAAAAGTTTGCCTGAACTGTGAAGGCTTGAGTTTTTTTAGTCTGTGTGAGGAGAAAGGTGATGCTGTAGGCTCCATAGGCTAAAGGCTCAGCTGGGCAGGATGTAGGATGGGAGCAGTGGTGGGAAAACAGAGACTACTTTGGGCACCATCTTGAGCCAGGAGAGTCCATGCAGCCGGGATGTCCTGAGAAAGGCTCTTCAGAGGTGCACCACCTAAAAGCTGAGCTGCTCTGAAAAGTCATCTCTGGACTGCAGATACTAAGGCCGTAGGAAAATGAAGCTCTCAGACCAAGACTTCAGGAAAGAAGAGGGGAGAATGGCAGGAGACTGGGTCCCTGCAAGGGTCTTTATGAACTCAACAGCACTTTTCCAAATGCATAATTCTTTTTTCTCTCTCTCTTCTTCTCCTGCTTCCAAGCACAATGCAATTCAGCATGCTTTTGAGTTTTGCAGCGTGTTTCAAGTGCAGAACCCAATTCAAATTTTGTCTTCTTTCATGATCTTTTTCTAAGTAAAGAACAGAGAGCTCAGGGAGATTCTTCCACCCAAACTATTTTTTTTTTGTTTAAAAAGGAAAAAAGACAGAAAGGAGAGGAGGAGGATTTTAATTTTTTTCAACAGATTGAATATCCTCAATTCATTTTTTAATTTTACTCACAAACTTTTCTCGTTCTAACTTTACATTGCCCTTCCACATTGACAAAGTATAAATAGCCTCATGTTGGCATGTCCAAAGAACACAAGGCTTGATCAGTCCATCTCCAGATATTAACAATGCAAGATTAATTATCTTCAAACTGATAGATGAAATGAGCTCAATAACATTTACTGTACCATTCAGGCATTTACTCTTTCTTCATCAGTCCCTTATTGCAACCTGAATTACAATTGCTGCTCGGCTAATAAATGAAGAAGTTGCTCCTATTAATTAATTAACTTTTTAGGTATTTATTAAAGTGATAAATTAATGGGTTGGAAGATAATAAATCTACCTGAAATATTAAAAGAGGGAAAGATTGAGGTCCAGCTGTTCCTTTAATCTACATTTACCAATTTACATATACCTCTAGAGTGGGCAAGCACTGTAGACCAGTCAGGAGAGCAAGGGGAAATGTTCAGAATATTTTTGGATGATATTGACAAGAGACAGCACAAGAGATGATAAAACAGGTTCATGCTAAGTGTTGAGAAAGTGGATTTTTGGATAGACACAGGAATGTGTTGCTGGGGATACTCTAAGTTAAGCCAGTGCCCTTCTGGATCATACAGAAAAACACTCTAATTAGAAGCCAACCCTGCAGCTGCAGTCAAATGGCCTCGAGAAGCCCTTGGAGATGCCCTGAGTGCTAAGGCCATTTAGTCGGACTATGGTTTTCTTCTAGGACCTCATTATTTATTGCATCTATTACTTCTATATGTACTGCAAAAGCACTGATGGTCCCAGGCGAGTGCTGTGATGAGGTACTTTGCTTCAAAATTCCTTTTTGAAAAGTCTTGTGAACTAAACAGGTAACTCAGGCAGAGAAAAGAAATGTTTTTATTCCCTATATTGCAGAGGAGAGAAGAGCTATTCAGGGTGCCAAAGATATTTATATTAATTCAACAGAACCAAGGTTTTACCTGGAAATTTTAAATGACTCATCTAAAGCCATTCCAAAAGTCGGAGGAGACCATATGTCCTTTATTCCTGTAGTTACATAGCTTTTCCTCTGTGTCACTTGGTTTACCAGATACAACTACTGTCTTTCCCTTGGAGAGCAGCGTGAAGGCTACTCCTTTACACCTCTTGCTAGTGGATCCTACTGGGTGATACAGCTGCTGGCTACGAGAGAAGCCTCACTTCTTTTGCTCCTCCTCCATTTCTCACCTTGGCAGGGTGAGCAGAAAGCAAGCATATTGGGGAAGGCCACTGATCCTTTAGGCAACACACGAATTCCAGTGTTGCATTACATTGATGGCTTACCTGAAAACAGGAGAACAATGAGATGGTTAGTGTGGGTTGAGTTGAAAAACTGATTGTTGTTTTAATGGCTAGTTAGAGAAGCCAGAGTTAGTTTTAAATAACAGAAACCGGTATGAAATTGTTGCAACCTATTAAAGGCACTCTAGAAAAATCTGAAATCGAAACGTATCTTCTAGAGTGTAATCAATACACAATGTTAAATAGTCAGTACTGGATAAAGATTTACATTTCAATGCTATTACCATGCTGTACACTGACTCAATAGCTTCTTGTGTAAAGAATGAGATAGTTAGTGCTAAAATATGCCATCCCTAATGCTTATTAGACAATCAGAGTCAGGCTTAATAACACGCAAAGGCTAGTTACGCACCCCATGTACTGTAAAATCCTTAGATTTAGTTTTTATGAGCTATGAGAAGGAATACGGTATTAGCAGAGTGGCAACTCCCAAAGAACTATCAGTGAGAAACAGTCTAATCCTGTTTACCTTTGTCAGGCGAGTAGCTACATCCAGCACAGACATGGTACTTATCTGTCTCAGAGTAAGATATTTTGGGTTGCGTTCTCTTCTGGAAACTTAGTGGAAGAATAAAGAACTAAGTATGGCATAGCAGCTACAATCACTTAACAATTCTGTGGTTATTATTATTGTTTATCTTTCATTTCATCCTTGCTTTAATATTGGATGGAAATGAACGGTATAATGCTTATCTGCATCACAAAAGCATCTCTATTCCTTGGAAGCAAAAACGTCAGGCATGAAAGGATAAATGATAGCTGCATGCTGAACTTGGAAAATCCATTTAATTTGAAATACTTCTGCTTCCCTATCTTCTTTCCTTCTTTCCCTGCTTTATATTTCCTAAGTTGCTTGCATTAAAAGCTTATCTTTAATTTGTAAGGGTTCATCTGCTTCAGCTACTTATGCCTATAACTGAAGTCATAATACTGCATTTTTAACATCAAAATTATTTCCACCTCAGCCAACTGCAATTTTGCAAATTGACTTCACGTAGGGAAATAAGCAGCTAGAGCAGATGAGCCCTTAAGAAACAATGATTCTGCCCTTGAAAACAGGAATGGGGATGAACTATAGCATAGAATAATTATTTGTAAGTAGAATTTCAGAAACAAAATGTTCCCTCTTTGCTATGCTGGTGCATGTCCAGACTACCTCATTAGGACACAGAAGGACTGGTAGGCTTCATCAGGATGTAGCCCCCACATCCTGCATTCATATTCCACTGCAAACCTCTAATAACAACTATGAATGAATGGTGAAAGCTCTTCTCTCTGTCACACTTGACAATCTGAATGGTGCTTTGGCTGCACCTGTCCTTACGTCACGGAAAAGTTCCAACAGGCAGGCATTAGCAATTCTGCAAGATATATGAGAGGCACTTCAGCATTTTACTGGAGTATACGTCTCAGCAATGAGGCATGATAGGAAATCAGGCCTTGCTGTGATAACACGCCTTGGCTTGTGGTATAAAAAAAATCAGATCTGAGGGATTTTAACAACCTTGGAGATTTAATATGCACTCAGGGAGGTGTACTACATGTTTAGGGTGTGGAATTGCTATTAGGAACTGCAATTAATAAATAAAAGCAGGGAAAATATTTACTTGGCATTCCTAACTCTGGACTAGTCAAAAAGCAATCTGTTTCAGGCAATACGACAGGGGAACTGGAATAATTGATAGGGAAGCCTACAGTGATAGTGGTTTTTTATCTTAATGTAAAGGTAAAATGGGAATCTGGCCCCAGATAGGATAGAAACAGAAACAGCTTAAACACTGTTCTTTTGTGAATATGAACTGCTTAGTTTAACAGCATCATATTCAAACTACAGTAGCAAAAGTAAGCATTTGAAGTCTTTTGAGCTAATTAGTGGTAAGCAAATGAACAACAGCGAGATATAGCAGTGACCTGGTTTCAGGTAGAACAGAACCAACTTTCTGTTCAGTAATTTTACTTTTTATCTAAGCCTCTGCTAACTCTCTGAATTTACCAGTATATTCTGCAGAACACTGTTCATTCTTGGAGTGATAAGACCAACATTTATAGTTCATACCAAGGAATGGTATGCAGAGAGGCTCTTGCTTTTACTTATTGCTGTAACTACCAAGGTCAGCTAACTTTGTCATTTGCCCATTGGAGGGTCGGAAATGGAAAAGCGTAGAGGGGTTCTGTGGGGGAGAAGCAGACAGAACGGGTGACACAAAACTGACCAACAGTGTATTCCATCCCACCTACCCCATGCTTAGTATAAAAGCTGAGGGATCAAAGGGTCAGCTCTCTTCAATGTCTGACATCCAAGGAGGACGATGTCTATTCTTCATCTGCCTTTGATCTTGATCCATGAGCTCCTGACTCCAGATATGAAATCCAGTTTCCATCCGTTGCTGGACTTCCACTCTGGGACTTCCCCAGTGCCTGCCAGTGACAACATCCTGGGAGCTCGATATGGTTTTGTATATATATTGTATCTATTTCATTATTTCCTTTTCACATTATTATTACTATTTCATTAAAGTAGTTTAGTTCCTTTGAAACTCGTAAATCTCTTTATGTCTCCTCCTCCTCTCCTTGGAGGGAGAGGTGGGGGAGAACATTGGTTGTCCATCATTGGTCAATCTGGCCCAAACCAAAAGCAGCAGCCTGTGAATCAGTGAAACACACCTGCAAAGAACTGATGAAGTTCCACTTTGAGCATCAAACTGAGGGCATTTTCATGCCATTACTTATGAAAAAGTTTTAGCATCATTTGCCTGTACTCTGTGTTTTGGCCTCAGGTTCCTTCAAAATGAAAATTTGGCAGGATTCAGACCTGCATTCAGACCACAGTCATAACATGAGTGTAAGGGTGTGTGAAATGTAAGAGCTTCTGCTTCATTGACGTTATCACATGAAAAAACTTTGCAGTTCAAAAGGAGTCATAAGTAACAGGGAAAGTGATAAACATAACACACAGAAACACACAGATGTTGGAGAAGTGATCCATAACATAACGATGGCAAAGACTCAAATTCTAGGGTAACTAATTGATGGACCATTAAGAAACTACATGGACTTTGTAACAGATAAGATGGGGGAAACCAGATGAACTGGGGGATTTTTTATATTGGAGTGGGGCTGCATTAGTGCCCTCTCTGTCTCTGTGTGTATATATCTGGGATATATATTCAGATTTGCTATTGGTTTAACTTGCAAATAGGAAAACAGCAACCATATCCATCAATGTAGGATAGAAAGACCCATGGGTTTCCAGAGACATTAGGCTGGCCTCCAGCAGCTGAGCAAGAGGAATCCCTGAGTCCTGGAGCGTGCCAGAGTTGGTAACCTTATAACATGCCTTAAGGTCAAGTGGGAGTAGACTCATCCCTTGCCATAGAGTCGATCCATCCTTCCTCTAGCAGGATTAGAGAATGCCGAGGCAGAAAAAAGGTATCTCACTTCCAGATGCTATGGTTAGATGCTTCTATGGAAAGCATTTCTTCCCTTCTGACATCTCCAATACTAGCTACACAGGCAACTCTGGCAAAAAAACCATGCTCACTGCCTGGTCAAAGGTTTCTGTGGAAGAGGGTTTTGTTCTGCAGTTTCTTTGCAGGAAATGGAGCTCATCAGGGGAAAAGGTTGCTCCAAATTTGCAGCTTGACAAATCTCTGAGTAGCAACTACCTTTTAGTTTATATTTTCACAATACCTGTTGCAATACTGTCCCAGGCTTGAACCCTGATGGGACAAACGCAGTGGATTACAACAACAACTGAGCAGCAAACAGATAAACAAAAATTCTCATCTCCCACAGTACAATTCAAGGTATTTGTGCCATCATCTAATGCTTTTATTGAGATGTCCTTTTCTTTCCCTTCTCACTCACTGAAGTTATCAGTGGGTTGGTTTTTGGGGTCATTATTGACCTTCCAGAACAGAAAAAGACAAGCAGAAAAGCTGGAAGTACATAAAAGTGAGAAGAGGGTTTACTGTGTTTTGTCCCTGACGAAAGCAAATGTAATGGTTGGAGTTAAGAAATTAAGCTTAGGATGCAGATGAATCAAGACGAGCTGAAAATAAATTGTCCTTTGCTATTTGCAATATTGACCCCGAAAACTAAATACCTAACTCCAGGTAAATGCCAATAAATCTAGCTGCATTTGAACAGATCCAAAAGAAAAATAAATTGCTGCAGTGGAGGCCTCTCTCCCCTAAACCTAGCACTGGTGTGGTTCACGCTGCCTTCACTATATGCAGAATTCCTATATAATGGGTTTTCTTCCAAGAAAATGCTTCCTTTTAGCATTCACTAAAAGGCATTGGCTGAATTATGCCATCTTCGAGTTTCCAGAGCAGGCTGAAGCATGCCTCAGACTTGTTTCACATCACCCTCTGTTTAATAGTTTTTCACAACTAGAGTTTCTTTTTCTACAGATTACTTGCTAAAAGTCAGCTGCTATTCTGTAGTGTCAAGATTAAACAACCTAGGTTTCTTTAACCTTTCATTTATCATCACAGTTTATCAGCATAATTTCCCTCGCCGCAGTGAAAAGTTAATCAGATTGGACTTTTCTTACTTTGTATTACTTTAATGGGAGCTTGCTTTCTGCAATATGATTCTGTATTGGTGGTGAAAGTAGCTTTTGTGTGAGATATAGAACCTGTACCTTGAATACTGAGGATTAAAGCTTTCATATGTGCCTTCTAGATAAGAAAGTGTTCCAAACTTCATCTAGAGTCATAGCATCCTGTCTGTATATTAAATGCAGACCTAAGTTTGTATTTCACTCAGAATATCAATTAAGCGCAACAAAATCAGTAAAAATTAAGCCATGTGATTTTTATTATTTTTATTAATTATTTCAACCCAGCAAGGTACTTAGGTAAGCTTACTTAAGGCAAAGGACTTTCAGTGTCTGAGTGATCCTTTTGCCCTTCATAAAGTAAATGATGTGGCTGAAATTAATTCCATACTATGATCTTCTGACAGTATTTGATACAGTTAATTAAAGGAAGCCTTTCAATTTTAGCTCAATTTTAGCACAGGTAAGAGGTAAAATAGGGTCGTCTAGATGGTCTGGTCCGTAGATGTGTCCTGTGTAGATAAGCGTCTTTGAATGTAAGAGCTATACATGTAGATGAAGTGTCGCTTATGTAAAAGGCTGATTCCTGTCTCACTGGATCTAAGGTAAGAATATACATCCATGTTTGCCATCTCAAAGGTATAAAGGGAGAGAGTATCTACTTCTCCTATAGAATGAGTACAGACAACGAAATTAGATGATACACTCTTGACTTAGAGACAAAGTCCAGTTAAGATGAAGCCTTTGAGACTCTTCCAGATGAAAGATTCTGTTAAGAAGTACGTGATTATTAAGCTGGGTGGACAGATCTGAAGATTTTCCAGCAACACCTAGTGTATTTTCCATAGCATTCATAAATTTTGCACTTACTTTTTTGCTGCTGTTAACATAAGCTTCAGTCACAAACACTCAGAAAAAGCAGTAGTCAGGCTTCCCACTTGACGGTTTGACACACAAAAAAGGGCAATTACAATTAGGCAACGATGGCTACTTGAAATACTATTATTAGAAAGAGTACTAGAAACTGAAATACTGAAACTTTCATGTGTGAGCAAACCATAGGAAGCAGTGCGGTTCACATGTGGAATGCCAGGTTTCAAATTGCAACTAAAGAGTAGGGGACACTTACACAAAATAAAAATGTTAACTGATTTTTTCTATTTATGGTTGGCATAGGAAAATAAAAAATAACTCACAATGTTATTAGAATGAATACTACATGAGGAATTGTCTAATGGATCCATTACCAGGTAAGTAAAAACAAACAAACAAACAAATTTCCCTGAGAAAAATAAATGAAAATTAATCGAAATAGAGAAGGTTAGGAGGAAGCAGAAAAACTTAAAACAGTCTTACCAAAATCAGAGTCTAATAGGAAAGAATAAGTAAAGACGTGATTATCTCACTTGTGGACTTTTACAATACCAAGCACATTTTTCTAATCAAATATAAAGAAATCAATATTTAATTACAACATGCCTAAAATATGCGCATCTTTCTTCTTGGTAACAATGGCCATTATTATTATGTGGAAAATGCGTGCTTTATGATGATTTTCACCATAGTAATTGGATTGTTTCAAGTGTCTGGCACATATAAATGATGAATTTGTTACTTGCCTTAATGTTGTTTCATTAGCTTAGGTTTTCTTTTTTTTTTAATTCTTTTAGATGTGCAGAACGGTTTGGTTTTTTAATGGCGTAGTACCTTTCTATAGCATTTTTTTCCTCCTTGCTTTAAAAATACATGGCTTTTTAAATTGTGCCTAAGGGCACAGAGAGATAGCCAGCCAAACCTTCCCACGGGAGAGGATACAGTACTTGCCAAGGTAATGAGGCTGGAACAGATCTCTTCATCTAGCACCCACCTATATGTCAACCCCAAGGCTTGAAGGACAACCCCCAAGGAAATCTAATTCAGAACCTGCATGGTGGACCAGTTCCAAAACTATAAATTATTGTATCTGAGCAGACACAAGGCAGATCAGTCACACCTCCTTTTATGCTGGTTTTCAATCTGTTGGAAGCAGATGACAAGCAGCACAAAGTCGGTGTGCTCATTCTACAAGGTTTCTGGCTGAAAATGTGTTTGCTTATGCACAGAATTTTGGTGAAAAGAATGTGTGCATAGTCATGTTTATGATCAGTCTCAGGAGACTAATAAATTGCACATCCCTCACATGGAGATACTAAGTGAATAATTGCAGTAATGTTTCCCAAGTGCTCCAAGAAGCTTTCTCAAATGATCATTAATAAAGCAAATAACCCTGGCTTCAAAGCATCTGTACCATCAGAGTAACACCTGGGAGCACACTGGTGACGATAAGGGCTGTTACATGATCATTCCAGTCCCTAATCTGATTGCTGAGCCTTGTATATCTTCTCAAGGTTTAGTCCTGCTCCCCTATACACTAGAGACAGGCTTTGCACCTTTGAAATAGACACAGCTGCTTATTCCCTGGAAGAGGATGCCAGCCTGAGGGACCACTGATTTTAGTTCATCTTCCTTCCTGTTGGATTTCCTACAGGGGACATAGACAGGACATATTCAATGGGTGGGATGGCATTACGTATTCTGGCTGTTCTCTTCTTCAGGAGTAGGTTGTGAAACTACCTTCCAGTGTTCTGGAGACAGCACTCCTAGGCTTCTCAAATGATCTCGGCACCTTGCTGAAACCTTTGGCAATTGTTCTTGAGGTATTTTTTGTCTCCAGCAGATGAAACCACTTCCATGTTTGTAGAATTGGCAAGAGTCTGCTCTCTGTTGAGGATGTTCTGAAATGCAACATTTGCTCTGAGCTTGAAGCTACTAGGTAAGCTCCAACTTTTGTTTAAAAAAAATGCACACTGTATAAAAGTATTCTCAGATCAGTGGTAGCAAAATAGCAATATTTTTCTTTAGAAATGTACAGTTTTCCTGTTGACATCTCAGTTTGAAGAGAAGTTTTACTCTGACAAAGTACTGCACAGATTCCTTAGAACAACCCAAATTGTTTGTTTTATTTTTGAAATCTATCTTCCATAACTATGAGATCCATCTTCACATGTTTTATTAGGAAATGTGTTTTAAGATGATGTGTATGAATGCAAGTTCTTCTCAGATTCCCTGCTAGCATTTAAATTTCTTATGATATGTTGACCCTGTATAAATGTTTTAGCTCTGCAGAAATACAATAAGGACCTAAGAGGCTTGCTGGACATAAGTAAATTACCTTGTAGATAGGCTGATGCAGATGATATCCTATTACAGGAAAAGCTCTAGGGTTCTAGTGTCCTTCCTAACAGTTAAAAAAAGAAAAAGTTGCTTATTTTTTGCTTTGTTAGAATGAAGTATACTTATTTTTTGCATTGTTAGAATGCTGATGTACTTATTTGCTGCTTTTTGGGGTGGGGTGTGACAATGAGTGGAGAATTAAGCTATCATAGTAATGTAAGATGATAAGTAGCATTGACATAGTCTCATTAAGATCCATTATCACCCTTTAATGTATTTATTAACTAAAACAGCATGTTAAGAATTAGCAGATAAAATAAAAAGCATGTTTTTACAAGGAAGTTTCTTGATTCTGCCAGGCTGCATTAAGGAAAGAGGGTGAACTGCTTGGATTTTGCAAAGGGAGAATATTAAATCTTGATTTCTGTAAACTTGCAACTCTAATAGTTCTAGCTTCATTTGTGTCATCGTGTAGTTGGCTTGTATCCTGCTTTTCCTCTTGGAAGGGCTCCTGTGCTGAATAATAGATCCAGGAATACACCATTTCTACCCTTTATCTGGCTCACTAAGTTCGTCATGGAGTTATGTGACCATGTGGCATCCATGTAGTATATGCAGTGTCACAGTGGGAAGATGGGAAGAAAAGCATGTGCAGAATGGGACATAAAGCAAAGAAACCACAACTCACAGATGTCACAGCCGCAATTAAGAAGAAAAAGCTTGATGTGGAACTGAGCTGAGGTGAAATGTTTTGATACTTAAACAAGAAAATACAGGGAAGAATCCCATCTATATGATATTCCCTGCATTTCTGGCTTCAATTAATGGTGAGAAAATGAATGCCAAAGTATTAGAACTTCACGTGAGAAAAAAAATAACCACGCACCCTATTTGACTTAGATTTAAATCAAATCTTCCTGGTTTGCGCAGTGGCTTTACAGTCAGAACTTCTCAGTCCAGCTGAGTTCCCAAAGAGACCTAAATAACAGGCAGATGCTGTAAATGGCTCAGCTAAGAGCAGCTTCTCTTTGTGATAAGTATGGCCACATTCACCCTAAGGGACCAGCTGCCTAGACACAGGCATTTAGTGTCATTCAAGATCCTCTCAGGAATCTGAACCTGCCCCACATGGCTGGCTGGTATGACACAGCCTCATATGCAATGGGGTGGTGGCTATGGAGACTCCTGGAGCAGGAGGACTTTGAATGGATCAGACACCAATAGTGGAGCAACTGAACTGAGGATCCTTAAAAGGAAGAATCTCAGCTGAATTCACTTACTACCTGCTGATACTTGGGGTGTCCCTGTTTCCTATTTATTGCAGTTTATGTAGAAGAGCAATGTAATTTTCAGCTCAGAATTACCTTTTCAGCTTTGGTCATGAGACAAACCTGTCACTTGGAAGCCTGTCAGGTAAAAGCATCTTTTAGGGCATGACTGGGAAACAAATTAATGTTAACATTACAGATCTAAAGTTAACTTCTTGAAGAAAGCAAAGAAGAAACAGCAATTCATAAATTTCAACTCTGCAAAGAGAACAGAAAATAACTGATGCTCCCAAGTCCAAGAGAAGTTTAGCTCTCTTAGCCATAATAGCACAGGTCATAAATAATCTCTAGTTTTTTTTTTTGCTTATATCTTTTGCTGAGGTAAAATCTTACAAGATAATCCTGAAGTTTTTGTCACTGCGAAACACCAGCGGGAATGGATGACCAAAAGGTACAACTGCTCACGAACTGAACTGGGCTCAGTTTCAGCTGGATGTGACTGAGAGGCTGAAGTATCTTATCATCAAGATACATTTCCTCTAATCCTTCCTGTCTTGTCTGTCTAGACATCCTGAACTTCCATTTTATTAATGTGAAAGTGATTCATAAGTAGGGTTTTTTTAAAAGTCTTGAGACAATGAGTCCCAAATAATATATAATACTTTTCGCGTATGACCTTTATTTATTCTAAGCACAAAGGGTCAGTAAGAACAGTGATAAACTGGTATGATTTTTCAGCAGCAGAGGACACTCGGTGGCGAAACTGTGCAGAGGGCCAAGGGCTTAGCTTTTGTTCCTAATAAAATTCAGATCTTACCAACTTCCACAGCAAATCTCTAAATATTTCGTCATTTTCTAAATATTGTCACGTCTAAATATTATGTCATTTTCTCAGCAGTCCAGGAAAATCTACATGCTTTACAAAACCAAGTTTTACAGATTTACAGAATTTACAGGATTTACAGAAACATGTTTTACAGATTAGCCAGGTAGTTTCACTACTTTTACCTTGTATAAAAGTTTGGCAAAGCTCACTGACATCCTAAAAGCCGAATTAGCTTTGCAGATGCTGTATGCACTTTAAGATATGCCACTGTTTGCCATGACATGCTTGCAAACATAGTCCCAATATATTTTGGTTAATAATAATTACATTTCCACATTTCTGAGAATGTAATTCAGTTTAAAACACTGTTTATTTAATGAGCAATAAAAATACAATTTAGCTTTTGCATTTTCTGGTCTATTAATATTTTTTTATTATAATTTGGATAAACTTCAGGAAAAATCCAAAAGCACTCTACATAAATTACATAGCTTTGCTTTAGTGGTAACGTAAGAAATTTTGCTGGGAAGTAAACAACAACCCATAGATATTTATAGGCAGGGAAAGTGGGAACAAAGAGGTTAGGATCCTGTATCTAAACTGGGCCACACCGCATGTAAAATTGGGCATGGCCTTTTCCAACAACATCAGCAGGAAAGGGAGAGTCTGGAGCAGGAGAGATACAACCAAGGGGGGTCTTAAGGCTTTTTAACATTGTTCCCTTTGCTCTGAGAAAGGTCTGTTTTTTCTTAGCTGTTTATAAGACGGATACGTACATTAAGATATATATGCATTTGCATTACCTGTCATGCCTCCATCAACCTCTTTGTTTCAGCTGCCTTCCCTGTTGAATGAGCAGGAGGTGTAGCAACAGCCCTATACCACTGCCACACAGGCGTGGGACCACCGCCCTGCCCAACAGATTGTTCAGGAGACCTATGGCAAAACCTTGGTAGTGTGCCTGAGTCAAGGGCAGAAACTGGCAACCCTTCATCAGGGCCAGGACGTGACCCTGCTACCAAGGACAGCTGGCTGTGAAGAGGAGATGTGTGAGATATGTGGGTGGAAGCCAGTCTGCCCTTAACTGGCACAGAGCTGCCTATGTGGGCAGTGCTGGGAGGAGAGAAGTCATACACAGGGAGGGATATGTATTTTCTTCTTTTGTATTATGCCAGGAGCGTAGTGCCTGCTTGTCCCCAGAAAAATACGTGCAGATAAATGGTGGAATTCAACCTTTAGAAGTGGAGAGCTAGACTATATTCTGTCATTGATCTTCGTCCAGCTGCATTCAGTGGAACAACCTCTTTCCATCGCACTGATAAAATCCCGCCTGGGTGTGTTCGGAAAGAAAAGCCTCTCTCACAGTGCAAAACGACATGAGCAAACCAAGCTGCAACTGCACAGATGAGGATCTTTGGCCCCAAATCACTGTATTTGCTATTATATGCTTTAATTCAGACATGCTGGGAGCATATTGACTTTAACACCTTATTTCAACTACCAAAGCCAAACACATCAAGTCCTTGATGTGAAGCAGTTTTGTGTGTTTGCCCTGTGCCCTTATAACTTTTCTGGCAGGAAATCAAGAGACATTTGAAGAAACATCTCTGCTGAGTGGTCACGTATCACTCAATTGGGTTTTAGTGCTTCCCATCCCAAAGAGGTTGGAAGGCCACAGCTTTCCACCTGGCACTCCAACATAATTCAGACAGATACTCCTTTCAGTATGGGATTAGCAATGTCTAACTTGGTATCGAATTTATCATGTAAATGACTCTTGGAAACTGCAAGCAGCCCATTATGGAGAATGTATCTTATTAACAAAGGTTATGTTAGAAACTTGCACAAGTAACTAATCTCATCATATATACAGTACATCAATGAACCCAGAGACTGGTGAGCAGTGTTTTCCAATTAAGTGAAACAGTTTGACCTTCTGATCTACAAATAAACTGTCAGAGCCACTCAGAGATACTGACTTTCACTGCAATACAATGACTCAGAACTCAGGCACACTTACAAAGTCAGTCCTGGAATGATCTGATGGACAGGGAGAAACTTTAAACACTTCTACTTGAGAAAAGAGCATCCTCAAATTTCTGCAGTCTTGGCAGAGTTGCACCCACTGGAACAGAGTATACCACAAATAAATAGAGCTTGGATATTGTGTTCTTTGGTGGAGCTGCATTCACCTGTGATAAACTGCTTTGAGTTATGCAAACACTGAGAACAGGACTTTTTATGGCCACAGCGAGAAAAAGTAATAATCCATAAGGCTTTTAAAACTATTGTTTTCTATTCTAGTTAAAACCCTTAAATGGTTTACTGACTGTTTTTAGATATCAGATTCCTATGTAGAGTCTCAACGAGAAGCCCTGCTTCCAAAAGAGAGGGCTGAGGTCAATGAAGTCAGCGCAGTGGCACTTACGGTTACTTACATGCTCCTAGGCTTTGCTTCCTTGTTTCAGGAGTGCGGTGCCGGTTTCCCTGGGACAGATTACTTGTTTTAGATAGCATCAGCATCTTGGACTGGATACAGATACAATTATGCCATTGTAGCTTGCAACCTTTTCATTCACAATATTCCTACAGGAAGGAAAACAAATTACACCAGGAAAACCATGTGCTGGGCTGTCCTATCTGATGGTTACTTGATGTAGTCATCCCTCTTGTGGCTAATTCCAAGAGAAGCCTGAAAGTTTGCTTTGAGAAAGAGGAATCTGCTAACCTATTAGCAATACCAGTATGATGTTCTTTGCCTTTCCCATACTCCATGACCTTTCTTTTCACAAATATTAGGAGTTCATCATTTGCTGATCTCCCACTAACGCAGATATTGCCTTGACTTTTGGTACTTTAACCTGATAGTTCATCTCTGTAAGTCCTTACAGGTGTGGTTTTCCATCAAGATGGAGACTGTGGCTATAAGGAAGGGGACAGGGGTTTGGAATTTCTTTCCCACACTCTTCCCTTGAGCTCAAGAGAAAACCCACTCAGAATGTCAAAACTTATTTGCACTGCCAAGACTGAAGACCCTACTTTTTCTTTATTTATAACTGCCACAGGGTGTGAGAGAGAGGGAGATGTATAGCACTGATTCAGACCACTGCAGTCATGGTTAGATTACAAAGAGAAAAGGCTGAAATATTCTTTTTAACCCAGCCAGTCCACAGACTAATGCATTTTCTTTCTTGAATATAAATCTGGTGGCAGTTTTTTTGGTCATTTCATCATTCAGAATGTACTATTGTCACCCACTGCCTACTTTAAGGGTTGTAGTGGTTTAGCCTTAGCCAGCAACAAAGAACCAGTCAGTTGCTCTCTAAAACAACTCCCCGCAGCCATGGGGGCAGAATTGGAGGAAAAAGGCAAAACTTGTGGGTTGAGACAAAGGCAGTTTAACAGAACAGCAAAGGCAACAGGAAAACAACAAAAATAACATGGATAGAGGAAAACAACAAACCCGATGATGGTACCACCACTCACCCACAGGACTAGGGACACCGCAGCCCGCTACAAGCGCGGCTTCCTGCCCCCTGCCCTGGCATACCCATGTCCCTGCCAGAGCCTGGGGAGAATTAACCACATCCTTGCCAGAACCAGGCCAAGGGTCTAAAACCCGTCATGAGACGAAACAGCAAGATTATAAAATTAAGTTGTAGAACAGAATGAGAGAGCTGGTGGATGCTCCTGAAAACGAACATGGTCTAGGTAACCAGGCTTTCAAGACTATAATAGATGACTGAAGTTCTTGTAGGTAAAGAGGAAAATGAAACAGTCATCCTGAATAGCTATAAACAGACTTGGTCTCATTTTCAAGATCCTTCAAGGGACAGTGAACGACTTCCCACCATCCTTTGGGCAAAGTTGAGATATTTCCTGCTTTCTCCCATATTCCTGTGCCATTTGCTGCCTCTAATTTGCTGGAAAGACATTTCCAAATACCCTTGTGCTACTGCCATAAACAGGAACGTCGACACTGGTGAGACACTGTTCAGGCACTGTCCTGTCCTATAAGGTCCCGGTGTTTTTGTGGTCATCTCTAACTGTAATGTTTTGGTTATTGTTTATACTGCAAACAAAGCAAAGCAAATCAAACCAGATGGACCAGATGGTGATTCCCTCAGCCTCCACTTGTAGCATCCACAGCATCTCTGATGGGTACACATTAGGGACCTTGCAGTAGTATTTCACTTTTTGCATAAAAGTGTGTGTTATGTCAGACTCATTCTCTTGCAGTCCTTTTAATGAAGAAGTTGATTTGACTTCATTTTCAATGAGAAAGGGAGCAAGAAGTCAGCTCCACTCAGGATACCAGTCTTGCATGGAAAGGCAGAGTCTTTCAACAGTCTTCAAGAAGTCACATCTGGAGATGAAAAAGGTTTGATATAGTCCTTGGTCTTGATGATTTCAATCAGCCACTGTAGGTTCTGCCATCTTCTGCGTCATGTCTTTCATGTAAGCCTGTTTATGATAACCTCCATGAGGCTCTCGGCGTGACTGACTGAGTGAAGCCAGGCACCTCAAGCAGATAGATAGTAAATATAGTAGGCAGCCTCTCCCCTAAACCTGCGTTTGCCTGTAGATCTATGTAAAGAAGCACTTGAGAATACGATCCACTGACAGTGTGACTCAGTCACGTCAGGTAGCACCTCTGTCTTTACCTACAGCTCAGGCTCTGAGCATGAAGTTAAATGGAAAGTTTTCTTCCTTCTTTGTAGGGATGTGACTGCAAGGTTTCTGTCTGCGTTTTAATACCACATTGCACAGTTGAAGTCGTAGATTGGTGCCCTTGGTGCCCTTTTGCTAGACTTTCTAGTAATGGTTTTGAAACGGCAGAAACCTGCTGAGCCGCATAGCTTTGCTTTCTGAGCCTTCAAAGAGGCCTTTCCCACTTTGAAGTCAATCCTCTGCTGTAGTCATTAGCACAGGAGATGGACAGAAACATTGTCTCAGATGCAAGATGATACAGCATTCATACCGCTCCTTGCAGAATGGGTTGCGTCAAGTCAGGAGGGGGTAGGCGACAGACTGTGAAGCGTGACAGCTGGTGCCAATGATCTGTTTTTCATGCATGCAGACCTTAGGCTAATTTAAGGTATAGTCACATTATGAAAGCCCAGAATGCCTTTGCCAGTTTTATCAGGAGAGGATCAACTCCAGGGCATCTTGCTTCAGCATTTGTCACAAGATTTAGGGATGAAAAATGTGCTGCAATCCCGCTTTGAGTTACTGTTTACCAAGGCCCCTTAATCTCTTTTGCAGAGTTCATTTCATTCCTGTCTGTCTCTGTCTAGCCTTGTCAGTGTCTACCCACTCACTCTCCAAAAGATCCAGAAAGCTATTTGCTCCAAATAGTATACTGATACAACATAGGATATTTTCCTAGATGCAGGATAGCTTAGGAGCTAGTCCAGCTGCTCTCTCCATGTGCTCATTCTCTGCAAGGATTAATCAGATTTTCTTAATACCAAAGATGAAGAATTAGACAAGCACATCTGAACCTCTGGTGTCTTGTAGAGTCATTTTGTGATGGATACCCCTAATCCCTGGCACCTCTGTCTCCCCTCAAAGGTAATTAGAGAAAACAAGAGAACAAATTGAGATGAAAACTACAGTGTATTGAAAGAAAGACCCAGATCTTATATCATAGAATCACAGAATACCTCAAATTGGAAGGGACCAATAAGAATCCAGTCGAACTCCCTGCTCCTCACAGGGCTACCTAAAACTAAACCATATGACTAAGACCATTGTCTAGACACTCCATGAACTCTGACAGGCTTGCTACTGTGACCAATTCCCTGTGGAGCCTGTTCCAGAGACAGACCACACTCTCAAGAACATTTCATAATGTCTGATGTGAACTTCCCCTGATGCAGCTTCATTCCATTTCCTCATGTACTATCACTGTTCACCAGAGAGAGGAGATCAGCAGCTCCCCCTCTGCCACCCACCTTGGTGAAGTTGCAGACTTCGATGCGGTCACCCTTCAGCCTTTTCTTCTCTGTACACATGAGGATATTGGCTGTACTAAAGTCTGATGAAGGCACAGGGATAAATTTTACTCTACCTGTTCTGAGAAGGAAAAAAAAATCAAACGATTCCTTATATGGTCATTATCAGATCTTTGCTCTAGTAATGAACGGAGCCAGCTCACTCTGCTGCATGGACTGTTGAGAGCTTGTAGAGCAGGTCAGCTGAGTATATATCTGGAAAGAACACTGAGAACTTGCAGGTGTGTTATTCAGAAGTTGCGGCGGGCTGCTCACTGCTGGGCACAAGTAATAACATAATCCCACAAACTGCAGAAAACCTCTGAACTTGGAGTACAGACCCAACTCTAATCCAGTATACCTTATTTTGTGTGTGCTCAAGGGCTGCCGGGCTGTGCAGGAATGAAATTAGAGGATACACAGATTTTGAAAACCAAAAGGAACCACCAGCCCATTCTTCTAGGTACACAAGTATTAGCTTGTGGGTCTGGTCAATCAAGCTGTTGAGCTTTTATATGTTCATATTGCTTTTAACACAGTAAAGGCTGGAATCAGGGTTTCACCAGTCGGTCTCCTTTCATGTAACTGCTTTTGCTCTTGAAAGTGAAAAGAATTAATCTTTTCAAAGCTGATGGGAATTTAACCGCAGTAAAACATTCAGTCTCATAGCAAAGAAACATTTAACAAGCATGGTAACCTGCTGTGAACCTTCTTATAACTACAGAGATGTCCATTTTCAGCTTCAGCTGTGGTCCTGGGGAGTTCTGTGGGATATTTCCATGTTTCTCCTTTATTCTAAAGGCAATTTGGGTTTTGAAATATGACAATAATTCAAATGTATTATAATGTAAAGAAAATTATTTTGTTACGTTCATTTAGTATTGAGCTATAATCTTTAAAATTAATGAGATTTTGAAATTCAGTGCTGTCCAGCAGTTTGGTTTAAAGAAATGTCTTTTGCAGGTTTTCTCCCTTGCCATTATTAGAATTTTTCTTGACAAGTGGAACTTGTTAACATAAATGTTTTGTTTGACTTTTACACCATGCTAAGCCTTCTGACAGCTTCATCAAAACCTGATATCTACATGGTTAGCAAAATGAATCATACAGCTGAGTAATTTGTCTCTGCATGGATTGACAGGAGTTTAACTCTGCAATCCACAACCCACACCATGGTTCAATTTCTATATGAAGTTCAAGCCACAGCAGAAAACGGGGGTCGTGGTCAGAAGACAGTCCTCTTGTCTCTGAAGGCTGTTCTGTGAATATTCTCCCAGGAGTACCCACACTGGCTTCGGTAGGCATCAGACATGTTATCAATAACCACAGAATTGCTGCCTGTCTTTATAGAGAGACAGGTAGATGAACAAAATTATTTTTATTTCTTGAGCCGACTGATGAGTCTATGAGCTACTATTGGTTTCTATTTTGATGATTTTTTTTTGTCTGCCTTGAAAATATACATGGTTATGCACTTGCTAATTGTGGAACTTGTTAGATGTATTTGTTCAGCGGATACAATCAACCTTTGTTAAGCAATGATTCCTTTCAGAGTAGCAATGCAGTGTCTTGTTCTGGTGCTCTCTGTTTCCAGCATCCACCCAGAAGAACTTTATACAGCTGTGAATTCAGCCTTTTAAGCCACTTTGAAGCAGAAATTTGATCCTAAGTAGAAGTGCCGTAGTGCAGCATAGGATTCAGAAGTCCTTTATCTAGAGAAGGGACAGTTCAAGAAATCCAGATTTTGTGGCAGCTGTGATACAGTAGGGAGTGTCCTAAGGACATAAAAAAAAAAAAATAGAAGCTGCTGAAAGCTCAAAGTTTATACTGACTAAGCACAGAGACTAGCAAGGTACAGTTATTTCCAGGACCATGCCCACTGGTGTGACAGTTTTTGTTAGGTGTTAACTCATTTCCTCTCAGCTGACCCAATACTAAAAAAATGCTTTGTTTGTAATTTTGTCTGCATTATATTTCTACAATTAAAATCAGTTAAGACCTTTAGAAAATAATTGGTATTCCATTAGAAAAAAAAGTTCAATAAAGTACTTAAATTCTCCAAAGGTTTTCTAACTTTTCAGGAAAATTGTCTCAATATGGAGATTTGATGTAAATTGTCAAATTAGTCGAAGTAGCTTCTTCTAATGAAATCTGGTTCAGAGGAGAATTCCCCCTATATTTACACAGCAATTTCCTCAAAGAGATTGTTCTGTGCTCAAACCTCACTTGAAAAATCTCCCAAAAAAAACCAAGCCACGAACTCCAAAGCTGATGTTCTTTCTTTCACATGTATCTTGTGTTTATACTGTTTTTACAATAGTTTTTGGCAGTTGTTTTTTGAATATTTTCATAATTTAAAATTACCCTTAAAGATGATAGATTGAAAAGCAAGCTGGCTAGCAGTCTCCTTTTCCTGTTGAACATTTGTTTGTTGTTTAAATTCCAATGCAGAAAGCACCAAGATCATCTTAATTGGTGGTCAATGGACAGATCTGAAAAAATGTGACTTTCTCAAATCAAATTTGCATCCTGATGCTGTAAAGCCACACAGGGTATATTGGCTATTAAGCTCCGAATCTTTTGAAGAAAAATAGATTCAAACATTCCTGCTAACAAATCAACTGGCTTGATCCAGGCTTTTACGTGGTTTACTGTTTGTGCACTTAAGGACAAGCTAAAGAAATCAGTGTCGTTGCCTTTTCAGAAGCAATATTTTCATATGTACTTACATTTCTCAAAAATCCTTTCTTAGGAATTCATGCAAAGAACAATCTCTCCAAGTTCCTGTATTAAAATTATTTCCAAAGGCAGACTGGAAAATATATGAACACACATAAGAATATATAGCTATCCCATGCATTTTAAGCATTGTAAAAGCTGGAATATGTGACAAGCAACATCTCTTTGCTCTGTATCACTTAACGAACTATTGGACTTTGGTTCTCTCCGGCTATCTGCTGAGAATGCAGCAGACACGCTGTGTTTTAATTGGTCTCAAGGCCTTTGTAAGTTGTCCTCAGTTGAAAGAGCATGTCATTTCAGGTCATCTTGTAGCACCATGTGCTGATGTAATCAGGCTTGAAGGCAATCTTAGAGTGCTCAAGTCAATATGATTGACCTGCAAAAAAGGCAGGTTTTGCTGTTTTTCTGCGCTGGAGCAGAAGAGTACCTTTGGAGTGATGTTCATTTAAAGGGATATGTTGTACAAGACTTTGGAGTGTTTTTATCAAAGGCCTTTCCAAATACGGTTGGATAAAAAATTAAAATGAAGAAGAGAATTAGGGAAGAAAGGAAATCTCATCAGCTGAATAAACGGCCAGTTATGGCATTTCATAATTCAAAAACTTTTCACTGAAGACCCTTTCTGTAAAGCGGAGAGACTTTCCCTTCAATAAATTAGGTGGTAAGATGAAGTGAGAAAGAGCTGAGATAACTTAACAGGTTGATTCTCCTATCACTTACACATGCACTGCACAAGTCCATCTGCTTCAGTGGACCTACTACTGTTTTTATGGTTTGGCTTTCTGTGGAAACAAACTATATGCACCAGCACTTGTGAGTGACCCTTTCCTTGTAACATCTATTTCATTGGCTGATTTTGGATAGATTTGAGAAAGGGATGACGAATTTAATTTTTTTATGTTTTATGAAAGCAAATGGCTACTGCCTTGTATGTGTTCTAAGTAGAGGAAGACTTTGATGTGAGCTCACACTGTGCTATTATACATCAGATAAATGGATGTCCAGGTCAGTCCCTAGCTACACACTCATACTATTGATGGTTTATAAAACTTGAACCTGTGGCTCCCATGTGCTAAGCTAGAGACTTAATTACTGAAGTAACTTTTCTTTTCAAGAGCCAGTGCATAATTCATAAGGGGCTCTGAGAAGCCTCCACTAGCAGTAGTTTTCTATGAGGGGGTGTGACTGCTCAGTTTTTGGTAACGCAGCTCATGCTAGGGTCTAATAGTGCTGGGAGTGGCATCAAAGTGAGAGCACCAGGTAGTCAGGACAGGTTGTGCAAAGAGCTGAGAGGCTGTTATGCAGCCATTATTACCTGTAGATTGCTGTTTGATGCAGCTGTCATCTCTGCATGTTGATTGTCTGGCAGTTTCATCAGAATCTGCTACCTCATGGAATGGTCTATACCATGGAAATGTTATAGACCAAACTTCCAAGCTGGAAGATATCAGTTTCCACAAAGTTTTTGAAGCAGATTCAACAGCTGCTTGACTCCTGAGACTTTCGTGCTTCCCAAAGGATACCCACACCTTAATGGAGGAGGAAGGATGAGTACTGTCAGCATTGGCTAGGTAACTAATTTTCCTCATAGGTGCACAAGTTAAAAGTAATGAGCAATAGGTTTTGGCGTGTGAGTTATGAATTAGAGAACTTGTGAGAAGCCTCATGACTTAAATGATGAATTAGACTAATATGTGCAAAGGGGACTGAGCCCTTGTTTGCCATGGTTTTTTTGTTACATTTCTTAGTGAGCTCATAAAATAAAGCTTAATTTACAGAATACCTTGTCCTGTAAATTTGAGAGTTCAAAACAGGCCATGACCGCAAATAAAGAACCAGTGCTGTAGACTAGGGCTAGAAGACATTGTCCCATTAAAGTGGCTGTCTTCAGAATGAATTCTAAAAGTGACGTCTTAGCTACTCTTTTTTAGTAATGAACCTGTTACATATCTTCCAAAGTCAAAGATGTTAACCCCACCATCCTGCCCGGGTTATAATTGAATGACAACAGTCCTCTTATTTCAAATATCTTCTAAACTTAACCATCCATAATTCATAATATGTTTTTAAGACCTTTTCAAACAAAAGACTCTTACAAACCAAGAAATACGTATTTTTTTAAGTCCAAACTCCTCAGAGAAGTAAAAAAAAGTGTCTTTTTGAGGCATAGTTTCTGCTTCTCTGACAATGTCAGAATGTGAAAACTGAAATGGAATCAGAGATGAGCAATTATGCTGGAGGAATGTATTGATAAGGATCAGCTTGGACAAGAAACATAAGTCCTGCAAATAAACAAAAAGGTGCTCAAAATACCACACACCGGAAGAAGACAATTTTCACCATGCCTTTATCTGAGGATGAGTTATTTGTCTTGCAGTTCTGTGTGCCATGGAATAATCAAGTATGATATTAAGAAATTTTAGTATGCCTTAGCGTCCCTTCCACTATCATTCTGTTATTTTCCCTCTCTCCACCATTGTTGAGGGACTGTAAGGCTTGCTGTATCCTGACTAAACCTTCAAGTGGGATGAGACAAAGACAATTTATTCGCCGGTCCAGCTTGTCCAGATGCCTCTGCAAAGCCTTTCTACCCTCAAGCAGATCAACACTCCAGCTCAGCTTGCTGTTGTCTGCAAATATACTGAGGGTGCACTCAATCCCCTCATCCAGATCATTGATAAAGATATTAAATAGAATTGGCCCCAGTGCTGAGCCCCAGGGAACACCACTTGTGACTAGCCACAGTTTAAGATATTCTATGATTCTATGAATCTATGGTTCTATAATCTTCTTGTTATCCTGGCCAATTCAAAAATATCCTTTGTTTCACTGTTCTTCTCTCATTGTGACAAACCCTTCAATGCGGGTAACTATCCAGTTCTTTGGTTGGAGGTGCCTTTGTATGCACACTTCATGCTTGGATCCTTTGTAGAGCTTGTCAAGTCATTTGTCCTGAATAGAATTGGATGGTATGTACCTGCTAAGGTCACTGTCAACAATACTTTACTGGACGGTACACTAAGGCTTATTTTCACATCCTTCAACAGGAAACTAAGCTCTTCACGTGTGAGTTGTATCTCATTGCAGGACAGAGAGCCTTTTGAGGGAGAAAGGTTCAGATCTGAACTCCCAAAGGACCTGGTAAGATATTCACTCTCATGTTAGGCCTGTTGCTTGCAGGAACATAGAAGAATCCACTCAACAGTGGAGAGCAGGTGGCATGTAGCACATAAAGCTGTTTAACATCAAGTGTTTGACAGCATGGCCTTTTATCCATGTGCCAGGCCCAGGGTTGTTGCAATGTCTTTCACATTCGTGCCCAACAGAAAACCCTCCCATGTGCTGAAGAATGAGGTAAACCACAGAGCTGTCTGCTGGAGGCTTTTAATTGTACACTTCAGAGAGTTCATCATTCACGTAATCCATTTTGAATGATGACTAATAAAAGGAAATGTTATCTCTCACTATCACCCTTCATGTTCTTCTCTGCAGAGGAGGGCTAAAGTCATCAGCCTAAATAATCTCTAGGAAGATTCCCCACTGCTTTCTTTAATAAGCACAATACTTCCCATGCCCAAAGAAGTGGCACAAAAAAAATCCCAGTTTTCTTTCCTTTTCAGGCCAAGCAATGAAACAATACACTGACAAGGAAAGCAAGAAAGGTGCAGCTCTTGTTTACATTTCCCGTATGGGTCCGACTTAGGTGATAACACCAAAAGGCAGTATGACCAAAACACATGTTGCTGATCTTCAGTGACTGAAATGACAAAGAGTTACAAAGATATATTAAGTAATCTTTTCTGTAGGTTCTAGAAGAGCTCATTTCTTTGATTCAAGTCAAGAGAGAAAAGTCTGCATAGAAAAGAATTAACCTGTATTGCATTCTGGTTATATTAGAGAGAACAAATTAATAATCAGTGTATCAGAGCCAGATAATCATAGAATCATAGAATGTGTGGGGTTGGAAGGGACTTTTAAGTCCCTTCCAACCCAACCAAAATCTAGTGCAACCCTCCCGCAGTAAGCAGGGACATCTTCAACTAGATCAGGTTGCTCAGAGCCTCATCAAGCCGGGCCTTCAATGTCTCCAGGCGTGGGGCCTCCACCAGCTCTCTGGGCAACCTGTTCCAGTGTCTCACCACCCTCATTGTAAAGAACTTCTTCCTAATGTCTAATCTAAACTTATCCTGCTCTTGTTTAAAACCATTGCCCCTCGTCATATCACTACATGCCCTTGCAAACAGCCCCTGCCCAGCTTTCTTGTAGTCCCCCTTCAGGTACTGGAAGGTTGCTATAAAGTCTGCCCAGAGCCTTCTCTTCTCCAGGCTGAACAACCTCAACTCTCTCAGCCTGTCGTCATAGCATAGGTGCTCCAGCCCTTTGATTATCCTCATGGCCCTCCCCTGGAGGCACTCCAATAGGTCCATGTCCTTCTTGTGCTGAGGGTTCCAGAGCTGGACACAGCACTCCAGGTGGGGTCTCGTGAGACTGGAGTAGAGGGTGAGAATCACCTCCCTTGACCTGCTGGCCACGGTTCTTTTGATGCAGCCCGCGATGCGATTGGCCTTCTGGGCTGCAAGCGTACATTGTTGGCTCATGTCCAGCTTTTCATTCACGAGTACCCCCAAATCTTTTTCTGCAGGGCTACTCTCTATTGCACCATCCCCCAACCTGTATTGATAATGAGGATTGTCCTGATCCAAGCGCAGGACCTTGCACTTGGCCTTGTTGAACTAATCATTTTTGGTTCATCAGAGGTGATAAATCATTGCAACAGAACCTTTTTGCAGTGTGGCCAAAAAAAAAGCTGAGCAATCTAGGCCTTTAGACTAAAGACTTTGTCCCATTAAAGAGGTAGATGCTGAATGCTCTTAACACAGATGTTCACTCAGGATGGTAGAGACCCAGGATCAACTCTGTCAGGGGCGTCCCAGGTCCGGTGGGGGAGCGGCGGGTCCATAACTGTGTTTGTATATTCCTCTGTCCCTGTTACTCTTGTTGTTTTCTTGTTCCCTTTGCTGTTCTGTTAAACAGCCTTTGTCTCAACCCACAAGTTTTGCCTTTTTCTTCCGATTCTTCCTGTATCGGGAAGGCCCAAGTGAGTGGCACGTGGTTCTTTTTTGCCGTCTGAGGCCAAACCACGACAAGGGACTGCACACTTTTACCTAGGATGGACTTTTTACCTTCTGGATAAATCAGCAGGGAACCTGTTCTTCCTTTGCTGGTTACTCAAGGGGGTAGAACATACACATTCCTGAGTATCCCTCAACCACTGTCTGGTGTATAATAATTGCAAAACCTGCACATTTGGAAATCAAAATTCTTGCCTTCCAGGCTGTGCTAGTGCAGCCAAGACAAACTGCTTTTTCATATTTAGCTCAACAATTAAAAAAGAAAATGTGAAAGCAGCTCTGTGTGTGTGCATATGTGTGTGTAAATGAAAGTTTTTTTAAAAATAGGAGCCTGAGGAGATTCGGTTTATCTAAGCACCTCATTAGCTGATCTGATTTCAAGAGAGCAGAGAACACAACAGCTCTCATTGAAGTCTACAGGAGCTCGATACTTTTGTAAATTTACCCACTTAGTCTGACATATTTATAAAGATTTAGGAGCATAGCATCACAGATTCACTTAAAACAAACAAGATATCTGTTGCAGCCCCTAGATTTAGTGAACAATTACTGGGTAAAATACAGTTATTTATTCACATAATGGCAGGCACGACTACAGTGGGATAATACTCCAGAGGTACTTTTCCAGGAACAATCCTGCCATGCCTCTGTGTTCACGCATTGAAGATTTCCTGTAGCAAGATCACTTATGGGGCAGTATCCAGCACAAGCCACTTAAAACTATCTGCAAAGACAGCCAAGAAATGGGGTTGATCCCAAGAAAAGTGTTGCAGCTGAAGAAAGGGAGTGGATAACTATGGGCTCAGGAACCTGCCAAGTGTCTCCTTGAGGCACTTTGTCCTATACTCAGCAGAATTTGGGGGCACATCTTATAACATGCAGATCTCACCAAATCCTATTTAGGATAACAACGACCTCACTGTTGGCTTAGTAGGTTGGCCCAAGTCAAAAAGTCTTTGATATTACCACAACACAAAACCTGCATAGTATCCAGAATCTCGTAGTTCAACAGCATTTCAAATGCACCACTTTCACAATCTGGTCAAGTGTAAACTGTCTCTGGACCTGTTTTGCATGACGTGAAGAGGGCATGACTTCATGATCATGATTTACACACACATTTACAGGTTGACCTTTTGTCAGCTTTACAGACTACAGTATATTTTTGCATGCCTAGGGCCAATCGGCACATAGATTTTTTTTACATCTGAACCTCTGAATCTACAAGGACATGGTGCCCTTCCACACACACCTCATCTTCAAATCTGGGGGGAAACTCTACCTTCTTAGGAGACAGAGTCAACCTGGCACAGTCAACATGGGTCCACAAAGGGAAAATCATGTCTAACTTATTTGATATCCTTCTGTGATAAGGTCATCCGCCTAGTGGATGAAGTGAAGGTGGCAGATGTAGTTTTTTCTGGATTTTAGTTGGGCTTTTGATATTGTCCCTCACAGTATCTTTCTGGACAAGTTGTCTGGCTGTGAGATGAGCAGATACATGGTGCACTGGGTGAAGAACTGTCTGGATGGCAAGGCTCTTCTCTGACTTCAAGTGTTAGTGGGGATATGTCAGCACTTGTAGAATCCCAGAAAGGCCAATGTCCCCAGGCATACCAGGGCAAGTGTGCCTGAAGTTTATTAGGTACACCTCCTGCCTGTTTAAGGAAGGGGCAGATGAAAGAAATGTGTAATGATTTTGAGACTAGTGGAGGTCAACGCCTTGCCTTGGTGGACTTTGGAACCTGTTGGATTAGCAAACAGACACACTGTAATGAACCGTGGGTGTGTCTGCATCTCAGAGCAGGTGGTACTGTCTCCAGAGCAAAGTATGTATGCAAAGTTAAGAGTCCAGCACCGAGTCCTACAGCACAGTGACATATATAAAACCTCCAATGCATGAAAGGCAGAGACCAATCACAGCATTGGCACCAGATTGTGGAAACTGAAAGGTGCTAGATACTGGCCTATGGTCAAAACATGGTTGGTATCACAAGCAGCTTTGAATCAATCCAAATTAACATAAATCCATTCATTTAACCACAAAGGCTACACAAGAGTTTTCAGCTGTGCTTTTTCAAGAGAAAAACCAGCTCTAAACATGAATTGAAAGCAGCCTGTTGTGTGGTCTTTCCTGAAGATAATATTAAATCAGAGTTCTCAGAAAAGAAATTTTGAAAGTTTTGGAAACAGAATGAACAGCTGCTGTTCAGTGGGAGTTAAAGAATCTAGGGAAATTCTTACAGTAGGAACTAGGAGAAAACATACTTAAAACCCCACAAAAATCTACCCAAAATACAAAAAAAAAAAAAAAAAAAAAAGAGTGGCAATTAAACCAGAAATAGAAGAAAGGACGCAAAAAACCCCAGGATTGAGAGAGAAGGACAAACAGTCTGACCTGAAAGTTCAGCCCAAAAATATCTTTAGAAATCAATAGAAAAGGAACACAATAGAAAAGAAAAAGTAGGAAATAAATAAGCACTCTCCAGAGACTCATTATGTCTAAAGATTTCCTGACATTTTTCCATTTCATTTCTGAAAACTCTGCAGCAGAGTAATAACAAAACTGATTACTTTGTGTTTCCACTGATACTTAGTACAGAAACCTTGAAAGATTTCAAAATCTCTTCAATGTATAGGGGTATTTCTGAGGTCTCACTCAAAACACTGTGACGTGATATAGTACTGTAAGCTCTTTTCTGTGGAGATATACCTATGATAACCTTTAGATGGGTAAATATTGAGACTTAATTCCATCAACACTTTTCCATATTGCTTCCTCGTAACATCTTGAATAAAGCATGTCATGCCACACACTTCAAAGCACATATCTATCTCGCTGCCTGGCCTTTGGGAACATCTCCAGCCTGTCAGTGACCACAGTGCCATAGGTGAGGCAAACGCAGTTTCTACGCTCCACCCTGAGTTTCTACGCTCCACCCTGAGTTTCTGCACTCCACCCTGCACCTCCAGCCCATCCACACTTCCCTTCTTATTTCCACAGCAGAGTTTCCTTTCCACAGGCTGCTGCTGCTGGGAAAGGCTTGTTCTGTAAAACACAATCTCAGTCGTCTTTCACATTATAGTGGTAACATCAAGGGAATGGACTATGTGATTATGGTCCCTGAAGTGGCCACAGCAGGCTTTGGCTCACTTTCAAAACCTTCTCCTCCTTCCCCACTTCTCCCCTGCTGTTAGGAAGCATTAATAGGTAATGCATGCTCTTAGAACTGGGGACTCACTTTCTTTTTCCAAAAGAAAACATGCCTTTTGTGCTGTGATTTGAGCTACAGAAAAGTGAGTGAATTTGCATAGCAATTCCACTTTCCAGATCCAGTTCCTAAATGCAGACATTGGACGTCTTTGTCTGCACTCCCTGAAGTGGGAGTCAAATAGTATACCATTCAGCTATTTTCAAAGAAAAAGGAGAAAAATTAAAAAAGACAACTTTGAGCTTTCCTCCCCAAATGCTACACTAAAATCTAATGAGATGCAAAATAGTCCATGGTGCATTACTGTACAGAGATGAGACATCATCTGTGAGAAAAAAGTAATGTCTTATAGCTGACTGTTCAAATTGCACATTATTCCAGTAATTAAGACAACAATTTGGTGAGATTTTTCTCTTATTTATTTGATGTTCCCTTTAATAAAGGATAAAGCTTTCTTCAGTTTGTATTTCCCTAGGCAAAAGAAGTCTTACGAGGAGCAGATGAAGAAATCGGGGTTGTTTAGTCTGCAGACTGAACACAGTACTGATCCTACAAAAGATCTTGAAAATTATTAGTTAAACTCTTGATATGTATATACGGACACAAGTATGTCTCCATTGTTACCGATTTTCCAAAAAGAAAGCATTAATGCTGATTTTACAAATCTTAGTCAGGCTTTCACATTATAGCACCTGCATTTCAAGGTGTCTATCTACACATACAAGCTCTAAAGGTCCTTCCAAAGAAACCTAGGGGACTTAAATACTCAGACTTTAATGAATTGGGTTGAACTGGTAAACCCCAAAAACTTTTACTACATATTCTGACACATAGGGAAGGCTAGATCTCTGCTAAATCAGTAGAACTTAACTTATAAAAGTGAGCAACAGATTTTAAATCCTAACTACGGTCATTAATACTTAAAAGGTTTTGGTCTACAAATAAAAAATTGCAAGCAAAAAAGTTTGAAACTTAGAAAGTTGTTAGGGAGATGTGGGATGAGCAGTCAGCTGGACCAATGAAGGTGTTATTTCTGAAATTGTAGCAACACTAAGGGATAGCGGATTCCCTAAGTGCTGAAACATAGGCTTTTTGAAAAGCCTTTTTTTGAAAAGAAGCAATTTAGGAAATTCCCTAAGTCAGCCCAAACTAAGCATGACTTATCTCCAGAGTCAAGAATGGTGCGAAGCTGTAAAAAAAAAAAAAGCGGGGTGTGGGGGCCTCCCATGCTACAAATGGCATTACAGTTGTTAGAATTTGGGCTCTAGAGTGTTTTCCCAGACTGTCAATGTTTTCAAGTTTGGAAGTAAAAATAACTAACAATGACATAAGTAAACAATGAAAATAAATAAAAATAATTCAAATAACAGTTGTTCAACAGCTCACTAAACACCTTCTCTGTCCCCGCTCATGGACTCGCATTTCAGCAAGCCTGTTTACTAGTTTTCAAATTGGTACGCGACTTGCAGCTGAGCTTTGGCACCAACTCATAGAGTTAATATTGACAAATTCACTCTTCAAAGACACCTCTCAGGTTTTCTATTTTTTACCACTGGTTAATTAGTAACAGATTTAGAATATTACTTACATACAGTTAAGAGTTAAAGACTTCTTAAAGAAAAATACCTGCTCCTGGTAAGAAGAAATGGTTTTGTGTTTTAAAAGAGTCTGAATCTAATTTTGAGTTCTGGAATCCCAAAAGATGAAGACAGCTTGTTCCTGCTTAGATAGCAAATCTTCAGTGCAAGGATCCATTTTGGGTCCTGAGTTTGAAGTCTACTGTGACAACACATCTGCTCTGGGAAGGGAGTGAGCAGCGTTCTAGTTCTCTGCTCAGCATCCGGAGTGCTCCCCTAGAAAGTTCCCCTCTCTCTGAGTTAGAGATATTGAAATCAACTGTCTTTTTCTTTCTGCCACTTAATTCCCTTCCCTCCCTCCCTTCTTCCCTCCTTCCTTCCTGCTTTCTCTATTAGCATGAGATACTGGCTTCTGGCTAGATTGTGGAGCAGTTATGGTTCTTTTCTCTATTACAAACAGTGGGTATTTCCACTAATTTTTAAAAGCATTACTGAACAGATATCCATTGCTGAATTCCACCTCTAAGCATTGCTTCCCTTCTCAAAATGCCCACAAACAGTGACTTGAGAATGGCACACTCAGCTACTACTACCTTCACTTCTGGTGCCATATGCTTCCCTTTTTGCTGCCAAACAAAGGGCAACTGCTGTCACATGAAGCAGGCACACCATTTTTCTATTCCCAAGGAGGACCACCTTCTGGAAGAGATGGAGCAATTTCTCTGTGGCTGGAGCAGATTAATCTCTTTTTTAGTTATTTCTTTTCAACAAAATGCTCATCTCTCACCCTGTGAAAGCAGGCGAGATGCAAAGTTCTAACCAAACAAAAAGTGCGAATAGGCAGCAAAATGCTTCCCTGCCAGAGCTCACGCAGAGAAAATATTTGGTTTACATCCAGAGAACTCTCCTTTAGTTCCAGAAGTATAAAAGAAAAATTCTATAACTAAAAGAGCTAATAATTTAATCACTTGAGGAAAACTGTCAGGTCATAATCAAGGGAAACCAAGCACTGATGGTACACAAAAACTTCAAATATCTCTCTGTATCTATTTGTTCTGCGGCGGTAAAATGGGTGTCAACACTGATTATGAATCCTATGACAGAAGGAAACAAAAGACTTTGTAGATGGTTTCTCTCTGAAGAGAGTAATCATTCCGGAAACCTTTGCATTGTAGGAAACACTTGCTATTAGTGGGTGATCAATGTTTGAAGACACTGAATACAGACAGCAATGAAGCTCAGCTTTAAAAAGGATTCCAAGAAGCAACATTCTCTTGGGATCTCTAGTACTTGTAATGCATCATCAAGCTTCCAGTGTCATTCCATAATCATGTCAGGGATGAGTGGAGAGTGGTCCAGGAAAAGACAGGAGATAAGAGGATGAAGTCACCATTTCCTACAATAATATGACATATTTGAAGGTGAAAGCAATGAGGATTAAAAGGCAAGAATGGAAGACTGTCTTGGTCGTTTGGGAAAGCAGACAGAGCTCATGAGAAAATTTATTTTATGAAAATTATATTGTTTTTCTTCTCCAACTGGCTCTTCTGAGTTGCAGTTGAAAAAAGGCTAGTTCTTTAAAAAAAGTTTTGGGTTTTTTCTGTTTTGGTTTGGCTTTTATTTTGTTTCTGATTAAAAAATAAACTTCCAGCCAAGTAGACACTTTCTGTGAACAATTTTTGTCTGTCAATCACTAACATTTTAATTTTAAAAGTTTTGACCAATCCTCAGTTCACTTAAAGCAGATTTCATGGAGTGCAGCAGATCTACCAGATGAAGTATGGCTACGGAAAAACAAAGGTAGAATTGAGAGAGTGATTGTAGAGTGATTGCAGAGTACAAAAATGCAGCCACGAACTCACAGGAGCAGAAATAATGGTTTACACTGTGGCATTGAGCCTTCACTGATCCATCCAGGAAAAAAAAACCCATAAGTGATAGGAGAAAAGTGGAAGATTACAATCAAATTTTATGAGACAAGTTTTATAGTGGGAGGTAATATCTTTTATTGAATTGCCTGAGACAGACGGAACAAAAGAGATGAGCTGTCAGAGATACACGGCCTGTTTATAGGCTCCAAAAGAGGCAGCAAATTTCTAAATGAAACACAGGTTGATAGTAGTTGCTCTGTATTTCATTTAATTATTTAATTATCCCTGGATAAAACTAGTTGGTGTCTAGGGAACTCAGAGGAGGGTGAGACAAAGCTATTTGGTTATTTAGCTGTTAGGTCCTAAGGAACAGTGAGTAAAACAGGCTTTTGATTACCTGGATAACGCAGGGCTTAGCCTGAGGGAACTGGAGGTTATGTAAATTCTCAGGAAGACTTTCAAGTTTCTTTATCTGACCATCATCAAGCAGCCTAGTGAGCTTTTGCAGGTCTTCAGAAGACTAAAGACAGTGGTTTCAGATAGTCATATCATTAATGTTTCACTGGTACCACAGGTATCCTGACCATCTGCTGCCTCATCTTTAGGAAGAAGCTATCACTTCTTATAAGAAATGTTAAACACAGACCTCAGAATCAGCTAAAAATCTTGGTTCTGAAACTGAGAAACAAAGCAAGCAGCTGCAGAGATGAGAGAGCGAGTCAGGTCCTGCATCAAGATACCAAGCTGCGTTGCACTATTTTATCACAAGGAAAGTAGCTTTAAACAGGCCAACACGCTTGATGGTTTTCTGTTGTGTCAGCCTTTTTTCTTTTCTATTACTCCTTGTAAAACACTGCTGCTTGTGACCGAGGTATATATGGGATCACCACACTTTTCAGATGGCTTGCACTTCCTGAAAGGCAGCTTGTAACAGAGGCCAGGCCACTCTCCCTGGAGTAATGCCTTTTCAGAAAGCGGCTTACAGTGTACGGAAGCAAGACGGAAGCAGAGAAGCAGGTCGGCATGGCTGCATTTCTAGGGAAGCAATGAGCCCCGCTAGCTTTCATTGGAAGTTTTGCTCAAAAAAACAGTATGCACTTTATGAAACGCACCCTTTAGACTGCAGAAGTTCTTTAGCGAAGGACTGGGAAGAGGCAGTAATGTTGGCTGTACACCTCTGCAGAAAGCCAAGGGCAGCCAGCCTGAAAGTGTCAGAAGCTTAGGAGGGTGCTTTGCATTGCTTTACAAACAATGGTACTTTCTGGACTACAAATTTCTTCTCTTGCTTTGTCAAAATGATTGTTGTGATGATGAAATAGAAGCTTTTGCACTTTGCATTGAGTTCCCTAGCAAGCTGAAAGCCAGCCTGCTTCACTTGTCAAAACAGAAATCTGTTCCAGTGTCCAGTTTTCTTTTCCCAGTAAAGCATGAAATTGCTTAAAGAAATGAACAACAGGAAAAAAAGGGGTGGGGCAGTGAGAGGAGGTTTTGTTTGGTATAAGGCCATTTTCTTTCCTATTTCAAATTACCTGTAAAGCAGCTTAGGTGGCTGGTAAAAACCGATTTCGACATCCCACAGGTCAGATTACAAGATATTTTTTGCTTGAATAAACTTGGAATCAAAACACTGCTCACAATCTAGGGCATGGGCAGTTATAGAGGTGGTGTGAAATGACAATTCAAACTAACACTATGCCTGGCAAAGAAAGTGAGTGTTTTGGGGTTTCGGTGTTTTTCTTTTTTTTCCTTCCCCCTGCTTGAATATTTCTAATATTCACACCTGGGAAATTATTTCCCATCAGCACATCTCAAAAGCTAGAGCAGAGGCCATCTCTGTTTTGACACACTGTGTGGTATCGGAAAGATTGATTTAAGCTCACCAGCTGTTTTTTCCAGGACAGCATGTGGAAACAGATGTTTACCTGATCAAGATATGTAAAGAATTCTCAGTATAAATATGAAACAGATTGTTGGACATCCTGGTTCTGCCTGCAATAAACTGTGAACAGCAGAGCCCTCCAACAAGACACAGAATTGGTTAAAGGGACTTAATGATCATGCCTGTGTCTTCAACCCTGTCAGCATCTTCTTGAATTGCTTCTGCAAATAACAAGGTGGCCACGTGAAAAAGCATTTAGTGTTTTCTTGAGCAAGTGATGAACATTTCTCATTGGTGCAAAATGTTTTCTCCGTGCTCTCTGTCAATATCACCCTTGTGACAGCTGCAGATCAGTGGTATCTTGTTCCAGGGCTTATGTCTTTTTTTCAAATCAAGGCAGGACCTGATGTCTTCACTTTCCTCAGGGCCCAGTCAGCTTTCCAGGTCTGCCTGGGAAACTTATGAAGCCCTGCTTTCCAAGCCTGCAGACTTCACAAGTCTCAGAGAATGTAATTCCAGGTGTCCATGCAGAGATGCTGAGCCATGCAGTTTGTAGTCGAGCTATGGAGCCAACAGTGTGCTTCACACTCCAGTATTTCAGCAGTGGAAGGACGAGACATGAGGAAGTCTAATGTCAAACGAGAGGGGAAAAACTTGTGGATTCATGGACAGGGTGAACAGGGAAGGAGGGAAAAAAGGAAGGAAGGAAGGAAGGAAGGAAGGAAGGAAGGAAGGAAGGAAGGAAGGAAGGAAGGACAGTTCCCTCAGCTTCTTTGCACAGAGCATGAGAGGTTTCAGCAGTTTAAAAGACTTAGGTTCATCTGAAAAAGATAGAGGGTGCAACCGTCTCTGCTGAGTCCTAACGACCGTCCTGACTCATGCCTGTTATCGTTCCCAAGTGCAGTATGCAACAGTTGCAGGTTATTAGAGACAACCAGGTGACAGGATAATGAATACTCCACTGGAACCAACTGCCACTTCAAGTTAGGTCACCATCTAAGTATTACTGGAATGGAGACGTGATGCTGGCAGGAAGAATTTCCCACAGACCCACCTCATCACGCAGAGTTCAGGTCCAATGCAAAGAGCTGGTAACAGAGAAGAAACGTCAAGTTGCTCTTGACATTGTTTCTTCCTCTCTGCAGATAGATTTGCTGCTTACCAGAAATGTTTTTTGCTGTTTTCTGCAAAAAACCTTCAGTAACACTGAAGAGGGATAACTGCAATAGAACATCAGACATGAATGGATTTGATCATCCACTACAACTCTTCCTCTTTCTTCTATAGGTCTAAATGATTCTCCGTCACCCACTGTTGACAAACAGAGAAGGACTAGTGGGAGATGTGGTGGTTGGAGGTTGTCTTAGGTTTAGTGTTCATGAAATGGTCAAGTTTTCAATTCGTAGCGATGTAAGGAGAGGGGTTAGCAAAATCTCCACCTTGGACTTCCGGAGGGTGGACTTTGTCTTGTTTAGGACACTGGTTGAGAGACTCCCTTGGGAGACAGTCCTGAAGGACAAAGGGGTCCAGGAAGGCTGGACGCTCTTCAAGAAGGAAATCTTAAAGGCCCAGGAGCAGATTGTCCCCAAATGTCGCAAGTCTAAAGGGCGGGGAAAATGGCCAGTCTGGATGAATAAGGAACTTTTGATGGGACTTAGGAATAAAAGGAGGG
>VXBH01004446.1:25680-112957 GCA_013400035.1 Rynchops niger | reverse complement strand
AGGAATAGCGTGGCCAGCAGGAGCAGGGAAGTGATGGTGCCTCTGTACTCGGCACTGGTGAGGCCTCACCTCGAGTGCTGTGTTCAGTTCTGGGCCCCTCTGTACAAGAGGGACATTGAAGTGCTGGAACGTGTCCAGAGGAGAGCTACCAGGCTGGTGAGGGGTCTGGAGAGCAGGTCATGTGAGGAGAGGCTGAGGGAGCTGGGCATGTCTAGCTTGGAGAAGAGGAGGCTGAGGGGAGACCTCATTGCCCTCTACAACTACCTGAAAGGAGGTTGGAGAGAGGTGGGTGTTGTCCTCTTCTCCCAAGTGAATAATGACAGGACCAGAGGAAATGGTCTGAAGCTGCGGCAGGGGAGGTTTAGGTTAGATATTAGGAGGAATGACTTTACTGAAAGAGTGGTCAGGCACTGGAACAGCCTGCCCAGGGAGATGGTTGAGTCACCATCCCTAGAGGTGCTTAAGAAACATCTAGATGTGGCACTTCAGGGCATGCTCTAGTGGCAGAGATTGTAGGTTGTTTAGTTGGACTCAATGATCTTAAAGGTCCTTTCCAACCACGAAGATTCAATGATTCTATATTCAAAGCCTGAGAAATTACCAGCAGTTGCTGGGAGGGAGCCAGAGAGATACCAAGGGCGCTGTGGGCAGAGTTTAATGTCACATGTCTACGGCAAGATGGATGTAAAGAAAGGCATTGTATGCCTCTTAAAGCACAGCGCATACAATAGCACTTGCCAGTCTGATGTGGGGCAAAATTAATGCCAGAATTTGAGTCTTGTGTCTGGTTAATAGTGAGCGCAGACACATGTGTGAACACACTTTTTGGAAAGCTTTATGATAATGTAGGAGTCCTCTTTCTGTGTAAATCTTAGATTATAGTGAAAATCCAAAAGTCCTAAATCCAAATATTTCCCAGGTTTTGATAGGTTTAAGTTAAGGAATTTTATCATGTTCCACTTCACGTCCCTTAACCTACACCCTCAGAGGTACCTGTGACATGTGAAGGCAGACTAGCACCCAATACAAACAGGGAGAAGAATGGAAAGGGAGGAGACTGGATTGGTCTCATCTCTTTCATCTCTTCCTGCAGTGGCAGTGCAGTGGCACCCAGGCAGAATCCCTCCTCTCAAATCTTCTGTCATTTGCTCTTCTGCTTGTTTTGATAGAAATGTCTTTTCTGGCATGTTTTATGCTGTATGCTTCCATCAATTACATCAGGCAGGGGTACAGAATAGTACCAGGAGTTCCCCAGTCCAACTTATCTCCCTTATATATCTTCTGACGGCTTACTGACAACAGTATTTTATCCCATTGAAGAAAGTGATGCTGCTTTTCCTGTGCGATCGTCTGTGGCATGAGCCTTTGTTTGGAAGGCCGTGTGTGCAGGAGGTACCACCTGTCAGCTCTCCTGTGATTTATCACTCCAAAAATGCCATTTCTGGAAGTCCTGGCTGATAATTGGACAAGAATAGGAAGTTCTGGAAATAATTAGTCCGTGAGCGAAAGGGTGTAGCAACTATAATTAACAATAATGTCGTGCCCTTCTTTAGAAATTGCACTCATCAAAGAATCATCAAAGTACTAAGTACATCCTAATTAATTGCATCTCATACGCACTCACCTTCCCTCACGAGGTGACAATTATTGTCACATCACAGACAGGCGATCTGAGGTATTGAGAAGTGAAGACCCATGCGTTCAGTGGCAGCGCCTAACATACAGTGATGAGTTTTTGCAAATGTGCTGAGTGCCCCTTTACTTACGATCAGGCCAAGGGAACAGTTTTAGCAGGACAGTGCTGTGTGATCATACCCTGGGCAGTGGCAACATTGTCAAACGTCCTCCGAAACATGGGATATTTTCCTTGAAGAGCCTTCTGCCTGCAAGTACACAGCTAATTACATGAGAGTCCCAGCTCTCAGACTGTTTAAAAAAAAGTAGTATCTACTTCTTGCACGTGCAGAGCAAAGCCTGAAACGTGCAGTGAATGAACCCTAAAGGCTGGAAAAGATGTTTCTTAAAAAATAGTAGTAACCTAGAGACTTCAAAAGTTAATAAAAGGATTTGTTAATGTTCAGTCTGTGACTTTTTAAACTTTTTAATTGGAACTGGTTTAGATACCAGACTCAATGTGGTTAGGGTCACTGATTTTCCACTGATGTGTTTTAAAACTCTGGCCCTAATTTCTGCTAGCAACCATTTCTGTATGCCCAAGTGTCAGCAGTATCTAGGCCCCCAGTTTAGACTTACAAAATGCTGGTTAAAACAAAGGCCTTCGCCTTTGGAGGTCTTCAGGTAACTTATTGTCATGGTTCAGGCATTTAAGAAGCCGTGCCTTTACATTTTTCTGTGAACAACTGCTTCAACCTGTGCTTTAAAAATTGCTACCAAAACACCTTTTCCAGCAATATTTGCATCGTGATTTAAAAATGTTTAGATCTATATATTTACCACTAAGAATTTGTTAAAAGATGCATCCACTGCCTGTGCATCTTTTTCTTGCCCTTTAGTTTGACCAGCAGGCCTTGACTCAGCCATGCTGGTCTCTTGCCCTCCTTTTCTGGTTTCTTACACCTGGGGATTGAGAGCTGTTGCACTCTGAGGAGAGAGGCCTTAAAGATCTGCCAGCTCTGTCCTGCTCCCTTGTCCCTGAGGGCAGTTTCCCAGGGGTTCCTATTGACTGACTCCTTGAAGAGCTGGAATTTCGCTTTCCTGAAATTCAGGGTCCTGACTTTACTCTTCCCCTGACCTGTATCCCTCAGGATTCTGAACTCCACCGGTGCATGATCGCTGCAGCCCAGGCTGCCTCCAATCTTGACATCTGTGATTAGCTCACTTGCGTTAGTGAGACCATCAGGTCTAGTAATGCATCCCTTCTGGCAGGGCATCTATTGCCTGGCTTAAGAAGTTATCCTCAATGCATTCCAGGAGTCTCCTGGATTGCCTATGGCTTGCTGTGCTACTTTTCAAGCAGATGTTGGGGTGGCTGAAGTTCCCCAGCAGGATGAGAGACTATGAATGTGAATACCTCCTATAGCTGGAGTAAGAAGGCTTCATCTATAGGCTTCCCTTGATCAAGTGGCCTGTACTAAACGCCAAACACAAGATTCCTTTTTTTTCCCCTTGGTCTATAATTCTTACCCTTAAGCTTTCAACCTGGTTGTGGTTAGTCTTCAGAGACACATGATTCTGTGATTCTATACTTCCTAACCACTCTGAAGTGAAAAGGCCACTTTTGCTTGGAAATTTTTGCCTGGTGAACATTGAATTGGAAGTCAAAGCATAACTTCTCAGAGGCCAAGCAACCTACTGAAGAGAACACAAAAAGCTTTGAATCCGGGAGGTCAGCAACTCTATTCCTATCTTTACCGTTTGCTTAGGCAAGGCATACATAAAATTCTTCTGAATTGTAGTTGTTTGTTTACCTAGCAGTACCTAAATTTCCACCCAGTGTCTTTGATTTATCCTCCTGGCAATACCTGGGGAACCTTCTCCCACAAAGCCAGCCTGTTCTCCAAGAGCAGAAAAAAGATAATGTAAGGTAATATTAGTGTTTAATATCACACCTCAGTCCCTTAGTAGAGCTTCTCCTGAGTCAAGGGTACCAGCAAACAAGGAGGGGCTACTGAACCTCCTATTTCTCTCCCAAGAGATGCATTATATCAAGAACTCAAGCCATTCTTAGATTGCCTCACTTCGGTATCAAAGTTTATCCAACTAATTACCGTCCTTGCTGTATAGCACTTTTATATGCATTCCATTTAACTACCAACATTTGTAAATATCTTCTGTAAGGTTGAGTAAAATATGAGTGTATGTGTACAATACATCAGCATGTGTGAACATGTACACGAGCATTTAAATAACTGTATATCTTAGATAATTAAGCTGATATGATGATTGCAGCTATTTTAGGCTTCTCCATGTATACAAATCAGCTCACAGCCCTAGTATACCTGGCTAGAAAGCTTTCATAGTTTTTTACTGCTGCAGAATGACTGTACGCATCCAAAAACTTCAGCCCTGGAACTGAAATACTTAAAAGATTCTGCACTGACAGACCATATTCCACATTCCCTATTCCATTAGCCTGCCCCCAATAAATAATTTCATTTGATCTTGTTGCTTGAATTACAGGTTCATTTTTTTAAGATTCTTGGGCTTGGAGATTTTAAGCAAAAAATATTTTTTTGTGAAATACAAAGGCCAAAAACTGTCAAGCAGCTTTCTTAAAAAAAAATAAAGAAGAAGTGAAGGATGAGCATCAACCAAGAGGTTTATAATGGAGAACTGCAGAATCAAGGCTGCCTTACAGAGGCACCACTTGTGTAATGTTACTGATTTTCTTGTGTTAGTAAAAGGGATATTATGGAGACCAGAATTAGCAGTAAAGAGATATTGATTAAATATGCATCCATAAAATGAAATCCTAAGATGGAAACTACATGGGGGAAAGACCCCAAATCAAACTCACATTCTGTTAAGAAACTCTAATTTTATGACTAGTTCTGAATGAAAATCTTGCTCATTTGATTACGAGATTTGACATTTTTAGGCATTTAGACCCAAAGGCACCCAAGAAGACAGGAAAGATGCTGCCTCAAGCATGGAAAATAGGCACAGAGAGGAGAGCTAATAGAGACATAATTTAGTATGATACCAATGACTGAAAATTTGCAAAACACATGAATGACAAGCCAGTGGCTATTTGTTTTCATCATAGTATCTGAGAAAAGTTATTTGTTAAAGGATGCCACAAAAAAGATCAAATGCTTCAGCAATGTGTGCAGAAGCAGAATTAAATAACCCAGTGATCTCACCAGGATGAACTCAGGGTTTGGAGCATACACTTTCTCCCACAGTGAATTCAAGCTGGGCACTGTCAGGACTTTGTATTCTGAAGCACATTTGGAAATGGGTGAATGGCAGCCAGTTGTCACACAACTGCTGACAAGCAGCAGCATGCTTTAATTCACATTCACATCTGACTTGATCAGCGTTTTCTGTTCAAAACTGAGTCCTGCCCTCTGTCTAAAATATAGGTCTTTTACTGAGCATACAGATTTATGCTTTCAGAAATTTGCTATTCATTCTGGGATTGCTATCTTCAGAATCAAATAAATCTTTTTAAAAGTCTTTAAAGACTTCATTTGTAAAAAGGATGGTGGTATAATTACTGCTGCTTTGTGATTCAACAGCAAAGATCCTGATTTGCCTTGTCACATAGATCAGAGAAAGGCGAGCTGTAAAAGAAGTTGCAAGAATCTTCCAAGTCCAATCTTCTTTTGAGGCAAGATGAAGGATTCTCATTCCATCCCTGATGATCAAAAAAAGTTCTTGAAAACCTTAGAAGTTTTCCTGTTCCATGTTTGAACTTGCTTCTCTCTCATTCCCAGTATGTCTGTATAACCTTTTCTTCTTTACTTTAGTGTCCCTTGCTAAAAGAAACTCCATTTTGTGCAACGGTTTTCTGCTTCATACTGTGATGGATATACTTGACCCAAACTAGCAGTAATTTGGTACGGGTTCCAAAGGCCAGGCTAAGAAATCCTCTAGTTTCAGTCTGTTCTCTGAAAACCAACAAAGGAGCAGAGTGACACAGTGAGCATGGATGCATATGAGCTTGGAATATCAATCATGTGATTAACACATGAATAGCAGGTGGTTTTTCCAAGACTCATTTATTAAGGCACACAGAAAGTTGTGGGTAGAAGGACTCTCATGCAAACATTTCCCTTTGCATGTAATTTGATTACAAACCAACCACTTTATTCCATAAACATTTTAGCCTAAGTGACCCTTCTTTGAACTCTCCCTGAGCATCATGGCTGCATGGCGTTGATCCCCTTGAGCTGGGACACCTCTCAAGGTTGCTCCTTGAGGCAGACGTTTTAGCAGCAGCAGATTTTTGGTTAGTGACCAATATCGTATGTAACCTTGTAGTATGATAACTTTGATTTCATCGTTGTAACTTTGATTTTGTCTTGGTAATTTTGATTTGTGTCTTGGTAGTTTTGAGTCATTGTTCAAATGGTTGTGCTGTACAGTAACAGAGTGAACTTTGCCATTGAGCTTTGTTAAGTTGCACTTTTACAACATATTAAAATCGCTTTCGTGCAGTGGTTCTTTAAGCTAATCTAAATGGGGATCTAAATCTAAATCTACTGGGGACCTAAATCACCCATTTGCAACACATACTTGCATTCTTCTTGCAGTCATCTAGTGTGCATCCTTATTTTTGCACTCTGTCCAATTTCTTTCTCATTTTTAGATCACAGAAGACCTCTTGTTGTAAGTCAGAATCATCTCTAAATGTACTTCTTCATTCTGAAAGGTTTGTCATTGACTTCTTCAGAATGAATGCCTTTTCCTAAGTCCTTACCGATTCCTTAAGCTTAACTTTAATTACTTTGCACTTTCTTCTCTTTAAAGCAATTGACATGGTTTAGGCTGAGCTGGCCACTAAACAAACAACAGATGCTCTCTTTTGACCTCTCTCCTGGGAAGGGAGAGAGGAGAGAGAATAAGGGAGACAGACTTTTTGGTTGAAAAGAAAACTAAAGTTACTTTAATGAAATATTTATAATAGAAAGAAAAGATAATATTAATAAGAAAATAATGAAATATATACAATATATACAAAATCAATATTGAGTTTCCAGGATGACGATCACGTCACTGGCAGGCAGTGGGAAAGTTCCAGACTAGACTCCGCGATGGATAGGAACTGGATACAGGAACTGGATTCAGGAATGCATGGATTGGGATCAAAGGCAGATGAAGAGACAGAGTCGTCCTTGGACACTGACCATTGAAGAAGAGGCTGACCCCTTTGATCCCTCAGCTTTTATACTGAGGATGAGGCCGATGGGATGGAATACTCTGTTGGTCAATTTTGTGTCACCTGTCCTGTCCCCTCCTCCCCACAGGTGGGACACCTTTACCTTCTTCCACTTCTGGCCCTCCAACATAGTACATAACCAAGTTCGCTTATTGTTATAGCAATAAATATAAGCAAGGGACTCTCTGCATACCATTTTTCGGTATTAACTGTAAACATCATACTTTATCACTGCCAGAAGCAGACACTGTCTGAAAAATATGCCATTAATTTCTGAGAGTGCCGTTAGAAAAGACTTATCTGAAAAGTAAAGTTACTGAAAATTGGTTCTGTTCTACTTCAAACAAGAACAGCAATGAAGTAAATCCCCGTGATTGCTTTCATCCTACTTACCTGTCCTTTTTGGATTCACAGTAAAATCCTTCCTGTTAATTAGTATCAAATCTAAAGCATCCATTTCATTTGGGAGTTTCTACCTTCCAAACCCAAAAGTTCCCTCCAACACCCTCTAAGGACTCACAACTGTCTGTGATGGCACAATTTCCCTAGGAAGTCTATACATCCCAAGCAAGTCTTCAGTCTAAAATACCCAGACCTACTTTTCCTCCCACGTACAGAAGACCCTCTCTTGTCTTCGTGCTGTTTCTTCGCATTTTCATCTCCTCAAAAGCCCCCCATTCGTTTGTATATGAATATCTCCACCTTCCTGCAGTTGCCCCTCTGTCTTTCCTGCTCTCTTTTTCTTGGTCTCAAGCTATTTTTGGTGACTGCCACTTCCATTTGTGATTTGTTCTGCTTCCCTGAAACCACACAAGTTCCCCATAACCTAGACCCACATAGTCAGTGGACTCATCACATCCCATTGATTCATGAGCTGGGTGCTCAAAAACCTTCAGCAATCTGGAAAAGCAAGGCAAGGCTCAAAAGCATTTTCTCTGAACAAAAGAGCACGTTAGATAGGATGATCACAGGCTTCATTGCTTTCTACACAAACACTGCTTCTTATATTTGCTCCGTTGAGCAGCTTGCTCTTGGTCAACACAGACCACTGACATCACCACAAATAAACCTTTTGTAGGTATATTCTACCTTCAGACCAAAATCCAGCATATTTTGCTGTCCTGATCACTTCCTAGAAAGCTGAAATTCCTTTAAAAGTCTGGGGCTGTCTGCATAAAGCTTTAATGAACTGTCACATCACAGGACAACTCATGGACCCCTCCATCATTTTATATTTGGGAAACCTGAAGCATGAAAAAAGCAAGTGGATTTACACAAGATAAAAGGATTTTGTGGGACAGCATGGGAGTGCTGATCAGATGATCAGCTCATCTTTGCACTATGGTTCCTACAGTATAAGTTTAATGCAGCAAGCTTTACTGAAGATTCTCATGGGACTTCTGCTTTGGCCTTTTTTTTTCTGCCTCCTCTTTCACGAAGTTGCTTATCTTCTGGACACAATCATGGCATTCATTAGCAAAGTGACAATGAAGGCCTTGTCACCATTTCTAGTCATGTGATTTATTACCCCACCTACACAATTAACCCAGAGTTGCAGCATTAGTGGGGATAAGCCACCTAATTATCACAGCTCCTGGTATTTATTTGGACACAGAAAGCTAAGAGAGGTAGGTGGCCAAAACTGAAGTGGAACTTGAGATCATTCCCACATAGACTTGCCAAAGCCGGGGCTTTGTATTATGTCAACTGCTTTAATCTAGGCAAAACGTCCACTGTTTGCAGTTAACAGGTACCAATTATTTTGCTGCTTTAAGTGCAGGTTGATCAAAATTTGTCATCAAAAGTGTGAATTGTAAGACAAATACTTGTATCCCTGCAACATCCTGCAAGTCCTAAAATGGTAGTCAGAGCGATTTTAAGCTCCTGAAAGCACCACAGGGAAAAGCAGGTTGCATTATCTGTGCATTTTTGTCAGAGCTTCAAGGTGCACACAAGGAACTACCATTGCTGAATTGCTTGATTTATCGTTAATTACATCCTCCATTAAACACTACGTTGCCCTCTCTAAATGCATGTTATAGTAACAGAAGAAGGCATGTTTGTTACTGCATGCAGACTCAGCGTGAAGAACATCCTCACCGTTTTCTAGTCTTTCAGTGCTGTGGCAGAATTACATCAACATTTTCTGGTTGTCATTTATCACCTTCTGTAGTCTATGTCTTTATTTCCTCCGTGCATATTTACAAGGTAATCTGAGACATATAGCTCCTGAAATATTAACCAGCAAATCTTGATTTATTATAGTAAACTTATCATGAGATTCAGTTGGTTTTGAATTAATACGAGTCTGTCATAGTTTAACCCCAGCTGGCAACTAAGCACCACACAGCCACTCACTCATTTCCTTCCTGGTGGGATGGGGGAGAGAATCAGAAGACTAAAAGTGAGAAAACTCATGGGTTGAGATAAAGACAGTTTAATAAGTAAAGCGAAAGCCTCTCATGCAAGCAAAGCAAAACAAGAAATTCATTCATTACTTCCCATCAGCAGGCAGCTGTTCAGCCATCTCCAGGAAAGCAGGGCTCCATCACACGTAATGGTTACTTGGGAAGACAAATGCCATAACACTGAATGTCCCCTGCTTCTTTCTCTAACTTTATATGTTGATCATGAAGTCATATGGCATGGAATATCCCTTTGGTCAGTTGGGGTTAGCTGTTCCAGCTGTGTCACCTCCTGACTTCCTGTGCACCCCCAGCATACCCACTGGTGGGGTGGTGTGAGAGGAAGAAAAGGCCTTCACTCTATGTAAGCACTGCTCAGCAGTAACCAAAATATCCCTGTGTTATCAATGCTTCTTTCAGCACAAATCCAAAACATAGCAGCATACTAGCTATATGAAGAAAATTAACTCTATGCCAGCCAAAACCAGCACATAGTCATTGTCTTATCAAAATCAATTATGGCACCATGAACAAGCTCTAGATATTGCAAAGATGGAGACTGCTGACAATTAGAAACATAGAATCATTTAGGTTGGAAAAGACCTTTAAGATCATCAAGTACAACCATTAACCTAGCACTGCCAAGTCTACCACTAAACCATGTCCCCATGCACCACATCTACACGTCTTTTAAATACCTCCAGGGACGGCAAATCAGTCAGTTCACTGGGCAGCCTGTTCCAGTGCTTGATAACCCTTTCAGTGAAGAAATTTTTGCAAATATCCAACCTAAACCTCCCCTTGCACAGCTTGAGGCCATTTCCTCTTGTCCTATCACTTCTGACTTAGGAAAGAGACTGACACCCACCTCACTACCACCCCCTTTCAGGTAGTTGTAGAGACAATCGTAGAATCATAGAATGCTTGCAGTCGGAAGGGAGCTTAAAGATCATCTAGTTCCAACACCCCTGCCACGGGCCAGGACACCTTCCACTAGACCAGGTTGCTCAAAGCCCCATTCAGCCCCTATTCCTGAATACCTCCAGGGATGGGGCACCACAGCTTCTCTGGGCAACCTCTTCCAGTGTCTCATCACCCTCACAGTAAAGAATTTCTTCCTAAGATCTAATCTAAATCTACCCTCTTTCAGTTTAATTTTGTGTCCCTCATCTTATCACTACACTCCCTAATAAGTGTTCCTCCTCGTCTTTCTTGTAGGCAGCCTTTAGGTACTAGAAGGCCACTATAAAGGCTCCCCCAAGCCTTCTCCAGGTTGAGCAGCCCCAACTCTCTCAGCCTGTCCTCATAGGAAAGGTGCTCCATCCCTCTGATCACCTTCACAGTTCTCCTCTGGACTCACTTCAAAAGGTCCATGTCCTTCTAGGGGGGCCCCAGAGCTGGACGCAATAATCCAGGTGGGGTCTCACCAGAGCCAAGTAGAGGGTGAGAGTTACCTCCCTTGACATGCTGTCCATACTCCTATTGATGCAGTCCAGGATGTGGTTTGCTTTCTGGGCTGTGAGTGTGCATTGCCAGATCATGTTGAGCTTCTTGTCAGCCAACACTCCCAAGTCCTTCTCAGCATGGCTGCTCTCAATCCATTCTCCACCCAGCCTGTATTTGTGCTTGGGATTGCCCAGAACCATGTGCAGGACTTTGTACTTGGCCTTGTTGAACTTCATGACGTTTGCACACTCTCAAGCCTGTCCAGGTCCCTCTAGTGCGTTGACCACGGAGTACCTCAGCCTTCTCCATATACTGCACTTCATTCTGCTCCCTGTCCCTGTCTTCCAGCTCAGGGGTCTGGGTACCCATAGGACCACTGGGTTTACTATCAAAGACTGAGGCAAATAAGGCACTAAGAACCTCATCCTTTTCCTCATTCTTTGTAACTATATTCCCCCCCACATCCAATGAAGGATAGAGGTTCTCCTTAGCCCTCCTTTTGTTGCTAATGTATTTATAGAAATATTTTTTAATGTCCTTTATGGCAGTAGCCAGATTGAGTTCTGGCTGGGGCTTTGGCACTTCTAATTTTCTCACTGCATAATCTCACGACCTCCTTGTAGTCATCCTGAGTTGCCTGCCCTTTTTTTCCAAAGGTTGTAAACTCTCTTTTTTGTCCTGAGTTCCAGCAAAATCTCTCGGTTCAGCCAGGCTGGCTCATCTTTTAGCACATGGGGATGGCCTGCTCCTGTGTCTTTAAGATTATGTTCTTGAAGAATGTCCAGCACTCCTGGAGTCACTTCCCCTTCAAGGACTGCTTCACAAGGGACTTTGTCAACCAGTCTCCTAAACAGGCTGAAGTCTGCCCTCCAGAAGCCAAGGTAGTAGTTCTGCTGACCCCCTTCCTTACTTCTCTGAGAATCAAAAACTACCATTTCATGATTGCTATGCCCAAGACAGCTTCCACCCATCACATCACTCACAAATTCCTGTCTGCAAACAACAGGTCCAGTGAGATGCCTTCCTTAGTTGTCTCACTCATCAGCCTCAGGAGATTATCTTTCACCTACTCCAAGAACCTCCTAGACTGTTTCCACTGTATTGTATTTCCAGCAGACATCTGGTAAGTTGAAGTCCCCCACAAAAACAAGGACTAGCAGCTGTGAGACTTCTCCCAGCTCCTTATAGAATATTTTGTCTGCCTTTTCATCCTGGTTGGGTAGTCTGTAAGATTTCCACAATATCTGCCTTGTTGTCCGTCCCCCTGATTCTTACTCATAAACACTCAAGCTGTTGTCACCATCGTCAAGCTCTAGACAATCAAAACACTCCCTAACACACAGGGCTACCCAACCACCTCTCCTTCCTTGCCTATCCCTCCTGAAGAGTTTCTAGCCACCCATTACAACACTCAAGTTGTGTGAGTCATCCCACCATGTTTCCACAACTATATCATAGTTTTCCTGCTGCGCAATAGTTTACAGCTCCTCCTGTTTATTGCCTGTGTTACGTGCATTGGTGCAGATGCACTTCAGTTGAGCTGTTGATCCTGCCACCTCGTTAAGGGGGGAAGTTCTAATTCTTATGTGACTATTATCGGGCACTTCTGTGGTTCCTAACACATCGATGACCCTTTCATCTTTGCTGACGCATAGATCTCCATACCCTACCTCCACTGAGATGGCAGACTGGAGAACCTCACTAGCACATCATCCCTCAAATTAAGCTGTTCTTCATTTCCCTTTCTAGATGACTTTTTATATTGGTGCATATTGAATAAAAAAAGGTCAGCATCTTATTTGTTCCTCAGAGAGTCACATATTATTAATTTTTAATATTTCCTCACTGTAGCACTCCTTTAGGATCTCAGAAACTCAAGCCATTTATCAGAGAAAAGCTACAAGTGCAGAGCAATTTCTGTCACCGCTAAAAGGTGCAAATCTCAGAGCAAAGTGCAAGTGCTAGAGATAAAACATTTCTCAGTCACATCTGAGGATGAGTCAGAATATAAATATAACTCAGTCCTTTTAATTTGCAAATTTGTCACTCTGCTGCAATTTATGGAACAAATCTCATATCAAATCTGTGAGACCCAGACGTAAACTATCCCTCAATACAGACGAATTTAAAGGTCTCACAACTCAATGTGGAAAGTGCAAAGTTCAAAGTGACTTTAGTTTTAGTGTAAAAGGCAAATCTAGCAATTTAGAAATCAGGAGTGGGGAAACCTATAAGGATTAAATAGAGTCAAGCCAATTTCAATTGCTTTGGCAATTATGACAGTGACAGAAGGCTTTCATTTTTAGCAAGCAATGTGATCTCTTAACAGGCCATATCAGTTCTCGTTGTTGTCCATGACTTGGATATTTCAGAGGTCCTCTCTGTGATAGCAGGATGATTGAAATGCACAGCAAACCTTGTTTCCAGCCTCTCTTATTGCTAAGCAGCCCCATCCTCCCCAATGATGAGGCTGAGAAAAGAAAACACTAACTGTTTCAGCTAATTTCCACATGGATCTTTTCTAAAGTACTACAAGGAACTTCACAGGAGCTTTGGTCCCAGTGGTTAGAGGTAATCTCCCATGACGTTTTATAATCTAATCTCTCTTCCTTTCAACTCTGTATCTCATGATGAGATACATCATTGGAGAGTCTGGCCTACAAGGACGACTGTTCATAAGACATGTATAGTAACTCCCAGTGCCACTTCAAAGTTGATGCCCCCCACTTTTTTACTACGAAAATGCGGATAATATTTATGGTCATTTGATTTTTTTTTTAATCAGAAACAGAATCTTCTGCATTTTCTAGACAGCTAGAATATTTTGTGAAATAAATTTGAACGATTTTTTAATTGAAAATTAGTCCTGCTGGTAGAGTTTTACAACACAATCCAGGTATAAGAAAAGGCTTAATCGGATTTTCTGTCTTGTATCTCTATGGATGTCAGCCAGAGAACTCAGCTACCCAACAGACAGGAAGCCGTATTTCCCCGTATATCAATGTGGACTCTGTGCTCGAGTGATATCTGGTCTAGATCCTAAAGTGTATTTGGGATCTTCTGCTGAGAGGCCTGTAACTTTTCTGAAGCTCACCCTCACATAAGTCCTCTCCCCAGATATAAAGGCCAGGGCAATATAGACCTGATATCTCAGTCCAACTGTACATTGGCACAGCACAAAGTGGATTTTACTGGATAATTTAGAAAGCTCATTTACTTAGGCAATACAGCAAGGGCATGTAACATATCCTACATATTCCAGTGGAGACAAGATAGTCTAATATATTTAGAATTGAAAAATATTTAGATCAGATATTGCAATTCTCAGGGGACAAAAATACTTTCAAATTCCTTTCACCTCTCTCCCTCAATGGTTGTGACTTTAACGCCCATAAAACAAAGGTATATGTCTTAGTGCTTCTCAAAGTTCTCCTATCAAACCTAATTGAATCAAAAAGCCCAACTTTAACACAACCAGGAACAGAACTCTCACTCTTTGTGTAATCACAGTACGTGGGTCAGCAAGAACCATTCTGTGGAAAAAACATTGCCCCATCACCTTGTACATTTGAGAGCCACACAAAAACTCCACTATTTCTAGTCTGCTGATGAAACTGTATTTTCATTTCAAACACGTTCGCACTGTAGATCTTAGTTCCAAAGCAACACCAACACATAAAATCATGCAACAGCACAGCCAGTCTGAAACTGATGTCAGATACCAAAACCTGAACCACAGGTCAAGATAAGCAGTTATTTGTAACCAAGAGGTAATGTCTCTCTTCTCACAGATGCAGCAGGAGGAGCTGAATTATTACATAAATGCTAAATGAAAATTTATCAGGTAGTTCCAGTATTTGGGGATCTGATTTGTTCTGCCTTGTTCAAGCAGGATAGGCTGTTCTACAGTAGGAGAAATGAGTCCTGGGGAAGGATCTAGACCAAGGTCTACAGCTAGCATGTGAAACACTTTCTTTCACAGTGCTGCTGAGAGTCACCAGTGTCATGCAGATGCAATGCAAATATCAAGTATTCCAAGGTTAATTCAATTTCACAAAGAAACTATTATCTACAGCATACTAGAATTAGTAGCACTGTATCTCAAAGCTGTGCCAACAGAGTCTTGCCTGGGCACCACAATCAGCTCTGCTCCATGTTATCCACACATACACATACACACTCTTTGACCTCTGGACTTAATTTCTCAGTAACACTAACCGCAGTGTGCAAGTTTAGTCACCATAGTTGCTGCTGGATGGCCTAAACACATTCCTTTGCAAGGAATACATAAACAAATAACTTGTTTCTTTTATCCACACACACTGTACTGAAGGTTCTGAGTGTGGGGGTTTTTTTAACAACAAAAAATGTAGGAATAGAATAGTAATTTTTTTGTATGTCACCTTTGGGACCCCCTGACATTGTCCATCAGGACAAGTGCATTTTATTGGTGGCAATTCTTACTGCCTGTCCTGCCATACTCCTCACCTCTCAGTATGACATAGCAGGATGGTCTCTAAAAGCATGACAGCAATTGCATTGATGTTACATAAGGAAGCAATTCTAACATATGCTTGTATCTTTTCTAGCTTCTTACCCTTTCCCCTTGGCTGTCACAGACCTGTCTGACAAGCATTATATTTATCATCAACATTTGAAAGAATAAAAAAAACAAACCAGCTGTGGTAGTTTTTACAACAAAAATATCCATAGGAAATTTAATGCCAGCATAAGCAGCCCCTTATAGGTCTGTTTAGACCAAAACTAGGCTTAACATAAACTGTATGTATTCTGTGTGACAGCAAAGAGATCATGCCGGTCAACCTGTTTCAGGAAGACCTGATCTCGAGCAGCCAGAGAGGACTGTAGTAACTTTTGGCAGACATAAACCTAGCCAAAGGCATCAATGATCCTTCTTCCACCTTCTCTGCTTTATTCCTTACTTGATATTTGTCATGACAAAGTCATGAGTCTCAGTCAGCCTGCTTTTGTCTATTCCCAGATATGGATTTCTGCTAGACACTGATGCCCAAATCAGATGATATAGAAGCTGTATAAATTTCTTAACTCTATCTAGGTGACATAAGGCCCAAGCAAAGGAGACGTGTTATTAGACCTGTTGCTCACCAACACAGAGGAACTTATTGGAAAGGTCACGATTGATGATAGGCTGGGCTGCAGTGACCATGCCCCGGTGGATTTCATGATCTTGAGGATATAGGCTAGGTGAAAAGTATAGACAAGGCTCTAAATCTTAGAAAAGTGAACTTTCAGTTGTTTAACAAACTGGCAGATGGGATCCTCCAGGAAACTGCCCTCAGGGATAAAGGAGCAGGAGAGAGCTGGCAGCTATTTGGAGACATTTTTATTAGGCCACAAACACTCTTGATTTCCATGTGTAAGAAACCAGGCAAACAAGGCGGGAGACCAGCATCGTTGAGTAAGGAGCTCCTCGTCAAACTGAAACACAAGGGAAAAGCACAGGCAGTGGAAGCAGGACATACATCCTGAGAATAATATAGGGATACTGCCCAGGAGTGAAGGGATGGGATCAGGAAGGTTAAGGTGGAATTAAATTTGGCAAGGGATGTGAAGAAAAGTAGGAAGGGCTTCTACAGGTACATTAATCAGAAAAGGAAGGCAAGGGAAAATGTAAATCCTTGATAAATGAGACAAGGGACATGGTTACAACTGACAGAATCACAGAATCACTGAATGGTTCAGGTTGGAAGGGACCTTAAAAATCACCTAGTTCCAGCCCCCCTGCTGTGGGCAGGGACACCTCCCACTAGACCAGGCTGGCCTTGTACACTTCCAGAGATGTGACATTGACAACTTCGTCAGGCAACCTGTTCCAGTGTCTCACCACCCTTACAGGAAAGAATTTCTTCCTGATATCCAATCTAAATCTCCACTCTTTCAGTTTGAAACCATTACCCCATGTCCTATCATTACACTCCCTGATAAAGAGTCCCTCCCCATCCTTTCTGTAGGCCCCGTTTAGCCACTGGAAGTCTGCTATAAGGTCTTCTCTTCTCCAACCTGAACATCCCCAACTTATTGTTATTTTCTGTTCTCTTAGTGTTCTATTAAACTGTCTTTATCTCAACCCATGATTTTTTTTTCCTTTTTCTCCCTCTTCTCCCTATCCTACTAGGGGGAGTGGGGAGTGAGTAAACAGCTACGTTGTCCTAGTTGCTGGCTGGGGTGTAAACCATGACATACAATTTCAAATGAATTTTTTACAATCAAAAGTGCAACACTTGGCTACAAAGCTATGTTTATTTTGTGTATGATTGTTTTCACACAATGCAAAGCCTCATTCCACTCAAGCAGGCTCTTCATTAACCACTTCTGTCAGTCTGTACCTCTCAGGGAGTCCAGCTCAAGAGTAGACTTGACACCCAGCTGGCCAGACCTCTGCTGCCCTCATGCTGCTGTGATGCTGTGAGCTTTGAAAAACAGACGACAACATCTGACTGCAAGGAGTCCAGCTCCAGGTCAAAGACCGTCAAAATAAAAAGCAAGAATGACGATGGAAAAGACAGGAAAACAAACAAACAAAACCACGTATTTTATTCCTGTAGCCAGATTATGGCTCTATGCAGCACTGTTTGTACTTGATGAGTGAACCTGACTGCACTGCTTTGTAAAGCAGTTACATAGAGTCATAGATTAGTTTGGTTTGGAAGGGACCTTTAAAGGTCATCTAGTCCAACCTCCCTGCAATGATCAGGGACATCTTCAACTAGATCAGGTTCCTCAGAGCCCCATCCAACCCTACATCTCTGGGCAACCTGTTCCAGTCTTTCACCACCTTCATTGTAAAAAATTTCTTCCCTTATATCCAGTGTGAAAGTCTTCCACTGATAGACTGGAGTTGTTTGTTGTTTGTATACACACAGTACAGCTGTCAGAAGACAGCAAAGCTGTTGGGCTTTACTTTGGTTTTAATCAAATCCTTATTTGCTGTTGGGAAGTACAGTGAAACCAGTATTGCAGATGTAAGCTGCATCTGGATGTTTTCACCTCATGGGATGGGTTTCGCCAGCTGCTGCAAGACAGTTTTCTAGTCCCTCCAAGTTAACTCCAGCAGCTAAAGTCACCAACTACAATAGCGGGAGGGACGCTATTTTTCACTTCTCTTTCTGAGATAAAAGGCATTACAGGAGATATGTTATGAGTAAGTTTTTTATTTGTCCAGCCTTTCAAACTGACTCTGTAGGCAGCAGGTGGCTCTTTACTCATATATCACCTGTTTTGGCAAACTAGTAAGAATTCTAATTAATTCTGTGCTACCACCAACTTCTCCCAGAGAGTCTAATGGTCATGTCTGTAAATACCAGATTTCCTTTTTTCATTTCATATTGTTGACCTTAAATGTGCTCTGAAGACTGTCTTTTAGACAGCTAGCATGTTTTCACCTCATGTTCTAGCTTGACTAGTCCAGCTAAAGACACTATGGAAGAGTTTTTGAAGATCTACAGGAGCATCAGCTCACTTAACAAAACTGCATCCTCAATTGTAAAGGAACAGACCTTGAATGGGCTGGCATAGCCAGTACACAATTTGTGCAAAGGGAGTCACCCCACAATCTCAGCATAGCAGCTTCCATTTCAGTACAATCTTGTCCTTAGCTTGCTCAATGGTTGAGAAAAAAATAAACTATAAAACACAAAGTGTAAACAACACAGTGGTGTCTTCAAGGACTTGCAAAGAGTCTGAAATAGCAGCTCTCCCCAACAAAAAAAAGTATTTCTTTTCTTTCACAGCAGTTTTGTCTTCAAATCTACTAACTCAACTGACACCACTTTCACCATGTTTGTGGTATGGAGGAAGGCTTTGTTAAAGCACCCTGCAAAAGCAGGAGGAACAACAGGGACTGGGATAGACTTGCCACAGAGACTACATCCATCTGTTCTGAGATCCAAGGGGCTGTTCAGAGCTTGCAAACCCAAAGGAGAACAGTGGCTTGCTTTATCACACCAGGTAAAATGTCAATGTCTTGTCCACACTCCTCCTCCAGTCCTTGCTGTCTACGAGGACTGAAGTTGCAGACTGAAGTATACTCCTCCAGATCATCCCCGTGGACTCCCCATCCTCATATAAGGCCTCTCTTCTGCATTGTAACTGTTGCTCTCCAGGCCAAAATTACATTTACTTCAGCAGTACAAGACTAATAACCTCTGCTCCTTGCTTAACCCGTTGCTCAGGTGCCCAGAGAGCACCAAATGGCTTTGAAGACTGCTTCAAAGCAGCGTGGTGCCAGCATGCTCATAGGAAGATCTCTTTGGAGAAACGGGAGTTTTGCCAATGAGGGCGATGTATCTGCAAATTTATACCATTCTTGCAGTTTCCAGTGGAGAAAGCTAAAGGGTCCTAGGTGATGCTGTCCTTTTACACCAGCTAGATGTTATGCGCTGTACAGCCATTGCCTAACCTCTTATCAGATTGGCAGAGAAGGGACTCTAAGTGCTTGAAAGAGCATAATCTACTGAAGATGTAGAGCAACTTACGTCATCATTCTGGATGCCTCCCTTTTTTCCTCAAATGGGACACACATTAATCCTTGATAATGCTTGATATCTGCCAGATCCAATAATTCATTCTGACATTTTCAATGCCAATTGTGAAAATGAATGTTTCATTTTCATTGTGTACCAAGAAAGCTAGAAACGGTAAAGCTGGTGCAAGGCTGAGATCCTAATAGCACCAAGAACTGGATCTCATTTAAATGTATCTGGCATTGCACAACTGATCCTGAACGCATTTTTGGGTTCTGGTGCCTCCTTATGGGGTCAGATCTGAGGAGACGTAAGATGATATTGCTCCACTAAAGTGCTGAACACTCTCAAAATACATCAGAGAGGTGGCTCTGTACCAAGGAGTTTATACTCTGTTGATCACTGGGGGATTAGACAGAGTTCGATTCACCCTTGTTACATTTGCCAGTTGAATTTATGATGAGCACTTTTGAAATTTTAACCAAAACAGGCACCCAAAACAAAGCTTTTGCTGTTTCATGGAGACTTCAGCCTCTACTAGGTTTGGAGGCTTTACAACGGAAGTTTTACACAGTTCTATTCCAGACCAACATTGAACAGGTCTTATGAAACAGACAGCTTTTGCTCTGGACTCTGAGTTGAGGACTGGTCATACAATAACAGATCATAAGGAAATACAATATGTTTTCCTACATTTGCTTCCCTGCTAGTTATTCTTTAAGGATGTAGTGGAATATCCTTTGTGTAGTGAGAAAAAAAGAATTATGAAATGAGTCGTGGTCTTGGAGAACTTTATAATGGCATTGACTGAATCTCCTACACAGAGATACTGTGTGCTAGCTTCAGAAAATTAATTGGTCTTAGACAACAATGAACAATGTGGTTTTCATATGAATCATCACTTGATAGCACAATAGGGGATTTTCAGATGTTTTATATTTTTAATATCTGGTGGCCATGGCTTAAAGTCAGCTGCAAAAACAGTACAGTTTTTGCTTTTATTACCAGAAGTTGTTATCATGCAGCTACAAAAGGCTTTGTGCATTCAAGACAGTGATGTATTGTGGAAATACTTGTGTGCCATTAAATTTTATTTTTGAAAATAAAGTAGCAGCGCCTTGCCTCTTTATTTCAGTTTTCTTTTATATGGTAATAAAATCCCTTCGACCTTCAGGTTCATGCGTTGCTTGCGTGCTTTAAAATCATACAGAACTTGTCTATGTGCAGCTTCTGTAACTTTGAGTCTGAAAGTTGGTTAAAAAACTGTAAAGTGCATCCATAGATAATAATACGGAATTTAGAATCCTTTTCCTTTTAAGATTACTTGTAAATAGAAGGTGTGCTGTGAAAACAGTTTTTAGGAAAAAAGGATGAAGTCTAGTGTAATAATACTAGCTAGCAGGTAGATGTCATGTACTTAAAATAAGCAAGCTTTTTATTGTATTGTTCAAGGAACTACATTATTATTCACTTCCTTATACAAAAAGAGAATGTGAACAAATCTCTAGTATTTTCTTCAGGCACATAAAGAAACTTTATTGACACTTGGAGAAGGAAGGGAAAAAAAAGTAAAAGACAGGGGAACAGCAGAAGGAACATTCAACTTGTCTTCATAAACCAGGTTAGAGTTGTTTAGAAACCAGACAACTTATCTCTATGGACCTGGGAGATTTACATAGGGAAGAGAGTTTCCTAACATGTTCAGGCGGCATGTGTAAGCATCATCATGTTTTATTTAGAAGCAAAGCTTAAAATCTAGAGAGCACACAACAAGAATAAAGTGTAAAAATAAAGACCGAGGAAAGAGATTTCCCAAATCATACAGCATTGAGCTGTTGAAATCATTGCCACAAGAAGCAGGAGAAACGACAAATAGAAATACATCAGAAAGCAGGATAAGACAAACTGATGGAGGACGGGTCCACCTATTGTCATTATACCCACTGATCCAAATGCACCTTTTGGTCAAGAGGGTATCTGAACAGCAGACTGGTGCACCTAAAAAGGTAAGGTCGGGAGAAAAATATGATCTACACATCCCTAAACATTTGCTGCTGACCACTTTCAGAGGCAGGTTGCTGGATAAATGAATGTACGGTTGAAGTTGAAAAAGTGGCTCTTTTCTCTCAGTTGATTTGTGGGAGTGCTCTGTGTTTCTCTGACATACTGCTGATCTTATCTGATGTCTGTATTTTACAATATGTAGGTATGTTATCAGAAAGACCCCCACAATGATTTGTGCCAACCAATGCATTTGAACTAGAGAAATGGGTACAAAAGAGGGCAAGTTGTACCATCTCTGTTACCTAGGGCCAAGAAATTTGGAATCCATGTATCAACCCACGCTGGTGATATGGGAGCAGCATGAATATTAAAGGAAATAGCTATTTCATTGTGTTGGTTTTTTTTTTTAAAGAAAATGTACAGTGTACATTTCACAACTACTAAACTCAAGTTAGCATCTCCTAACAAAAATACTATTAGTAATTTATTCTTCTCTGCTTACTTCCCAATGTTTCTTTAATGATGCAAACAAAAAGCCACTGTCCCACAGAGACATTCAAAATTGGATTTTATCCCTAACATCATTCTAGCTATTCTCATATCTCATATGCATTGCAGAAATTCAGGAAAATGTGCGAAAAGATCAACAGGGACATGCTGTAAGAGGTATTTTGGTACTTAATGGAATTCTCAAGGTTCCCAGTGCCTTGCTAAGGCTGATGTACAACAGACCTCTTCATCCTGGAAGAATGTGGCCAGTAATTTGAAAGGCACTTCAAAAAGTGTAGGTGATCTGAAACGAGTATTACTGTCTGTCATTTGAGTCTGTTCCTAAGAGGTTCCCTGCATCATTTTCTCTCCCGGCTTCAAATGCATTTTTGAAATCCAAGGACAATAGTCCACAATTGGCTAGTCAACAGAAGGCCTCAAAAAAAGACAGACACTAGAGATAGCAAGAAATTCAGCCTGGGTAGCCTCCAAGTAAAATTGCACCTGTGTGATGTCTGATGTCAATAAGGAATAATCTGCTTGTTACACCATTACTTAGAAATAAATCTGCTTTCGGAGATCAGACCAGAATACATGGAGAAACAACATTAAGCCCATTTTTGTTTTTCAAGGAAATACAACTCTATTCCTTTACATCAGCTCAACATTTTGAGTTCATGTTCCCCTCTGTAGTTACCTAAGGAAAAGATCTCACTTCCAGAAATCTGTTCTTCATAGGCAGAACAGACATTTTATAGTGGCAGACCTACAAAACCGAAGAGATGGATACAGCAATATTTTCAAGCAGATATTTCATGCTACTGTAATTCACAGATATTTTCAAGGCCTTGTCACATTTAGAATTTGCCCTAAAAGTGGACATTGATGTATCTTATTGAAAGGGAACAAGCATGACAATTACATTGTATATCTTGCATGAAATGCAACCCTCTTAACAGCGTTTTTTGTTGAATGAAAAGAAGTGCATCAATTTTATGGAGAAGGTGTTCCCCCAAGTGTTGTTGCTTTAATTATTCACTGAAATATATCTTCATTATGAAACAAAATATTTCAGTCTGCCACCACATCAACAAGGTACAAAACTAGTGAGCAGCTATGTCCTTTTGGTGGTAAAATAGGCTTATTCATTTTTACTCATCAAAATTAGCCAAAACATTGCCAAAAGTGACATTACCATTCAGAGAATTTCCATTCCAATGAAATGGCATACCCAACCAGAAGATCTGAAGTGCAGAATTTTTTTATATCAGGTTGCATCTCTTTTCTTTTAAATATTTTCACAGATTGGAGGCCATCAGAAGAAAACTAACAAGAATTTGACTGAAAAGAGCTACGGCAGTAAGCAGGGCTTGATGTACCCTTTACTGTGAGGGTGGTGAGGCACTGGATCAGGTTGCCCAGAGAAGCTGTGGATGCCCCATCCCTGGAAGTGTTCAAGACCAGGCTGGATGGGGCTTTGAGCAGCCTGGTCTAGTGGGAGGTGTCCCTGCCCAGGCACCATGACTAGGTGATCTTTAAGGTCCCTTCCAACCCAAACCATTCTATGATTGTATGATTACAAACCCTGGAACATATTCTGCCTTCTAGTTTATTGCATTTTGTTTCATGGCCTTAAAATAAATCTGTGGCCTGAGCTTTGCAAGGTTTATGTTAGTGCTGGGGGAAAAAAAAAAAAAAAGAAAAAGCAGGCAGGCAGTTTTCTCCCCTATTCTTTTTATAGTAAAATCTACTGAGAATCGGGGACTGTTTAGATCTTATTGCCAGCTGTGTCAGGTTAAAAAAATAAATCCATGCAATATGAAGTAGGCATCCAGGACATGGAAACAGTATCAACCCTCTCTGAATTAGACAGCAAAATCACGTATATTATTTTGTCTGTAGGAAATACTACTATATCATAAAGGTAATGCTAAACTTGAGATTTCAAAGTAGTTACCAAACATCCACCAGATACAAGCAAAAATGAATGTCATGACATATGTGGAAAAAATTGCAATATCTGTTATAAGTGAGATACAGACTGAGATGTTTACCTAAGTGCAAAACACCTTATCAATCCCAAGACAATCACTTAAATACTTATGCTAAATGTTTATTTTCCAATAAAAAAGAGCCTCATGGAATGTTCCCCTCCTCATTAAATGCATGTTTATGTTTATTGTGCAGCCTCTGCTAAATGTTTATGTTATAGGGTGCACAATTGTTCATTCGTAAAGAAAAAGCTAGTTATAGGTAACTGTGTGAAGCTGGCAGCATGAACTGTTTTGAGTTGGGGGAGGTGGCATAGAATAGGAGCTGAGAAAAAAAAAAACCACAGAAGAAAATACGAAAGCATCTTAAATAAAGAAAAGTAAAAAAAAATCTGGAAGAATTAAAGGATGAAGAAAAGCCTGGCTCGTGAGGTCCTCAAAGTTGTTTTGTAGGAAGGAAAAAGGAGGAATTTTGCTCCTTGACATTCATAAGGCACAGGAAGTTGTTGTAGTCAGTCAGGGTGTTGTAGAAGGAGCCAAAGTGGAAGACAAAACCTTTTAAGCCATAAACTATAAAACTTGCTCATAATTTTTTGTAGGTGGATATGACTTCCAGATGCTAAAGGCAAGCAGGTTTAAGAACTGGGTCTTTTACTATCCAAATGGTGATAGCTTTTAATAGTTGTGCAAGTGTACAGTGCAGTTATTTCTCAAGAGGTCTTTGGTTCTGGAGCACAATTGTGTGCATTCCATCATATCTGTGTAACACAAAAATCATCACCTGGCTAAAATTTGCTTCTAAATTTCATGATCTTTACTTCCACCAGGTTTTGCTTTCGTATTGCACTAGGTACAAAAAATAGGTAAGATTCGTTGGAAGGTGCCTTTAATGGCAAGGTTCCTCCTTTCTGTTTTACTGAATTGTCCTTATGATAACAAGGTTATTGAATTGATCAAAGCGATAGTTGTGTTTATTACCTTAAGAGGAAGGGGAAAATGGGGAAACTTTTACCAAGACTACTGCTTCACTGAGGGTAAACTACTCTTCTCACATGGGAAATAAGTTTTCAGGCAGATTAGCTACCCATTAACAGTCTTCTGCCAGTGCAGCAACTAGGATGTTTTCCATTACTCACAAATTCAGAAAATGACCAGAAGCTTACACTATCTAGTCTGATGTCCTTTATTATCAAAGACAAAAATTTGCCCTGAATCCATTTTTCTTTGACTAAGAGATATTTTTAAGGCAAAGACTCATCTGAGCTAGTAACTGCAAACACTTCAGGTGATGGAAGGCTTAGGATCATAGAATTATAGAATCATTTATGTTGGAAAAGACCTTAAGATCATCAAGTCCAACTGTAAATCTAACACTGTCAAGTACACCACTAAACCATGTCCCTAAGCACCACATCTACATGTCTTTTAAATACCTCCAGGGATTTAAACTCAATCAGTTCCCTGTGCAGCCTGTTCAGATGCTTGATAACCCTTTCGGTGCAGAGATATTTCCTAATATCCAACCTAAACCTCCCCTGGTGCAACAAGAGGCCATTTCCTCTTGTCCTATCACTTGTTACCTAGGAAAAGAGACCAAGACGCACCTCACTACAACCTCCTTTCAGGTAGTTGTAGAGAGCGATAAGGTCTCCCCTCTGCCTCTCTTTCTCCAAGCTAAACAACCCCAGGTCCTTCAGCCACTCCTCATAAGACTTGTTCTCCTGACCGCTCACCAGCTTCATTTGCCCTTCTTTGGAAACTCTCCAACACCTCAATGTCTTTCTTGTAGTGAGGGGCCCAAAACTGAAGATAGTATTTGAGGTGGGGCCTCACCAGTGCCGAGTACAGGGGGACGATCACTGCCCTAGTCCTGCTGACCACACTATTTCTGATACAAGCCAGGATACTCCTGGCCTTCTTGCCCACCTGGTTCACATTCAGCCAGCTGTAGGTTAACACAGACAGGTTCTTTTCCACTGAGCATCTTTCCAGCCACTCTTCCTCAAGCCTGTAATGCTGCATAGATTGTTGTGACCCAAGTGCAGGAACTGGTACTTAGCCTTGTTGAACCTCATACAGTTTGCCAATTGATCCAGCCTGTTCAGATCCCTGCCCTGCTCTTGCCCAACTTGGTGCTGCCTGCAAACTTACTGTGGGTGCACTCAACCCCCTCATCCATATCATTGATAAAGACATTAAAGAGAACTGGCCCTGGGCAACAACACTTGTGACCGGCTGCCAACTGGATTTAACTCCATTCACCACAACTCTTTAAGCTCACCCATCCAGCCGGTTTTTTACCCAGCAAAGTGTATGCCTGTTCCAGGCCATAAGCAGCCAGTTTCTCCAGGAGAATGCTGTGTGAAACTGTGTCAAAGACTTTACTAAAGTCCAGGTAAACAACATCCACGGCCTTTCCCCCATCCACTAGGTCACCTTGTCGTAGGAGATCAGGACCTGCCTTTTATAAACCCATGATGACTGGGCCTTATCAGCCGGTGGTTCTGACTTGCCACAGTCCTTATAAAACTGTCCTCATGGTTAATGACATTGGAATAGTTTCACATTCCTGTGACAGGAATGATGAAGCCTGCCCTTGTACATCTGAAAATACAAGATTTGAGCTCACTTTAAAAGGTAAAATTAATAAAAGTAAAGAAAAAAGGGGCTAAGAAGGCAGCTCCATTTTCAAAATGAGCATAGGCACCTGGCATCATGTTTTTAAAGGCCTTTAGGATCAAAAGATTTGCATAGGTGTTTTTGAAAAAATTGCCCATGTAGAAGTTAAATAATTACTTCAAGAAGGTTAACCTTGTGTATTGTCACTGCTTTCTTCACTCATACCAGTTCTCTATACTGAAAGCATCCCACTGTTTCTTTTTACCTCGTTTTCAGTGAGGCTTTTGTTTGAAACCTAGTTCTAGCACGGATCTGTATACAATCTTGGGTATGAGGCAAGACATTTTGTGTCCTTTAATTTTCATTTTCTCTTCTCATCCTTCTTCTTCTTCTTACTATGAACACCCAGAACGTGAATGCAGAGGACATACTGTTTACCAGATGCTAGTACAAGCACCTACCTCAACAGGGGTGATCTTGTTGCAGAGGGGTTACTGTACCATTCTCAGTCTTTCACACAGCTATCCAACTTGCCCAACATCTACTTTTGCTATTTCTTCTCTTAACACAAAGATCTCCTTTCTTCTCAAGAGTGAGACCAAGTTGGCAGACAAGATGACGTAGGGGTGTGGGGGTTTTATATTACAACTCTCTCTGTCTGCTGGAAGATGGGAAGGGAAGGGGACCTGAGTGGCATTCCAGTACTGCCTCTTGACTTAAACTATGCTCCCCGGCTGTGCCCTGGTCTCAAAAAAGTACTATACAGAAGCAATTTTACAACTTTGGAATATGACCATAATATTGAAAAACCCACAAGTCTTCACACCAGATTCTGCTTCATTCATTCATGTTTAATGTCTGAAATCAGTAAGATAACTTGCAGAGTAAAGATAGCAGAAAGCAGAAACATAGTTTTGTAAAAGTGCATCTTTCTTTTTCATCACTTTTGATGAAGGTCCTACATTTCTCAAGTCTATAAGAACTTCCTCAAGGATGAACTGGAAATAACCTGTTCTCATTGTTGCTTAGGGCTTTTGAGACAATTCTGGCAATAAGAAGGCCCTTTTCTAAGGGTATTCTGTAAATAGCCACCAGAGTAGAAAGAAACTTCATTAAAAATAAGAATTAGGCTCAGGATATGCAGATTATCCTTGTAAAAAGGTGAATAAGATATGTGACAGGAGATCTCAGTAGTTTTAGAAATATGGATCTATTTCTACTTAGTGTACACATTTCAAATCTATTTTAAAAATCATTGTAAAGAAAAAACCTTACTTGTAATTTTCTGCAAGAGATGACATAATCTCAACCAAAAGGTATCGAGGATTGGGTGCTTAACTTGTTCATATACATGCCAAACAAGAGGCACCACATCATCCTGGCTGAGCACCTGGCCCAGAACACCAGGACACTTTTTGCTCTTTGAACTTAAATACTGGACAGTGGAAAGGAGGCGCAACTGGCTTTTTGCTTTGAGACATTTTCTCTATGGCCCCAGTCTGAAGATCTAAAACCACTGGGGAGTTTTCCGTTGGCATCAGTGGGCCTTGGTTTGAGAAAGAAAGGCAAAGCACCTATAAGAGAATGATATTGCACATCTGACCATCTTTAAATGATTAAGCAAGTTCTTCTCACTGCTGTTTGTGCCTTTACAGGTTTCTTGCACTGTTTTCTCACTATGTGTCTATCTGGCAGATTTACAGTTGCAGAGACTGCTTGCACTGGAAAGCAGAGATCAGTCACAAAGGAGGAGCTATCATACAGTTCTAGACCTCCATGCTAATACCTATGGAGACTGAAGATTACAATTTTGCATCACACACATAAGAAGTCTAAAAATGAAGACGCACAACCGACTCTCAACCAGTGTTAGTGATTATTCCACATTTTCCATTATTTCTACGCCAGCCTTGTCACTTTAAGTTGTATTTCCATAGTGTAAGCTCCTGGTATCTCTCACATCCTAGCAGGCAAAAGGTTTATGAGGTCAGAGCAATCTCCTTATTACTAAATCTGACAGTCCATTTTCCATGTGTAAACATGTCAATACCATTTTAATGAAATTCAATATTCCTTCATTTTTTACAAAAACACAGAGCATCGGTCTATCTGCTCTGATGTCTGTGGGAGGCCTGACAAGGACAGGGCTGATGAAGCACAGCTTTAGACAAGCCCCATCTGTCCCATTTAGGCAATCCACAGGGCCTCTGAGGGTAAAGTAATAACTGCAAGATGCTTTTCTAAGCAGACAGCAAGAGAATGTTACTGATCATGTCGACTGAAATAAATAAGCCTGGAGGACAGGTTGTAGTCATTGTACATTTGAGCTAGACTACTGATTTTAGATAGTCCCTTTCTATTTAAGATCAACATGGCAACCCAGAGGAATAAAGAACAAACAGCATGATTCCCTTCTATACAAAACAGACTTTCACTGATGTTGGTTTTCTTAGAAAAATACATCTCAAGAAACTCTACACCTCCACCCAGCTCACTGAGTGTCAAGCAGCCAGCATGAAACTAGAAAGGTAGGAACGAGAAAGTCAGTCCTGCCTAACCTCTGCATGACTGCCCACGCCAGCATGCTACGTCCTCCTTGGGCAGTTCAGCAGAGCTGTGATGCAATATTTGGCAGTCAGTCATTTCATGCAGAAAATTTAAACTAGAGCTATGCAAAACTAGGGCATCTCTAACTCAAGGTCTGTGAGGACTGGACAGGGTACAAGAAAGAGAAGAGGAGACACAGAGATCTGTCTGCTTTTGGAGAATTTTATGGCAAAAAGGGGGCAAGCATGATCACATTCTCTTTGGTAAGGGGCAAAGGGTAGCACTCACATACAAGTGCATGAAATCTCTGCAGTAGTGTGCTCTAGAGCAACTGCAATATCTTGTCTTCTGCAGAGGTGTTTTGTGTCTTCACACACTGACATTTGAGGGGGTTTAAGTGGAATTCCAAAATGATGTTCTTTAATTTCCTTTCACGAACTTACACACGGACTTACAGAAGGTAAAATTGGGGCAAGAAGTACAAGGTACATAGGACACATCTGTGTCCTATGCTTCTGCATGAAAAATGACAGTAGTCTTTCACCTTGTTCAATGGCCATCATATACGTTTGATCATGCAATGGAGGAGGAGGCCAGAAAACACATAGATTTATTTAGTTAACTTTAGTGCAAAATTCAACACAGAACTGTTCTCATATTCCAACAACTACAGAAAAATAATAGGGGAATATATTTAAGCACTGTGCAATAAATCCTACTAAAACCAAACATGAGATGCACAAGAAGAAGAGGAATTGACTAATACAAAGATAATCTTTCTTCAAACACAGTACAACTGAACTCATGAACAGCCTTGATAATAGTGCTCTCCACAAGGATACCACTCAGTATTTGAGTTTATGTAAACAACTAGAGCTCTGGTTTGGCACTAATCTGTCTTTCTCCAAAATCCTAAATTTTGTTCCCAGAAAAAGCTTTACAACAATCTAATAACTGTAGAATTTCACAGACTGTGTCAAATCATTTTAGTGAGATAAAGGCACTTCTACTTATCTTCTTATCTGTGGTAACTGCCAAAACACCAAGGAGACCCAAATAAAGGGTTCACAGCCTTAGCACAGCATGATGAGAATTGCTCCAGAGAAAGTGTCAGGAAGCATTGTCACCAGCATGCACCACCACCAAATACTACTTAAGCAGGAACACATTTCTACTTCAATAATTTCTACTACAAATTTTATACAAATGAGCACTTTATCAAACTGTCTCTGGAATGCCAGAAAACTGATATCTACTTTCAAGTCTCTATGTCTGACTTAATGCTACTGCAAATCTATAAATTATTGAACATGGAAAATCTGTAAATTAGCACAATTTTTTCCACAACACCAGCAAACAATTTTGCATCCTCAAAAGCCATAACTTATAGCCAGATCCTTCAATATTACTGTAACTGTGCTGAGAAAATCCCTCCTGACATCAATCTCATAAAGCTAAAGTTGACCACAAACCCATAAGGAATACTGCTTCTGAGAAACGCTGGATATTTGAAGGATTGCCATGAATACAAGGTATTACAAGGCGAAAAGAAATCAGCTCACATTGCATGGCACAGGCCTTAACTTGCCTATGTTGGACCCTTCAAAGTCATTAAACAATCACAATATGCGTTAAAAGAAGATCATGGCTTGAAAGAAATGTCTCCAGAACTCTTTCTTCTGACTTTCAAGTATCCCTAACCTCACCAGGAGGGAATATTCTCACAGAACAAGAATGGCTAAACCAGAACATGTGAAAGCAACAAAAGCAAATAACAGCAGAGCAGCTCCACTGCCACTAAAATCAATACCTTATCTTAGTGGAGCCATCAAAATCCCTGGAACCAGACATGCTTATCCTAAAGCATTCTTTCAGTGACTAAGTGACATTCTGGAAACTATGTGAGCAAACCACTACCTAGCAATGAGTTCCCACAAACAATCTATAAAGCTGCTTTGTCTCTGAACTCCCAGTCCTCAGCCTCAAGGGAGACATACAAAATTATTTCATTCTCCATCTGGAAACTAAAATCCATAAATATTTAATGCTGAAAAATCAAACAGTGAACAGAGCCATGGGTTTTGTGCCTCATGTTTTTCTTGCTACTCTTTTATATGTGGTACCTACCCACCTCTTGCCTTTTTAAGATCTTTTCTAGCTCAGCAGGCACAACTACACTGTTGTCTCCAGCAGTCTAATATATCCATATAGATATATATATAATCTGACCTGCTTTTTAGCCTGGCTTACACTCTTTCTTGTCAGGCCTTGGAGAAGGAATTCAGAATCTCAAAAACTTATTCTCCTCCATTTGTATCAGCTGTTCTAGAAAGGCCAGCCCACAAATCTGCTGCCTTGCGGGACAGCATCATCAGCCAGCATTTTCACAGACATCTTCTGATTATACTTCTTGTATACCTTTCCATATATGCTTCTGTATATATCTATTCAGCCTGCTACTGCCTGTATGCTCCCTTGGAGAAAGGCAGGGGTAAAGAGTGACTCTCTTGGCCACTGTCAGAGGCTGGATATTGAGCTAGAAGGATGTTTGCTCTGACTCAGTAGAGTCACTCTCATTCTGTCCTTTAAACCTCATACACCAACACTCGGATGCAGAGAAGAGAATGAGTTTCAGAACCACTGGCCTCCCTTGCTTTGCTGTGAGCTCCTTTCTGTCTTTTTCAAAAGAATTTGGGACAGCATGGTTTATCAGCTCGGAGACACAGCATTCTTGCATGGTGGAGGAAAGCAGCTTTGTTATGGCAGACAAACAATGAAAGCAGAACACAAATTGATTAATCTGGTTCCTGAATATACTGAATCACGAGCTATTATTATTTGGTTGCTGTCATCTTTAATTCAATTTTCTTCATAAAGTATCTTGTGAGTAAACTGTGTGCCATTTTTTTTCAGCAATTTATAATGGAGGGAGAGCTCTTCTTTAAACTCAGAATCAAAGCAGAGGTACTGAAACAGATTTTATGAATGTAATTTAGTTTAATTGATGTATTTTACAACATTCCTCTAATATCACCTACTAATCAAACCCCTGAATGGTTTCCATATTTTGAAATGTGAGATCATAGATATGCAAAGTCTCTAACACTTTAATGAGTGAGAAAAACATGTGACTGAGATGCTAAATTATCTACTGAAATTTACTTTGCTTGGCTTTTGTCGCCCAAAAAAATTTGTTTCAGATTAAAGACAGCTAACCAAGATTTTGTGAGGAAGACTTTTCTTATCTGGGAGTTTTGAAAACTAACATTTTAGGTTCCTTTTCAATGCCTTCTGACATCATTAGTCACATTCTACTTTCTTGTAGTAGCAACACAGGTTGACTACCCAGACATCAGCCCCAAATACTTTGTCATTAGCCCAAAGTCATTGTGCAACGACCAAGTGTCCTGGTTTCAGCCAGGAAAAAGTTAGTCTTCTTTCTAGTGGTTCCTGTGAAAGGAATGTCAAAATGCATATTATTTTAGTTGTTGGCAAGTGATGTTTTTTTCTTTTCAAGGACTCTTTTTAGCTTCACATAGAACAACTGAATGGCCAATGTAATATTCTGGAATGGCCACTGGAACATTCCATAGCATAGACAGCATGCTCAGTGTATAAATGGGAGTTGGCTGGGGTGTGTGAATCCACAGCCACTGTTTGTGAGGGTGCTGATTCACCAGATGGTGAGAGTGACTTGTGTCATTATTATTGTTATTTTCCTTTTCTATTATTGTTTCTGTTAAACTGTCTTTATCTCAACCCATGAGATTTTTTCCCTTTCCTTTTCCTCTCCTTTCCTCCCTCTTCTCCCTGCTCTTCTTGGGGAAGGGGGAAAACTGCATGAGCAGCTGCATGGTCCTAGCTGCCACCTGGATTAAAACATGACACTAAGGTAACAGAAGAAATCTTGTAATAGTTGCCTATCATGATTGCTTTCTCTATTATCTTTACCTTTTGTTCTTGAAAGACACCAGCTTGACTCACCCTGCCTATATCACTGGCATATTCAGTACATTCCTAACTTAAATGACCCTTTGCTCCTGATGAGGTCCATGGCAACTTCACCAAGGAAGAAGCAGGTGATTGATAAGGACTTTAAAAGTGATGGATAGTATTTTCCATGTGGCAGGTTCAGAAATACTTGCTGGTGCTGGGCACACATTTCTCACATGAACCTACTCAGGAATGGGAGCAGAAGGCAGGGAGTGTCCTGCAGTGAACAAGACTGAAAAGTGATGCTAGTTATTAAGCCAGCTCTTACTAGTCACACTGTCTCTGACTTTGCCTCTTGCGTGTGCCAGCTAAACATTATGCCATGAACTTTTAGTTATTTCAGACAGATAGAGAGGTTTTCAGCTACTATATCTTTGTAAATTCTGAATAATCCACCTCCCAAACATAATCCAATATAAAGCTTCCCTTGTGGTCTGGCTTTCTGAAGGAGATAAATTTTCTACTTATCTTGGTAATATTCATCTGTAGACTACCCTTCCAATTCTTCTCAGAAATAACAAACCTTAGGACCAAGTTTTCAGTTTGTGCCAAACACCTTAATCCTGTGAATTTCAACATGATGATGGGAGTTTCTGCTAGGTGAGGAATTATCTCTATTGGCTGTACTGGATCTGCTTTCCCAGTTAAAGATAACTTCTCTATACTGGGGCAATTCTGTCATTTGGGGATGTGTTCTGGAAAGGTAGGACATGGCAATGACAACTGAATGGAATCCGTGGCCAAATCAGTTCCTTAAAGAGGTGCATCCGGGTTGGGTGAACCCTTTGGTAAGGGCTAAGGGATATGTTGGAGAAAGCTGATTATTTGTGGCATCACCACCACAATTCCTTTGGTCTTAAATTATCTACTGCTTTTGTCTCAGATAGTGCCAAGAGTGTCATAACTCTCAACTTCTATTTGACATATAAGTTTGATGCTTCTATTTGCTTCTCTTGAAAATAAGTTTGGGTGCCCACAAGCTTGTCTGCTTTTCCCAACTATGTTAATTAGAACCGTGAAGAAAGCCGCCTCTGTGTTGAATGTTGGCTTGCTTACATTCTTAGATCTTGTGACAACACTACCACACTAACTGCCTAGAGCTTTTTTTGCTACACTGTAGTTATTTTAATGTTTAATATCATGAGAAAGCACTTGAAATGCAGCTAGTCCTGAATGAGTCACAAAACCAGCTACAGCTCTGTGAAGAAAAGTAGTCAGAAATTTGCGCACCATGTTCTTCATTTTAGCCCAGAACTGAAGTGAGACTTACTGCACCTTCGAATTGTGTGCTGGAGCATGTGAAACAGAAAGTCTAGCTCTGCTGGACAAGTCGGTCTTGTGACTGAGGACAAGCTATAGCTTTTACTTCGCGACTGCCTACTTCAGGTCTGGCAAAACAGGGAGTAATCAGAACACGTGTTTTCAAAATTCTTTTGGCAACTAACAGATATAAGCATCTTAAAAGATTTGTTTTCTGAGAGAGTTATGTATTGAAAAAGAGGAAGGGAATTTTTCTCTTGTTAGGCTCATAATTAGTATTCTAAGAGTGCAGACCCACTCTGACTCCAAATTAATGATACCAGTTTTGTTTATTCATGTTGCAGAAGTGCTAACAGATCAGTTTCACAAATCTACTTAATCATTTAAGGCTTCTTTACTTGTATTTTGTTTATGCTGTAAATTATTGTCTTAAAAAAGATCTTTCATGACCCTTAAATAAGTGTGAAATAAATGTTTAGTATTATGAGCAAACTAAATTCATCCAAGGCTAAAAACATCCAGACTGCTATTTTGTTTTGTAAATGATGTTTTGCCAGGTCTTATTGAACTAGAGTGACCCCTCAATGTTTAAACTAGCGATCACGAAGGAATTAAGCCAGAATAAACATGAAATTCTGTTTTAATCCAACCTCCCCTCAGGAAGTGACATCCCAAATGAAGAATTACCAAGCTGTTAGGTATGCTGTCAAAAACTACAACAAAATACATCTCTAAAATGTGCAGGAGTGCAAGTCAGGGTTCATAACCTCAGCAAGGGAAAACTAGGATCTAAGCATTTAAGATATATATCCATAGGTGTCAGAAACAAGGAGAGACTGTTCCACCTGGAGAACTCACAACCTGGAGTCTGGACAAGATAAATAGCGGATAAAAAGATAAATATACAAATAAACAATCTTGGGACCAGGGCAAGAGAGATCTAAGGAGTGATCATTTGTGATTGAGAGGCACATCTAAACATACAGCAGAATAAATATCTGAAATCATAAAACAAATGGCCTACTGGACTTGATGAAATAACTACAAATAATTTTAGAAATCAAAATATCAAACAAAACTTGAGAAATTAATATTTTGTAAAAGACACCTGTTCCTTTATGTATGTTTAATAACATCAGAGAACTGGTACGGCGGGTAGGATACATATCTATCTAGCTGTATATGTATTCTAAATTTACTAAGACAATAATGAGAGATTTTACTGGGTATTGTTGCTTCCTTGCCTTTGTAAGTAAATTTCGTCTTTGGCAAGGTAATTGGCCTCATGAATAAGGAATAAAGTAGTAGAGATGAACTACTTAAACTTCTATATGGCTTTTGATACTGTCCCACATGATACTCGCATAAGCAAGGTAAGGAAATATGCTCTACATGTAAATACTGTCAGGCAGGTGTGGAAGTCAAGGAAAAATCATTTTGAGATTGGGTACCAGTCTTCGCTTAGGCTGGACAGACATCAGAAGGCCCTACCCTGGGCTTTATAAGTTAATTATTTTCATTGTAACTAGGACAGAGAGAACATTAATTAAGTTTTGAGAAGACATCAAACTGAGAGCAGGATGTGTTCAGAGTTTTGAAGGTCTGTGAGAGAAAATATCTCAAGGGAAACCTGCGTGCCACCATCCTGGAACACAGCTGGAAATTACAGGGAACACCGTCACTGCTTTATCCGTAACCCTACCTACAAAGACGTTGGAAAGGATGGAAAAAGAAAGAGGCAACTGAGAGATAGATTTAGACTGAATCAAGGTGTCATTTGCAGCGCTACTCTCTGGGAACTCTTGCATGTCTGTTTGCAAAAGGCACTCAGCATCTCTCTTGATCTGTAAAGACACTGGAAGAGCAGCTCTTGCCCACACTCTGTGGGCAAGTAGCTCAACACTTCCCAACTCAACACAAAGCAGATCCAAAAGCAATGTTTCTCTTTGTCTAACACCCCATCAGAAGCCTCTTATGCTGCAGATCTTGTGGTGGTAGTTCAGCAACCTAGATCTAGGGCTTCAGCCGTTTCCTTCCCTGCAGCTCTTCCTTTGGGCTGCCTGTGGATGACTTCCTGCTCAGCACGCAAACTGAGGTATATCCCAGTCAGAGCCACCCAGTTCTCCCATGCATTGTACAGGGAGCCTGGATGCTTGCTCAGCACTCTGGATGTCATGATGGCATCAAAATGCTTTGCTGGCTTTTATTCTTAATCTCTTGGACTCAGATCCCCCACCTCCCACTAGGAATAATAATGCATCTGTCTCTGCCATCTCTAACACATCACTTGCTGATCGGGATGGCAGGTGTCTTCTGTGCGGTGCTGAGTTCAGTGGCTGTTCATGGAGATCTGTAGCTAAATTTACTGGTAAGAAGAGCAAAATAACATGGTTGCAAGCACAGACTTAAATTCCTCATGCAATCGCTAAAGTGGATCTGATATCCTTGCATTTTTTGAAGGTTAATAGCACCCAGCTCTCAAATTCTTGCTTCAGCCTATCTGACTTCCTGCGTAGAAAGCAAGGTATTTATATTCTCTGGACTGACAAGAATAGAGTAGTTGAAAGATAAATGCTGTGGCATTGTGTGCTGCTCCTGATAATGTTATCTCCAAAGATTTTAATAACCCCCATCATTACAGAGAAGTTACCTTCTGTCTAGGTAAGCATAATAGCTGTTTGCCCTGCTAACATTGGACCGCCATCATTTGCACATTAACTGAGAAAAGTTGTAAGGTTTTCTAGACTATTTTCATGGTGCTGGTATAACGATTTGTTTTGTTCGAGCTACAGATTTCTAAATTACTTCTGGTTTTGTTGGTAAGGGTGACAGCCACTCACACTACAACAGAAATGCTGTCTTCACTTGGTAAAGGATAAATAGAAAGGCATGTGACTTGTTTTCACAGGGCAGGACTGGTTTGTACTGGTGCTACAAACCCTGGAGAACATGCTCCAGAAAATCTGCTCTCACAGAAGCAGAGTGCAGCAAAGCAATCTACATTTTCAAACCATTCTTTCTGGCCTGTAGGAATCAAGGAAGGTACAGATTAGAACAACCCATGGGACTCTACAGGGAAAACCTTAACCAGCGCAGAATTCCTTAAGGACTATCTCAGTGGACAGCTTGAGCAGTACCTCTTCCTTTTCAAGGGGCAGAGGGAAAATATTTTCTTCATGCCCATTGATTGACAGGATGGCACATCTACAGAAGAAACAATATGGGATTAACTGCCCTCTTTACTCCTCTTATGTCCTACTTAATTCTCTCATCTTGCCTCAACTGTTTCTTAACACATCCCTTTCCCAGTCCCTGGTTCTCTCAAGTATGTTTTTCACCCTCTCTGCTCCTGTCAGGTTTTCCCCTCCAACTCCAATGTCTGCCTTGTCTGATTTAATCACCTCTCTGCTCTTATCAAAATACTTCATCTCCTCCTCCCATATATTCACAGGCTCCAAGTCAGAAAGTCAACTCTCTAACATCAGCTCTTATCTAATTGTAAAGACTTCCACCATGTTACTTCACGTCTATCTTCTCTCCCATAACCTCCCCTTGGCTCAGAAAGACCTGCTTCTTTTTTCTCACATTAAGTTTCTCACATGCCTTTGCTCAGGACTGGTCAAAAGTGCCTGGGGGAAGGGAGGAAACTGTAATTTTTCTCCCATGTAAATTTTTTCCTCAAATGAAATAAGGATTTTCTTTTACCTTTTAAATTATCCATAGATAATAGCAAAGTTCTGTACAAAAGCTGAAATATCAAAATACTTATCTTGATTACTGAACTATTTTAATTTGCACTGGAGCAGTAACTCCTGGGATTTACAGTTGAAGGGCATTTTTATTCTGTGTGACTGAACAATAAAATTTATTATCCTTTTTCCATGGCACAGCAACCTTTATAGAAGGTCCAGCTTTTCTAAACACTGTTCTGTTCACCATTAGCTTTTACAGCTGTAGCCTCCTTAGGACATCCCTGTAAGACTAGCAGGGCAAGAAGATATGGGTAAGAACATGGTATTTCACATCTCTGACATGTATGATTGCATATCTTCCTACTGTGGAAACCAAAAGATGGCTAGGACTTCAGTTAGTTAAGCAGAACAAGTTTGATTATTTAACAATATGCCATAGTTTGGAATAAGCATTCCTCTCAAGAAACACATCTTTCTCCACCCAGTTGGTCCCTTCACACAAAAAATTTCTGAGACAACACGTGGCAGCAAAGAGGTGTGGGTTTAATATTAATGTGCACAGATCAATTAATGTATTTCATATGCAAATATGACAACAATGACCCTGATTCAGAATGCTTGTTATTTCTGGAGTTGGCATATGCTTTTCTCTAACAGCAGGATTAATGATTGCAATAAATTGTCTCCTAATGCCATGCAATGAACTCTGATTTGTGTTAATCTGGACAGTACTTAGCAATTTCATGCTAATTTTTTTAATCAATATATGTATTGTATTCAGCTTCATGTTTGGGTTTTTAGCAATGCTAGGAACACGGTCTGGCATATAAATCCAGCTTTTATTGCAAAACCATATATTTTTAACAAAAATTAAAGAAGTTCAAGAAAGACAGACTTCAAAGATGCTTTCTCTCAGGTGCTAATTAACAGACTGTTTTTAAATTCCTAATTCTACTTCATTACCCATTATAATAAAAAGGCATTTATTTTTATGCAGCAGCACGTTGAAAGACATCTAGGATAAGGACTATAATTCTGGCCTCAGTGCAACTTCTGGCCTGCAAAAGCCTTAAGACACCTAAGGGGTCAACAGGAAGACCCTCACTGTTTTACTCAGATTAAACATAAGCTTCTAATATATTAACAACACAGATCTCAATTTTGCAAACAAAAACTATCTGCATGGAGTCCATGTGAAGCTCTTGCATGAAGTTTTCAGCAGTATCTGTATGAAAGGCCTCTCCCTACATTAGAAAGAACTTGGACTTCTTTGAGTGAAATGTATGAACTTCCTCCCACCTTCACTGGTGAGGTAGGACAGCGTAAGTGGGCTCCCAGCGCCCCGATATATCATTCATATATTCAGTTGCTTTTAGATAAGGGTGCTGACAGCTATTGCAGCATCAGATAGAAAGGGACTTCAGACTGCCTGGGACAGGATTATTATTGTTTGGTGTTTGTACAGGATCTTGTACACAAGAGAGATTTTAGTATAAACCCGGTGCTGCTTCTACACAAATCATGAATGAAGTTAATGTCATGATTGCAGAACAACTGCCTCTTGGGCAGCTTGTGAGAAGAATGGGAGAGAATGAACTCGTAACTTTTACTGTTTTCTGTATTTGCTTTAATTTTATTTACTACTGAATTTATGTACTGGATTCTTCTGTACTCTCTATACAAGCACAAAACCTATAAACATGCTTAATTTAACAATCAATAGGACTTTTCACGTGCTTAAAATTAATCATGACTTTATGCACAACGCCAAGCAGGGATAAAATTACATGCTTCAGTGCTTTCCTGAATTGGTGCATTAGTCAGAGATCTAGTGCTCAGAAGTAAGCTTTTCCTGGTTAAAATCTAACTCTCAGTGTTATTAACACTTTACGTAATAAAATCAGAAAATTATGTTGGACGTACAATAGAAGCTAAAAAGCAGCTGTAAATTAAAAAAGGGTCTTGCATCACCATGAAAAACTAAGCCATTATCATAATTTGGAATTGTAATTGTTTGTTCTACCCTCTTCCTATGCTTCTCCCTTCCTCCATAGAATCAGCTTCCCAGGATTCCCATGAAAATAATACATGAGTAGCAGGGGAAGTCTCTAACATTATGTGAAGCAGTTCGATAATCAGGTCAGTTACTGATGTGGTTGACTATGGATTTAGAAGCCTGATTCTAGGCTGTTCTTTATAGATGCAACATGTAGATATAAATAAAGTTGGTTATCTGAACATTGCAATGTGAGTACAAATTATACTTTCTCATCACTGTAAAATACGACTTCACTGCAAGATTATATAGGCCCATCTATCAAATCTTTGTCCAAATAACAGAAGAGAACTGATTAGAAAGGCCATATAAAACTGTTAGTCATTTAATAGTTGTTTTCTTCCAATTAATCATGGATTTGGTAAGTGGGTTGCTTATACAAACCTTTGAGGATGCATTCTCTTAAAGCTGAACTGCTCTTCTATGTTGTTCTTATTTGCTAAAATGAAGGACAAGGATGTACTTTTGGCAGTTGTTCATCTCTCTGGCATATAAATTTAACGCACAGTAAACTAATGGTGACAGATTTGCTTCCCTTGAGTATTTTTATGGCTTGTTTCTGCCTACTGATGTTTCTTTCACCCTGCTGATGCAGTTTCAAATGGCCACCAGGTGCCTTGGGTCAGAGCAGGTTTAGATGCTGTATGAGGTATATGGGGAAGGGAAAAGTGATTTACTGTAGGATGTGCCAGGAACCATTACTGAGACACAACTGAGTGATAGACAAGTTGCCTTCCAAGATAGATTTAAATGACCAAATACTCATACTTTTTGGTGATGACACTCCAACTTTTCCTGGAGACCAATTCTAAAATTCTCCTGTACCTCCCATTGTGCTATTCCCTCTTTACCTTTCCATCCATGATCAATAAGAACATATGGTGAAAGATATATACTTAGATTCTCACCTTGTCACTTTGAGCATGCACCACTGTCCTCTGAACCCTGAAGACTCTTAAATTATCACTGTGAACTTGCACACAATTTCTTCCTGAAGTGTAATGGAAGACCCCATAATACCACAACTTCTCTTTTGTATTAACAGCTCACACAGATGATGTGCATCATCTTTCTGCGGCCACAGTGCATAAGCTGCCCCCCGGCTTCTATGCACACACAGATTTTCCTCCTTGCAAATATCTCTGAGAGCTGTCTGCATGCATACTTTCTCATGCCTGTGAAGGTGCCAAGGCACAGGGTCCTCAACAACAGTCCCTTTCTGAAATTATTTTTTTAATACTCTTTTTCTTGGTGTCCTTTTGTATGTTGCAGTCAAGTTTGCTCCCTTTTCTGTTAATGCTAAATGAGAATTTCTCAGTGGAGCAGTAAAAGGGGATGTCAGATCATGTTTACTTTACATTGCTGAAGAAAAGCAGAGAGTACTACATCTTCCTGTGCACTGAGTCTTCCCAAGTCAGGATATGAAGGGTGAGATTTGGATGATCATGGGCACCACAGGAGAGTGGCTTGTCTTGGTTGATAAAATACTTTCCATCCTCTCTTCCACAGCTGGTTGTACAGCATAGATAAAATATCTCTACTTCACTCATCTTGCATAGCTCCAGCCTGAAAATTTGGGTAGACCAGTCCCAAAGATACTCCACTTAAGAGCTGTGCATGCCTGGGATATCAGTCATGCCTTTTAAAGACAAAAAGGCTACTTATGATGATCCAATCTTACGCCAAGGCAGAGAGTCACATGTACGTCACTCTTGCATCAAGCAATATCTTTTGTGCTGGTGTCAGTCCTGCCTTTCAGAAAGGCATCTCTGAAGATGATCAAGACAAAAGTTCCTTCAGGAGTTTTTTCATAATTGATGATGGGATTGGCCAACTGCCCTTGATAAACCTTCTAGCTCCATAGGAGAAAAAGTACACCTAAAAATCTTCCTGCTTATATAACCATTTCAGATATTTCTTCCTTTCCGGTTCCTAGGGAATATCAACCTAACTTTTGAGCCTCACAGAAATCAGGAACCATGCAGAGGAGAGTAACTATGATCCTGGAAGAAGAATTTATTATTGCAGAAGTGCAGGTTATATGATGTGACACTCAGTGGGAATAAAGCATTTATCTTCTCTTTCAGTTTATTCTTGCTGTTGAAAAGCAATCATACTGGCACTTTATGGAATTCACTCTGGGCAAAATCAGCTAATGGTAGTATGAAAAATCTGACTCTTTGATACAGGTAGCAAATCATCCAGAGAAAATGTTTGGGCTTGCACCAAACATCTTCTGTACCCTCCAGACATACCCTCCCCCAAAAACCTACCAGAAAAATAGCTGCCCCTAAGTTCCTGAACCCACCGGTAATGAACCTGAACCTGACCTCACCATTTTCCTAGGAATGATAATTTCACTGAGGCAAAACTTTTATCCATAACCATATAAAATGCTGACAAATAGCTGACAACTATAAAAAGAAGGGAGGGGGGAAGGTATTGACTAATAATTGTTTTATTTTAAATTAAAAGTGCCTTCAAGGCAGGGGAAAACTTGAGCTAAAGGGAAAAAAAAAAGGCTTTCAATTGAAAAACTACAAAAGATTTTTACAGAATAAATTATTCAACCAGCTCTTCTCATTCCATGGTGTGACCTTGTATATCCCGAGCTAACTTTTAACATGCTTCAGCATATTCATCACTGAGGAAATGGGCACAATAATAATTTTCCTAGCAGGACAGTGAGAATTAATATTGTAACATGCACTACAATCCACAGAGGAAGCTGGAAATGCAGATGTTGTCTTGTTATAATCAGCTTCAGCTCTAACCCATGACGTTATCTAACAGAGGTATTAACAGCTTGATTTGAAAACTCTTTAAGTCCAAGTGGATTTACTCCTTAACTTCATTCTGCTTTGGATAAGCTCTTCAGGCAGATGTAACAGTAAGATAACACAGAAATTTTGACTTTTTAACAGGACACCTGTTTATTTTTCTGCTATGGCACTGGCGTTCAGATATTCTTATTGCTATTTCCATTTGTTGTAGATATTATGGGAAAAAGGCCTTTTCTTATTCACAACGCACAGCTACACCTCAACTATGTTGGTTATAAAAGAACCGCAACCACACGGACAGTGGATTTATTGCAGAATAAGGCATTATTCCATAATAACAAATGACACAAATTGCCACACAGAAACTATAAAATCAGGCAGGAACCCTGCTAAGTATTTTGCTGATATTAAGTACGTATCATGCAAATTGTAGATCTCTTGATAACACTTCACTTCGTTTATACTAAGAGATACGCTGCCCAGGTTAGCATATTTAAAACTAGTTACAAAGAAGAGTGCATATTTCAGTTCTTGAGGTAGGAACAAAGTAGTTTTAATTTCAATGTCCCATACGTTCTTAAGAAAGAATGAGAGTAGCAAAGAGGTGATAATGGGGTAGAATAGTCACCTACAATAGTCAAACAGCGGATAGGCTGAATACACGAACAGTCTTACAACCCTTTTAAAATATTTTCAGTCTTGTACCTTACAGGCTTTCCTCAAGCCGATGCTAGTTACAGCTCCAAAGCCATAAAGATGCAACCTTACTGTTTAATGCATGCATGCAACAACACTATTAGCATTAATAGGAAGAAGCTGGCCAAATACACAATCACGTAAATTTGCACCTAAAGTTCTACTTACCTTTTTTTAACCCCACCATGCTTTTATGCAATGCAGTGCAGAATTCAAGTGTGCTAGATAAAAGTTTACCATCCTCAATGACATATAGTACTTTAGGTACATAACTTCAACTTCGGTGCTTGGATGGATTGACTATAAATCTAAAATTTATATGCCATCTCTTTTTACAAATGGATACCTGGATGTATATAGGAAAAATAAATATGTTTTACCCCAAAAAAACCTCAGGCAGAAAAATTTACTACAGTGCATCTTTTAGTAGCAGTGTCATAGCTATGCTTTAAAAGATGGGACACCAAGATACCTTTGACTTCTAACTCAAAGGAAAGGATTTATGACTAAAGCAAGAAGAGATATACCAGAGACTAGAGACATCTAAGTGATAGGAAGTAAGGAGTAGATGGAAATGGCATTAGGAGATGTATAAAGGTCAAGCCACTGATATTATAAGGACGAATGAGTCCGGCAGGCCAGTTTGTAACTGTCCCTAAGCTAAGGGTGGAGGTGGAACATGCCAGACTCACGAAATGCGTTACTAGTATACTGGTTACTTTCTCTGAAACAGATGTAATGGCTGTGGTGGCCCAAATGGCAAAACCTAATGGCACTACAGCTGCAGGTTTTTTATCGCAGATCTTTACCTCACCTACCAAATTACTATCTTCTCATGAAGTAGATCTTTGTTCAGTCCTTTACCAAAGCATTGAGCTACACTTCTACAGATCTTTCATTTGTGCTCAGCACATCAGTAACACAGTTACTTACTCTATGATGCAGAAAGAGCTCATTAGCAAAGCTAGGTATTGCCTGGCTGAAAACAGATCTTCCATGCTGAGCTTATTTAAATCTTCCTGAAGGTCTTTCCAACGTTAAAATCTTTGAAATAGATGAAGCTTTGTGTCCCCTTAACCAGCCCAGATCATCCACAAGGGATCACTTGACCTGGAAAAGACCCATGCTAACATAAATCCTGCTACTTTTTCTAAACAGAAACGAGGCCCATGCCATGAGGGCCATTAAAACACAACTATTGTTGCCATCCAGAGATGTAGAGAATTACCACAGTGGAGATGTGGCTGTTTGAACTCTCTTGTGTGGGCAGCAAGACTTAGCACCCTTCTAAGGGTGCTTAAGACCCTTCTAAGTTCAGAAGGGTCTCCTTACATTTATACTGCTTGTACCACTCAGACCCAATGTTGTTCTTCCTTTTTGCTTCTTATGTCTAGCTGGGCTTTAACAAACACAGCAACTGAGGTTGAAAGTCATTCAAGCCATTTCCATGGACGAACTGAGTGTTTTTTTAAAGCCCTCCCTATAAAGGCAATGAAAATTGACCACTAAATACTGTTTTCATAAAACCACTCTGAAAGCTTTCAGACAACTCCCATTCACTTGTTGATGAAAGCCACTCCACTGGCTTTCAAGTTAAGGGCATTCTATTTTCCCTAGACCTTTTGAAAGGAAGAAAAGACACATCAAATCATAAATGCTGAAATCTCTACTCAGTCTACACATAGGAAAAGCTGCCTATTGACTTCAGTACAATTGCTGAATGTAGGTTTTTCCTCTTAAAGGAGAAAAATTCAGCAGAAAAATAAAGGGTAGAGGGGAAAAGAGGCAGAAAAGAAGTAGAAGGAGGATAACTCAGTGAAGAACTGCAAGAGAAAGGGGATTAAGGTGTGTATGTGCATACACACACATATATGTTAGGTTTTCCACACTTTTTTTTTTTTTTTAAACTTAGAGCTGGCTACCACCAGCTTTTTTCCCAAACACACATTATTGCTGTGATGAACTTAACACCACCATTCACTATTACCCAGATTAAGGTTATGACTACATTACTCTAGACAGCTCCCTGATAATATTTTTCCCCTTGGGGTTGCCCTAAAAGTCTCTTCCCCATAAAGCTCACAAAGCATTTGGGGTGCAGGAGTCAGAAACCAAAATGCAAGGATCACCAACCTTTGCATTTTGAGCCCTCTGATTCTGCTGGACTGATGGAGCTTTACCAGTGCTCTGTTTCTCCAGTGCTAGGCAGGGGTGCCCATGTGACGTTCTACAGCTTGTTCCTTCATATTTCACAAAATGACTCAGCATTCTCACCTTCCTTAACTGCGATCACTCTCACTCTGGTTGAATGTCTCTCAGTCACTCCTCTACCCCTGCAACGCTTTTCCACTCTGACCTGCAGCCTTTTTTCTTTTTAAACTTTCCAGCTACTATGCAGCCTAAATGTAACCCCTGTCTTCAGGACAGGATGATTTAGTGATCACATGTACAGACTTTAGGGGCCTCATGACAGGAAGACTTGGTGGCCTATTTTCAAAGTTTATTAGGTCCTCAGCTTCCCCTGATTTCAGAGAGAATTAGGTGTCCAGACAGCCATGGGATTTAGCAAAGTTCTCAAAATTCTATCCTTGCTTCACCATTGCATAATCCTAAATGGTGTTTTAGATATTTGAGTAGTTGACACAAGGTTTACTATCCTGGGGAAAGCCATTTGCTGTCAACATGAGGACAGACCCTGCTTACATGGCTAGTGACATCAAAGCTATGTGAATGTGAACCAGTTTCTTTAAACCAAGTCTGCACCCAGAATCCCACGTATGACCAATGCACCGAGGCCCTTAGTCTGTGAAAGAAAGAGGAGCTGCTAGGTGCTCATCCCCTACAGAAAACCTGGCCCTTTACAGGCTATTTAGATAGTTTCATCTTCTGAAACACCACCAGATAGGCAGCACATCACCTCTTGCTCTGCATACCGTCCACTCTAAGCGATTTGTCTTTCTGAATTTTGTGGTGTCAGCTGAGAATCAGACCTGAGAAAAAAGGCAAAGGGCTCTATAGTATGGGTTACTCCTCTGTGCTGATTGAAACTTTGAGCCTGGCTGGGTATGGTAAGCAAAGAAGATCCATTATTCTGTTTATGCAAATATTGTCAACTTAACAGAACAGCAGGAGAGGCACAAAAGAAACCCGGTGTGTTTTTACACACTTCACAAAAGATGCACAGGCTGAAGAATGTATCTCATCTGGTGGAAGCAATGGCCACTTTTATCAACCTAAACTAAGCCAATAGGTCACATTTTCCCCCTGAACTTATTGCCTTGATTGTGATCCATCTGTTCGTCAATCTTCCTTTGGTGAGCTGCATGAGAGAGTAGAAATTTATTGGGGAAGGTTGTATTTGCATTAACCTCTGGTGGCGCTGCTTTCTGAATAAGAATAATGACAGTGTCACAGGTTCTAAGTGAAAGAGAACAATGCTCTCATCATAGTGCTGCGAGACACATGTGGTGTGATTACAACCACTTCCTCCCAGTGGCACTGAACCCATGACAAGGAGATCTGTGTCTGTCCTCACTACTAGTGCCTGGTCTGAATAAGAAGTGAGACTTAAAACTTTGCTACCCAGGGGCAGCTACAGATATATATGCTGTGTAGCTGCCTTTGAAGCACAGTAATATCCACCAGTAATACTTCTGCAAGACTCAAACCCCTAACTCATGAGGATGCCAGGGAATGCTGTGCACCTTCTCTTTGGTTCTTTTTTTGGGTCAGGATGCTCTGCTAACTCAAGTGGATAAAAAGACAGCCTCAGAAAAAAGGAAAAGCACTGAAACACATGCAAATTCCATCTCTGGTGGAAACTCTCTCTCCAACTCAAGGAGTCCAGGAGTCTCTCGCATGTGAGCTAGTTACCAGCAGTGCAAGGTCAAAAGTGTGATTTCTTTGACCAGCTTCTCCTGCAAGAAGGGAGGAATCACCTCCCCAGCTCCACTGTCTGTATTGGCTATCACTCCACTGACTGAAGGAGTTGAAAGGCATTACTTCAGATGCAGACACTGAATTTCTGACACTCATGCACTGTCAAAAGAATCTGCCCTTTGTACAATGTGCTTGTGACATTCTTTAATATATAACTTGTAAAAAGGCAACTATTCTCAAAAAAAAGCCTCATCAGCATTTCTACATTTAATTTGCAAGAAAATTGGTACTGTTACATTTTAAACTCACTTAAAACCAGGATCATTAATCTATGTTAAAGTTTTTAACAAACTGACCTGACTCGGAAGAATACTTAGTAATTCCTACCCACACTGGTGGAAGGAGGAAGCTCTCTGATTCCTGTCCACTATCCCATCATTGTCTCAAGTTGGAGCTCTATGAAACAGATTTCCAGCTGAAGAAATGACAGAAAGGGGTGTCACAGCAGGACCTAAATGAGCTGCGGTAATCTAAAATTACTTTGGCTCTACATCCTCTTCAATGCTTGGCCTAATTCAGAGCAGTTTGAAGGGTGCTTTACATCACAAATCCAGGCAATGTTTCCTACCTTTCCTGCACCTTAGTCCTGCCTGAGCATATTACTGATACGGGCATATGCAAACCGGGCTATACTTGAATGTGCACACTTTATTCAGCTCAGGTTTCCTCAGCATCAGAGAGAATTAGAAAATATCCTGTGGACACAGACTGGCCTTTGATCACAAGCAAGCCACCTGGGTGGAAGATTTTTCAAAGCATTGTTTTCCCTTTTCTTCCTCATTTCTATGTGTTATGGTTTGAAAAACCCATAACAATTTATTGTTGTTTAGACAATTATTCTATCACCCGACGACCCCTCCCCAGATGAGAAGGGGAATCTGGGAAAATAAGGAAACACGAGGGTTGAAATATGAATAGATTATATAGGAAAAGACTAAATAATTAACAACAATACTAAAGAACCAGTATTGATCCTGATACTACTATAAGATATACCAAGAATTATACTTGGCCCAATTATATCAGTAGGAAGCTGTGGACAGCAAATGTCAAACACAGTGAGTGTTACGGCTTTGGGAGGAAGGGAAGGCCTCAGGGGTTCTTGCACTAGGGCAAGAAGTTCTCTGGACCACCGCCATGAAGGGAGAGACTGCGCAGCAAACTTTCTAATTTATATTGAATGTGACATTCATGGTATGAAATAATCCTGTTGGCCAGCTTGGGTCAAGTGCCCAGGTCTCACTACTCCTTATCCTTGCACCTGGCAAGGCTTGAAAACACCAAGACCTTGAATCCCACATACCATAGCTTGCTATGAAGTAAATATTTTCATGAATACAAACACTAGAGTCATCTAAAAGTGCAGTTTTCCCAAGTATTAGAAGATAAATTAGTCCGGTGTCACTCAAAGCAGGACACTATGTCATAAGTAGCCTGTTAAAGAATTGAATGCCACACAGAAACTTGATTCAACACTCACATAACCTGATTCCCAAGGAAACTATTTTCAAAAAGATAAACAAGCCATGCAATGTGAAGGGAACCTGAATATCTAAACAATGCAGTGCACGTTATCTGCTGTGAGCTATTTTCAACTGGCCTTGCAGCATGCCCCAGTATAAGATGATTAGCTACCAGGAGTAGGAGAGAGAAAGTAATACCACAAACTGGAATTAGTTTTGGTTCTTCCAAAACATCTTTTTTCATCCTCTCCCAGTCCAATGCAATGGACATTTCTTTTTTTAAAAAAGAAAATAAACCATCTTATAGGGAAAGATGACTTAAATATAGGTCTCTTGGTCTCCTGCTACTCATTCAGTCCTCAATCTCTTCTTTTTCCATTCTTTTTTTTCCCATGACAAATGAGATTGTAATAACTACAGTGTTCGGTACATAACTTTGGTTCTTATTCCGTCACAGCTGGTGTAAGAAGAACATGTTAATTTATCACCATTCATCCTAATGACCCTCATGGGCCCAGTGGGAGTTCTTACATTGGTCAGTCTAGGGCTAACATCCAAGACTTGGAAGTGAATGATTACAGTGGTGGACAGAGTAAAGAATACAGTCAAGGTTGAACTACTGCCTTGATTTTAATCCCACCTTTTTCACACTTGTTGAATTTGAGGTCTATCCTGAGTGAATTTGAATTCCATTTTCTTTAGAGAAATTCTACCTAACTTTGGCATGGGGGCATTAGAATAAAATAAATAATCCATATACCCATTTTGGTTTTTTATAATCTTTGTATCTCAATCATAGCTGAACGGATTCCATTAACACAGTTATTAACATTATTAACATTAATAACTGGATAATCTAGATATGCATTATGCATCCAACAATGTACCGTAGCGGATCCCTGAGGGAAAAATATTATGGTAAGCTATGTAGTAGTACTTCTGTAGTTACACCTTCCCAACTACCAGCAATGTTAAATAACCCTGCTGGATGTTCTTCCATGAATTTGTTCAATTACTTTCCTAAATTAATTTGCAAATTTGGCATACAAAACATATCAAAACACTAAGTTCTTTTGTTCAGGGTGCTTCTGACAGTAACATTTCTAATCCTAAAGGATTCAAAGTCACTGTGAAGAAGCGGTTAATTTCAGCATAATGCCAGGTTCCTGAAATTTCCCTGTATGGCAAAGAAAGAGACTAGGAACACAGGATTTTGCTTTGTATTTTGTCTGGAAAATCAACACTGATTTGAATGTGCGAAAAACTACGACATAATTTGATTTGATTGAAGTTAGCCAAGCCTGGAAAAACAAACAGGGATTTGGCAGGTTTTACACAGGATGGTGACAACAGGAGAGAAACCACAGGTAGACTCCCACTACTGAAATCAATGCCTTTTTCAGAAATCAGAATTTTGCTTCAACATCCAAATATCATATTTAATTCATAGTTTCTCATTTGTAAAAGGGGCATGAATATTTATTTCCAACTATCTGCAAATTCACCCCTCCTCTGTTCATTGCACATCTTTTACTCTCTTCTATTGGTTTCAGCAAGATGCTCACTTGAAACATACCTCATTTCATAATTGCTAAGCCACTTACTTCCTTACTAGAAGTTAGCCTAGATCAAAGATTATTAGTTTGCTTGAAACAACATGCTGCACTTTTACATGAGAATACAGAGGGAGATGTTCTAATCGATGACTTGTAATTTCCCCTAAAGACTGCTGAGGGAAACATGAAATAAATGGTGAGAGACAAAGGAGGGGGAGGAGGCCCTCAAGCCTTCCTGAAGAATGTACCAGGCCTTCTGCTCAAGGAACTGATAAGGCGTCTGCTTATCTCTTGGGAGATATTCGTGGGAGAGAAAACCGGAGAATCTGTGTGGTTCTTTGTCTTTTCAGAAGGCTACCATGTCCAATGACTGACCTTTGCCTCATTACCTGCAAAATGCATATTAACGTTGACAGCCCTGTATATGCTATTGAAGATTGTCAAGATCATGCTAAACATACATGACTATAGCTCTTGCCTCCCTACCCAAATCATGCTACGCGTCAGCTCTGTGTGTGTGGGAAATCTGAGACAAGGCTGCCCCGTGGCAAGTGGGGCAGGCCGTGCTAATACGGCAAACATAAAAGGGGAAAATAAGGGCCCCTAGAGAAGAAGATTTTGCCTGGGAAGATTCTCCCCTGAAATGAAGATTTTTGCCTGAAGAGATTTGTCCCTTGGGATACACAGAAGAGCGCTCTTATGAACAGCCCCCATAGGCTGGACCAATCCTGGAACCAGGACCAGTGATCTCTTTATCTCTCTCTCCTTCTCTGTCCCTTTGTTTCTTTTCTTTCCTCTTGTCTCTTTTAAAGTTGAAGTACTGCTTGCCGTAATTTGTTGTATGCCTGTTGCTAAGTAACACAATGCATACCTTACCACTTGCCATAATTTGCTATATACCTAACCAATTACCATGGACTTAGTTAAAACCTGTATAGCCATTTTGGGAATCTAATAAATGCTTGTATACAGACATTGAGATTTTAACCTTAGTCTGCACTGCTGGGGGATTTGCGAATCTGAGTCACTTACTCCCCCTCTTTTCTGAGTGGGACATGACACATATTGAGTACCACGCTGTACATGGCATGACATAATGTGAAATACTGCAATTAACTTTTTTCAACAGCACAACAACGTTTCAGACATGAACACAGGTTCATGCCTGAAGTGGGCTCACAACTGATCAGTATGTCCATGGCTGACTCTTCTTTTAGCTTCCTTGCTCTGAACCATGTTTATTCATTTATATATTCTCATAAATCAAGTTTATACTTACTGGTTTGCTTGTAAGTTGTCATTTAAGAAGAAAGTCCTTAATGCTGTTAAAAAACATCTGTTTGCTGTAGATACCCAGAGACGAATGATACAAATGGTTGAATTTTCATCGTTGGTGTTAACTCAGGGAAATCCTTGAATCGTAAAGGAACAGAAATTTGTTAAAAATATAAACAGCTTTTTTTACTTTTTCTGCTTCTCAACTCTACTACCTAATGTACTGCTGTGAGTACAGTCCATTACTGAAGATATTTTCCCTGAATGTAACATAATTTTGCTATTGAAACATTTAATTGGCTTTAAAATGCATTAAGGAAACCCTTGCCAGTCTCAATGTCATATTGTTTGTTTATGAAGAAGTGGGAGCACTTTACGTTTATTTCACCTGCGGTTCCTTAATTACTGCAGGGCACAGGGAGGTTGGTGACTGCAGACGGCTGCAGACCTCTCAGTGAGCAAGCTGGTGGTCACCCTGTAACAGGCAGCTGACAGGTATGTCAGCATGCCAGGAGTGACCTGTCAGGCAGCAGAAGTCTCCTGAAAACCGGTAGGGAGAACAAAACCATGCCTCTGTCTATTTAGCACTTCTTTTAGGCTCTTTTAACTCTTACTAATCCTCTGCCACACCTTGCGATGCTCCGGCCTTGCTCTGTAGCTAGTGTCTCTGCAAAGCTGGTGTAAATCACTCTAGTCCTGGCGGCCCTGCTATGAAAAGCAGAGGGAATGAAATCACACCAAAGCTTGCTGGCCCAGAGAGGTCTACATGGAATACTATGGACATGGGGGAAAACCACTCTACTTTTCTTTCCTTGTATAGATACACAGACCAGTTTTGCCACCTCACCCAGAGCCTAGGATCTGGTTTATCACAGAATCATAGAATGGTTTGGGTTGGAAGGGACCCTGATGATCACCTAGTTCCAACCCCCTACCATGGGCAGGGACACCTTCCACTAGACTAAGCTTCTCCAGGGCATCGCCCTTTTTTTTACTAAAAAAATCACCATCCACTTTTTTTTTTTCCCTGGCATAACTCAAACTGTCAGGTGCTGAGCAACAAATGATGAATGCTGAGCCATCCTTATCCAGTAATGTTTTAATGTGACTTTGCATAAGCATCAGTGACTCTAGGAGGTGGAAGGTCAGACTGAGCAACTTCAAGGGAAGTTTCCCCTGATTTACAGAAAGAAGAAGTAATAGTATTTTTAATTATCATGAAAAGCATTTAAAATAATTCAGCATAAATACATTTTAAAAACAGTGACATAGGCAATTAGGAAAGCTGAGGAAAGGGTCTTGAGATACTTCTCTGCCCCAAATGCTGGTAGTCTTGTTCAGTCAAGGTGAGATTGCACCAGTTGTCCCAGGGCTTGGAGTCAAAAACCAGTGCAAATGCAGGACAGATGAAAAGGAAGCCATTTCTCTGCCTCCATCTACCTAGAAAGAATGGTGACACATGACATGAGTGATATTAAAAAAAATAAAAATATTGTCCTGCTGCCTTTGGGAGATCGTAATGTGATGCTGAGCTGTATGATGTTCACACACTGGGGACCAGGGAACTGCCTCTCTGGTATGGCAATTGCCTTGCCTTGCCAATGGTACTCTACCCACCTCTGTGAACTCCTCTTTGACATCTAGTTTATTCCTTAGCACATAACTGCCCCCTATTTAGCACCTTGCTCACTCACCAAGCGCTCGTCCTGCTGGAGTACAGTCCTGTGTTTGCATGCGTGTGACTTCATATCCTTCTGAACTCACGGCCTTGTATACTGTATAATATGCACCTATTATTTTATAAAGGTAGTGCTCACCTGTCTTAAAGATACGATTTGTGATTGTACTTAATTTTCAGATAAAATTGGGCACAACATGCTCCGAATAAATTAGAATGTCCACCCCCCCCATAATAGAGGTTTTTCTTCACAATCACAGATGCTAACTGAATGTGCCTTAAGAATGTCACTCTGCTCCTAGTGATGTCGAAAAATTATGCTCCTTGTAATGCTATACAGATACTTAATTGCTTTTAGTTATGTCTCATCAATCCCATTGTTTGTGCTCTTACCATTCTTGGTGCTAATTTTCCAGAGATCCGACTGCTGCTGTTTGTCCTTCCATTTTGCAGTCCAAAACCTCCAATTATCAACATCTCACACATGCTTGCTGAATTTACCACAGTGGCTCCTGATTTTCTATGCCTGTGCTTGAGAAGTGCTTGCTAGTGGAGAAAGAACTGACATTGTGTAAGCATACAAAAGCCCTATTGCATAACAACTAATTTAAAGTGACTGAAACTATCTTCTTGTAGCAAAATACAAAACCATAATGAATCATTAGACATAACAGAAATGTTTCAGCCTGACTTCTAAAAATAGAAGTGCATCAAAACATCAAAATGGTTATGGCTTTTTATAATATTAATGAAGTTTTATAATTTTTCATGAAAATCATTATATAAAATATTTCTACTCAACTTGGCTTTGGATTTTTAAAAGGAAGAAACGCCCATAGAAGGCAGGTGCTGTCTACATTTTGATTAAGGTCCTGCATGTGTCTAGGTAGAAGGAGGTGCACATCTTTAACAGTCTGTTCCTCGCAAAGGATAAATACATATCTGTATAAGCACAGCCAACTTTCTGCTTTACCTTTTTTTTTTTAATATACACGTAAGCAAAAGTAATCAGTTAATTTCATGATTTCAAAACACAACAATAAAAATTAATTATATTGCTCAGACAGAATGTTTTGTCTCCACGCTTTTGTCAAAGCTCTCTGTGTTTTATCCAGGCATGATTCGTGACTACTGACTCCTACTCTGCACAGGGTGTTACTGCCTGCTAAGGTTTTTGGACAGTGTGGCTTGCAAAGGCAGGACAGAAAACAAGGATTTAAAAATCAAGGCAAATTGAATCCTTAAAAGTTTTGTACAAGCCTGAAAATGCCTCCTTGTGTGTTTTATGTGTACAGCTTCTAGCATCATGCAATCTTGACACTTTACTGTAGGTCTTGCTTGGAATTATAATACAACATACATGGCCTACTAGCTCCTACATAACTCCTTTAGCTCATTTTAAAAACACTGGCTTTGTTGTACATTAATTAAGGTATATTCCTTACATCCTTCACTGTAAAGCACTTTTCCGGGTGCTGAAATCAGTCTCATGGCTATCGAATGAAGGCTTCTTCCATGGTGCAGCAGGATTAGCACATTAGTGCTGTGAGGTTCTCACTCGGGTTAAGGACTGAGAGTCCTCTCTTTTCACCTGCCTTTTATCCCTGTGCTTTTATATTCAAGCCAATGAAGGGATGGCTTGAATACTAGGCAGAAAGAAGTTGATGAAAGCTTTGGTGCAGTGGGAGTAGAATTTAAAATCATTGGCATCATTTGGAGTGAAATAGTGGGTTCACTATTCCTGCTTTCACTTTCAATTAATGGCAGCCCTGCTGTGCATTTCCTTGCAATGTGATTCAGCTGTTGGATGACAATCCTACAATGGATACCATTTTGCAATGAAATCCAGAGACTTTGACATCTTCAGCACCTGCCTGGACAGGATCCTCAGAAGGCTGATGTTACTGGGTGAACTACAGGCCTACGGATGTCCCTTCCTACCCAAGTCTTGCTATGATTGTGTCAGGACCTATAAGAAAAGGCTATTTAAGGTAGAAAGAGGTCTGTTACTCATGCAGCTTGCTAACACTTTGCTTAATCACAGATAAGTGTAGTTTTCACTAATGTAACTCACAGCTCAGGAGTTTTTATCTATTCTCCCAGCTGGCAGTAGGGTCAGAAAAACTGCAGAGTAATTTCTAAGGAAAAGTGAGTCATGGCTCCAATACTTTTATGCAAGGAATCAATTCAATGGAAAACCTGCTGAAAAGGTTGAAGCCCTGTTAAACATGCAGATAAAGAAAAGTGTGACATTTACCTAACATGTGATAATTAATGAGCAAATGTATCATCCTGAAATAAGTTTGGCAGGGCGGTCACACTAAGTTCACAGCACTATTTGCCTCAAAGTAGGGAACTGACTTTTTCTTTTTTCACTTTAAATACAAAATCGTGTAAAATAAACACAATTTCCCCAAAGGTCCCATGTTACTGCATAAACAAGATATTACAGGCTCTGGATTTCACAGGCAGGGTAGAAATGTGGTTCTGCCTCAACAGGAAGATCTATCATCAGCTGATAGAAATGAATACAGATCAATTAAAGACAGTGTAAATACATCAATTCATAAAAAATTAAGATCTGGACTTACAGGTTTTTTAAGCTACTCCCATTTATCAATCCAGGAAACTGGGGGTTAGCTGGCGTTAAAAACTAGGGCTGCTCAGTTATTGGTTATGAAACATGGAAACTTTTAAAGAAGAAATGTCAACAATGGCAAACAGTTGTGAAAGCCGAGACTGCAGCCCCAGTACAGACAGGTTCTGGTAGAAATACCCATGTGGGATATTCTCAAATTAACTCCTCATTCTGCCTCTTCCCAGGACCCACAGTACGTGGCCTCTCCATTCTGCTGGCATAACTACATGTAGCAATGTTGTCAACAACACTAGGACCTGATGGGTCCTGCATGCCAGTTTCATACTTCGTACTCTGTTTTCTTTTCTTCCCTGCCCCGTCATGCATTCTGTCTTACTGTCGAAAACTGGGCACCTCACTTCTCTGCTTGTGTGTACTTTTTCTCTCCCTGGGAGATGCAGTTACCTTCCTTTACTACATACACGCCACCTAGTGCCGGAGTCAGATCTTGCCTTGCTCACCTTGTCTTCTAAGGGGTCTTTAAGGCAGGGGAATTTGCACTTCAGTTATCAGTCTGCTTTGTTTAAGATTGCTACTGGGGGCAGAATTTCCCTTCTGGCACCTTGCTAATTCACCAGGTTATCTCACAGACTCCAAAAGATAGCTCAGATCACAGTTGTGTGACTCATGTCCTACTCAGTTTGTGAACCTAGTAGCCCAGAAAGGAGATGCCATACAAAATAGACTGTACAAGACTAGCTGGAAAAGTGAAAGGAAGTACAACAAAATCTGAATCTTTTCACCAAAATCTATGTTGATCTACCTGAATCTTCAGGCCAAAGTACTATCAGGATATTCACTGCAGACTTGTAGCTTCTTGCAGCCCATGATGACTTGAAAAACAGGAGGACAGCTGATATCTCTCCTGCACGTCCCTTCTGACCTAAATTATTCTATGATTCTATGATATAATCCATGTTCTAATAATGCCCTTGATGTGAAAGCTCTGTGAGGTACAAAGGCTTTCATCACTGAAGGTCTGACATGGGAGGTTTCCTTATTGAACTGAGCAATGATTCTATGGAAGGGATAGGCTTGCCCCCTGTGAATTGAATTATTATTGAAGGCAGTGATTATCTGGCATATCTGTCAGATAATTTGATTTTTCTTCTTTCTCAATATCAGTTTTATACCTCATTTGTGATGTTGGCAGACAGAGGGCCTTCTGGTTTCTTTAGCAGAGCTGTAGGTATGATCGTTCCTTACTTGATGGCTCAGTTTCATTAATATCAGTTGCTAAGAAGAGGCATGAGTAAATGGTTGCTTATTTCACAGCTGGTCATACATGTGGTGTGGGCTGCCAGGAGTGGTTTGCTCAGAGGAGTAAAAGTTATATAACATGATCTTTATTCTCATGCTTCAAATATAGGGGGCCTACTAGAGCAGGCATCCCAACGTCTGTATGAAACCCCATACTTGCCATCTTCTTCTCCTTCCTGGTGTCCTTCTTAGACTGCCACATTCTCAGCATACCTGGACTCCATTTCCTTCACGCACTCAACCATGACCTTCAGGGCTCTACCACCTCTCCCTTTTGTCCCACTGACTCTAGATCTATCATTGGTGCCAGGAAGCTCAAGCCAAGGATGCTGGCACAGGTCCACCTGTGTGCTTTTGCTGTTCCTTATCCTTCACACTGGTGTGGTCCTCAATGTAAAGAAACACAAGAAGATAACACAGGGATGTGCTAATGCCAACAAGGATGAGTCACCTCCTAGTGGGATGGGTTCAGGGGTAAGTGGGGTTGCCTGAGGGTAACCTAAGGTACCCTAAGACTAATTAGCATGGTAAAAATCCCACCCCTAGGAGAAGACCTTACATGCTAATGTCAGACCATTATACAAATATAATGAACTAGCCACTGATAAGAGCATGCACAGAAGTGTGTTAGTAATTGAAAGGTGACCAGTGAACAAGTTTTGCACAACTTTTCTTTGTTGTAAACCGTTTAAAAACCTGTGACCCCTCTGAAGGGGTGTGCTAGCTTTGTGAACTATCACCTGCCACCCCTTTCTGTACAGAACTGCATTCAGAACTGCAGGTCAAGACAGGGGCTGCCGTTCCCTCCCAGGGGTATTCAATATATGTGGGTGGTCTGCTCAGAAGCACCAATTCTGTGCAGGATGTGAAAGGTGAGGTGCTTTTTACTTCTGTTCCCTGATGCTATCCACCTGATGGAAACAACATGAAATCTGCTTCAGTAAGCACTTCAAGACTGAGCCACTCATTTGTTAGCATCACCGTAATGCAAGGTCTTGCAAAGTCAGCACAGTGCACAACTGCATCTTCCTCTTCCTCAAGGTTACCTCAGACTTTACTGAACATTTATCTGTTCCCCCTCAACAAACTGTGCAGCAAGGTGGCCATTTAGAAGGTGATAGTTACATCAACATCCTAACTTAGAAGCAATATTTCTGATTTTAAGGATGCCTGATAACTAATCAGCACCCAGGCGTAAATCACCACGTTCTTTGCTAACTGAAGTTAAATAGCTCTTCCTGTGTCGCGTGACAACACTCAGTTTCCTGCAGCTGGATAAAAGCAATCAGTCCAATCTGCAATTTACCAATGCCTCTTTTAAAGGATTCTTTCCTGAATGAAGAATTCTTGCCTGAGGGAAGAGGTCATGTCTGAAATCCTCTCTTGAGCTTTCCACACCCTTTTGTGCAAACAACCACCCCACCCACCACCCCATGCCCTGTTTGCCCATCTGCCTTTTAAGGGGCTGGGGCTGTGGCCACCACTGCTGCTGGCCCCGGCCCTGCCTCGGCAGCTGCCCTCACACCAGCTGGCTCCCTGTGGGTCCCTGCACTGCCTTGTGCCTTCTTTCGTTGTCCCTCACTGTCACTCTCACATTCAAATGGACGTTTCTTTATCTCTTCATTCGTGTTATAACTCTGAGTCTGACATAATTAGCCCCTCCTTAGTGAACCTGCTATTGTCTCATCATTTTAAAATTTATTTTCCTCTCCTTACACAATCCCCACCAAATACAAGACCTGTAGGATAAAGATAATTTTGTTCTTCCTAAAACAAAAAGTACAACTTGCTCAATGTAGCCTGGCCCAGATGTTGGCAAACTTCCTTCTTGCAAAGATCCCCCCTCCAACAAAGGTCATACACAGACTGAGTGGTATGGGACTGTGAAACCTGAACATAATTTTAAAAACTTAGGCCCTAATGGCTATGAAAATATACAAAAATGAATGGTTCCATTTTCAAAAGCACTCTGCATCCAGAGTGCTTGAAGAAGCTTTCTGTTGCCAAACAAGTAATTTGAACATGAGGATATGTTCAAATATTCTGCAAATTTGCAGTGAGTCGAGATGTTTGTCTTTCTTTCAGTTCTGCAGAACAGGGTGCCAGGCATCCCATGCAGCCAGCACACGTGTTAGGAAACACGTAGGTTCTTTTATACAAAAAGGTAATGAAGGAAAATCACATTAAAATAACTGATTGGCCACTTGTAATTATATAGCAAAACCTCATTTGCACACGTCCCAGTTTCTGTCCGGCCTAAGGTGGCCTTACATTTACACATGAAATCTCCTCTTAGAGGTGTGATTTTTAGTATTAAAATTATCTAAGATAACTAGAGGTTATACCTTCATCCTATCAGCTGCTATTAAAGTTACTATTTAACTTTCTATTCTGCTGGGGTTCCGCTTGTTACAACGGCTAACTTCAGGACTGGATTGTTTATGTTTCTGGGCTTTCTGTTTTAGGGATTTTCTGTTCCCGTTTGTCCTGGTCCCGGCGGGATTAGGATTAGTTCTCCCCAGGCTCTGGCAGGGACATGGGTATTCCACCCTGTGTGAGCCATGCCCAGCCTGGAGCCGGCAGCTGCTGGGGCAGGGGACAGGAGGTCGCCGCTTGGAGCTGTCTGGGGCGTCCCGGGTCCGGTGGGTGAGTGGCAGGGAGAGGCAGCTCTGTAATCGTGTTTGTACATTCCTCTGTCCGTGTTGTTGTTTTCTTGTTCCCTTTGCTGTTCTGTTAAACTGCCTTTGTCTCAGCCCACGAGTTTTGCCTTTTTCTTCCGATGCACCCTCATGGCGGCAGGGAGGGGTTTGAGAGAAGGGCCTCCTGGTTCTTTGTTGCCGTCTGAGGCTAAACCAGGACACCGTCGCTACAGTTTCAGAGTAGGCCATCATGGGTCCTCGATTTTGTGGATTTTGAACTCTTTTTGATGTCAGATATTCAGCAAATTTGACACTGATACCAACTGGAAACCTAATCACAAATTTAGGAGAGAAATTTTCAAATGTGTTCACCCCATTGCGTACCCAAGACTTTTTTGAAAATGCAATGGAAGTGCAATTCCCTTTTGATAATGAAATAGAGATGTTCAGGTGATCTGGGCACTTTTTAAAACTTCCCCAATAAAGGTTCAGTTGAGATTCTTGTATTTAAAAATCTTGTCTGAGATCACTCAGATGCCTAAATACTGAGCAGAGGGAATAGTTTTTGGAAAATGTTGGCCATAATCCCATAAAGCAAACATTTAATTTCACATGAAAAAAAATTTTCACGTTTCACATTTATATTATTATTTCTATAATGGATGACATCACCTCTCTTTGACTTATCCTACTTGATGGGGCTGTAATGCTTCAAGAGGATTTCATTGTTAAACTCGTACATCAAACCTGACAGGAGGGCTTTCATTTCCCCCCATCATTCAGTCTTCTGGTTCTCTCCATGTGGAGCTAATCAATGGAAAGACAATATCCCCCAACAGCTCAAATTGCTGTTACTCCTCACGCAATGTCAAGTTGTGCCCTTAATTCCAGCTGTCTCTATTGTTAGCATATGCTACTGGCAATGCATCAACATTTGTCAAGGATTTAGTGTTTTGGCGTAGCCACCTTCTATGACTTTTTATGTAAAATGCGATTCCTTGCGTTCTCTGTGGGCACTGAGAGGAAATGTTGAAAAGTGATGTTAAAAAAAAGGAGTGTCCTGGCAATACTAACTCCTCATTTGTAAGAGAGACTGAGAAAATCTGATGCTTAAAATGGGAGGCAGGTAATTCACTGCTCTGATGCTGGCTTAAGTTAACATTTAGTTCTCAGTGTTCATGTATTACAACAAGCCAGGCATTTTCCAAACAGCATGGTGTGGTAATACAGAAAATGCTGGAGCTGGAAGGTATATCATCATGACACAGCTTAGAACCTATTGGGAGAGTGCAGAATTATGTTACTTGGCTTGTTGCTTCATGAATCCTAAGAACATCTGGACCCTATTTCATCTCAGTTTGCAGATGACTCATCACTCTGTTCTATGCTGCTTTCTTTGTTCATGCTCATGTGTATTTGTATAACACCTCAAAACAATTGTCTCATTGGGTGAGCTCATATAGATCTTTTGCCTGCAGCCTGGAGTTTGGCACACACTAACTTTGGTTTGAAGCACAGGCATAGTATGTGCACTACTAATGGCTTGACCAAGGTTCCCCCATGGGGAGGTTTCTTCTCCCTCGCTATATTTCCTTCCTAGTTACTTTTACATATTCCCAGACAATAAAGTGATGAGCAAGCACAATAACCAATATGGTACTATACTGCCTTCAGTACTGACTGGGCAATGGTGAAGAGCTGTAAAATTTTTACAGGACAGTATTTTGGTGTGCATAAAAATCTAAGAATGTATCTAATATACAGCTGCTCCACCTCTGCTGCTTCATTTCTTTATGCATAATGTTATCTAGTAGATGCAAATCCAGCCTTAGGCTAATTTTTCTACGAGGTCCATCACTTGCCATTATGTCCATCCAAAGATGATTTGGGCACCAATGTTTTTCACTTGCACCCCCAGGGCTTCACAGGTTTCCTTAATTCCGCCCAGGTTCCTGCTTGTGGTGTCATTCATGCCCACGTGAAAGAATAAGAGTGGATAGTCTGTGTTCTTGACAAGTTGTGGTACCTGTTTGGCACCATCTTGAACCTTAGCTCTTGGGAGGCAGCATACCTCACGTGACTCCCTGTCAGGATGGCAGATGGGCACCTCAGTGCTCTTCAGCACCGAGTCACCCACTACTAGCACTCATTGTTGTGTTTTTCCGTGTCTACTGTGTGCTGCCGGTGCAGGTCCTCCTGGCAGACCTTGCTCCTGGTTGTCTGTAGCTGTTAAAGTTTCATACGTTTTTTTTGTTTTGATGCCAGAGGGTGGGGTCTGAAGCATAGTCCTGCTTCTATGGGTCACCAGGGTCCAAGGTGCCTCATTCTCTGTAGTATCTACTGCGGGAACATGATTCTGAAGCCACCTATCTATCTCTGTCTCAGCTCCTCTGATACTATGCAACCTTTTAATCATTTCTTGCAACTCAGCCACCTGACGCAACAGATCACCGACCTGTGCACACTGTGTGCAACTACTTACCTTACTGCCAGGAGAAGGAGAAGAAGAGTCTGGGCACTCACTGCAACCTACCACCTCTACTGAAGTCTCTCTCCTTAACAGTTCCACCTGGGTGGATGCATGAGATTTCTGAGGGGCTTTCTCTGTAGGAACACTGCTTTTAGCTCTGAGGTGAGTGCCAAGCATTTTGTCAGAGACCTAGAGCACTTCCCTGGGCTGTGGACCAACAAGAAGGGTGCAGAGCCCTTCCTGTGTGCCATTCCATGTGAACTGCTGTGCAAACTGCCATGCCACACACCAACTGGTGCGCTACATGCCGTTTGCCCATGCTGTTCGCAGCGCTCCTGGTCACTGGTGTTCCCTATGGCCATTTAAATCTCCCGTGGTTGCTTATGGCAATGCCCGCTCTGCCACATCAACCTCACTTGTGAGACCTGCTAGCTCCTGGTGCAGCTCTCTGCTCTTCCTCAGGTTTCCCTGGCTCTGGAAACCCCCTGTCCACCTCGATCTAGTGCCCAGTCATTGAACCTACTGTGTCCACTGCTGTGTTCCAAATTCATCATCCAAATTCAGTAGCCACTCAAGGCAGCCCCTCACAGGGACACACTGCCCGTTCTATCAGAAGGGCCTTCCAAACCACCTGCTACATTGAACTAAACAAAGCAATCTCTCCTATTCTGAGTATAATGACCTCCCTTGGAATTCTCTGATTAAACAGTCAGTTTTTCCTTATAGGTCATGTTTCCTGATCATCTGATCTTCCTGATTTCTTTCCTCTGTATTCTCCCCAAAACGAGACCCTAGACAGGTGAGCTCTTAATTTATTGTTATAAACTGTAATACCTGTTATAACCATTTACACAGCTCTGGTGCTTGCACTATTGTTTTGAGCACAGCTCAGTGATACCCTGGCCGACCCTTCAACTGCATCTACTCAACACAGAGAAGCTTTGCCAAATTCACCTGCAAGTTACAGTTTAAGCTAAGGAATAATTTGAAAAAGAAAAAAAGACTAAAAGTGCAAGCATGATTTGTCTTAATAAAGTATTCACACTTTAGGTTATTTTTTTCAACCAAGGAAATAATATGAAGGTACAGAGTCTCCAAAAGCTAAAAATACCAGTTGTCATTACTACACAAGTTCCTACGAAGGAAAACACTATGTACTAAATTATTCAGGCAATTGTAAACTATTAAGTTTACAATATGTAGCTTATTAATATTTGTACTACCTTTGTGTCTGAAGTCCAAAGGCGTTATATAAGTGTGTGTGTATGTATGTTATATATATATATAAATTTATATTGAACGCACACATCTATATATTTATGTGGAGGTGTTCAAGACCAGGTGGATGGGGCTTTGAGCAGCCTGGCCTAGTGGGAGGTGCCCCTGCCCAGGGCAGGGGGGTTGGAACTAGGTGATCTTTAAGGTCCCTTCCAACCCAAACCTTTCTATGATGCTATGATTCTATGAGTGTGTGCAAGTGTGTGTGTGGGCAGGTGTGTATGTATATATATATTCGAATGGTTAAATAATCAGGAAGAACTATCTCTATTTTCATGTTCCTAAAAAAAGTTTAAAAAAATCTGTTGCTGCCTGCAGTGCACACATATATCGTAATATCAGAGCCATAGAGAAGCTTGATTCTTAGTCCTTCTCCATCATCGCAGCCAAAAACTCACTTTACCTCTTTGCTTCTTCTGCCTTAGGGACATTCTTTGACTCATAAAAATCATCTTTATTCCATATCTTGATGCACTTATACTGAAATACTTTGCACATGGATAAGAAAGTACAGAAAGAGATATAAACATGAAATTTAAGTCCTATTTATTCTATAATAACTCTTCCCTTCTATGCATTCATTTTTCTTTACCTCTGGCAAATCTAGGACTCAAACCACCGAAGCCATGCCCTTTTGAAACAGAACCCCTTTTTTCACATGTTGTATGGAATAGGAAAGTAGAAGAGTTGTCAGAGGAAAATGAGAGAGAACAGCTGGCATGATAACCTCACAGTGGTAAGACTGGTGGAGGTGTTAAAGAAATGCAAGGCTCTCATAGAGCTTGTAATCTCAAAGAACTGAATCCTCTCTTCCTTGCTTTGGTTTCATTCCCAAGGGTACCACTGCCAGTACAATTATGAGGGAAAGGACTCCATGTTGGGGACCCACTTGTACCTGAGATTACCAGAAACAAAACTGAAACCCATCACTAAGAACTATCTAAACCAATCCAATTGAGAAGAGTGCAAGTACTTGTCATGTCATTTTCATATGGAAAAGCATTTGCATTGCAAGCAAACGAAACCAAGCAACTAAACAATTAATTAATTTATGACCCTCATCTATATTCTATTAATTTATATCCTCTTTTACGTGCAGTTTTTTTCCCTCATATATATCTCCAGAATACTCAAGATGCAGCTTTTTATTCTAGCTCTGAATTGGTTATAACTTCATGTATTTTCATGATTAATAGGAGACCTGTGGCTTTCGTAAATTACATGATGTATAGTTCTGTATGTGGCCTAAGTTAGTGAATTATAATGACTGATTGCAAGCGGAGAGGGTTTTTTTTCCAGTTTGAGAATTTTATGTGAGCTCTGTTAGTGATTTTAGATTTAGTCCTAATAGCAATTAAAAACAGAAATCTGCATAAACTTTCATAAAGCCTGGAGTTTTTTTCCTCCTTTCTTTCTCTGAAAGCTCGTGCTAACGCAGACATTTTAAAAAGGTAAATCTTAAAAAGAAAAAAAATGTAAAACTAACAAAAAGGTATAAAGGTGCAGATTCCATTCAGTCTCATTCCACCTGCTGTTTTGGACCAGTGATAATTCCACAGCGGTCCAGCCTTGTTTGTAGCAGGTACGTGCTATCAAACTGCAATTACTTCTCTGCTTTGTGCCAAGCTCTTTGGCTGGGATACAGCAGCCAAACAGAAGCATGGGCTGCTGTTCCCTCCAAGGTTATCCTTACAGTGTATAAAACAGCCAAGTTACTGGGAGAACCTTAAGTTTGCTTCTCCTTCTTTTGTGTGCTCATATTTATAAATATGCAACAAGATCACCACAGCACTAGTGTGAGTTGCTACCATGTGGGACAGACAGTTATGGGACCTATCTCTTTTACATGTATAGGAACCAGTGATGACCCTGATTTGCCATGTTCTTTGAGCACCCTCATGTTCCAACCCTCTCATGGATGTGACTGGCAATGGACCATTATCTTCCTTAATATACAGATGCATTAGTGCCCAAAAGGAACAAGAACTGAGATGCATCCCTTTTACTGTTAGCTAGAGCACAGCATAATACCGCATGTCTCTTAGTTTCACTTCTGTTCCTTTAGTATCATTGTTCCATTAGAAGGTAAAATATTTCAGAGAATGGATAAAATAGGAATCTGAAAGGCAGCAGAATGAAAGCTGCACTGAATATCCGATCAGTCAGTGCAGCTACAATGGCACCTGCCCTGTGCTACCATCCATGCTGTCACTGCTATTCTCAATTGGTACTTTGTACATGAATGCAGTTGTGCTATGGAAACCTCTATCAGAGAAAGCCTTCAAAAAACCCCTGCATCAGGAAGAATAAGAGGCTTGGAAATTAATCTTCTCAAAGCAAGGCCATGTGGCTCCTAACAACTGCGTGAAAGAGGCAGTGTCTTCTGTTTCAGTTGGGAAGAAGGAGCTGAAGGATGAGCAATTCCCCTTCTGTTTTTCTTTCTCTTTCCCAATAGAAAAGGGGGAAATACAGGTGGAAAACTGAAGTGAATAAAGTGTAGATATCATTGCTTTTTCCAACACCAGGTTGACACCAGGTTGAACATGAGACAGCAAAGAAGGTGAAAGGTATACTTGGCTGCATTAGTCAAAGTATTGCTGGCAGGTTGAGGAGGGTGATCCTTACCCTCTACTCAGCTCTAGTAGGCCACACCTGGAGTTCTTTGTCCAGTTCTAGGATTCTCCATACAAGAGAAACATGGACATATTGGATAGAGTTCAATGAAGGGCCATAATGATGATTAAGGGACTAGAGCAAGTGTTGTCCCAATTTTTGAGGATAAGAAGGAAGACGCTGGTTATTACAGGTCTGTCAGTCTCACTTCAGTGCCTGGTAAAATTATGGAGAAGGTTGTTCTGGGAGTTATTGAAAAACACTCGAGAGACAATGCAGTCATTGGTCATAGCCAGCATGGGTTCATGAGGAGAAAGTCCTCCTTACCCAACTTAATTTCCTTTTATGACAAGGCCACTCATCTAGTTGACCAAGGGAAGCCAGTAGATGTGGTGGTTTTGGATTTTAGCAAAGCTTTTGATACAGTCTCTCACAGTATCCTTCTAGATAAACTGTCCAGCACATGGCTAGACAAGTCCATAATACACTGGGTGAGCAACTGGCTGATGAGTCGGGCTCAAAGGGTTATAGTAAATGGAGTTGCATCAGTCTGGTGGCCAGTCACCAGTGGGGCTCCCCAGGGCTCGATTTTAGGGCCAGTGTTCTTCAATGTTTGTATAAATTATCTGGACACAGGAATTGAATGTACATTAAGTAAGTTCACTGATGATATTAAACTAGGAGGAGCTATGGACTCCCTCGAGGGTAGAGAGGCCTTACAGAGAGATCTAGATAGACTAAAGAGCTGGGCAATCACCAACTATATGAAATTTAACAAAAGAAGTGCCGGATTCTGCACCTGGAACAGGATTATCCTGGTTATACATACAAACTGGGGGACGAAAAGCTGGAGATGAGCCAGGCAGAAAGTTATCTGAGGGTTTGGGTTGGTGGCAAGTTGAATATGAGTCAAGAGTGTGCCCTGGCAGCCAAAAGGGCCAACTGCATCCTGCTGTGCACAAAGCACAGCATAGCTACCTGGTTAAGGGACGTGATTGTCCCACTTCCTCAAGGAGGGCAGTGGAGAGGAAGGTGCCAATCTCCTCTCTCTGGTGATCAGTGATAAGACATGTGGAAATGGAATGAAGCTGCACCAGGGGAAGGTCAGATCGGACATTAGGAAAAGGTTCTTAACTAAGAGTGTGGTTGATTCCTGGAATAGGTTCCCCAGGGAAGTGGTCAGGGCACCAACCTTGTCCAAGAGTTCAAGGAGTGTCAGGATGATGCTCTTAGTTATATGGTTTAGTCTCAGGTAGCCCTGTAGGGAATTGGACTTGAGAATCCTTATGAATCCCTTCCAACTTGAGACATTCTATGATTCTTTGATCTCTCCAATGAGGAAAAGCTGAGAGAGTGTGGACTGTTCAGCCCAGAGATGAGATGGCTCAGGGGGGTATATTAATGTATATAAATACCTGAAGGGATGGTGCTAAGAGGATGGTGCCAGACTCTTTTCAGTGGTGCCCAGTGACAGGACGAGCAACAATGGGTGCAAATTGAAATACAGGAAGCTTTCACTAACCTTGCATCATCTCGCAGTAGGTGAATGGAGCAAGTTCTTAGAAATGTCCATACCCAATATGCTTTCCTATAGAAATGGGCAATCCAAGCTTCCTGCTTAGAGATCAATTCAGGCATGAAAACCTACAAGCACATAATTAAACTATAAGTTTATTTCTTATTAATATAATACTGGCTGATCTCATGATCTATATAAATGCTCCATTGAGTTCTCTTAATCACTTGGTCTTAGTGATGTTGTCTGCCAAAGAATAAGGCTGATTTCTGCTCTGTGTTAGAACAGTGTAACCTGGTAGAGCTCGCTTGCCTTCCCAGAATATGTATAACATCGAGTTTCAAAATGCCATGATCTGTAAGGTTACAGGCTAAGAAGGTTTCAACCAATGGGTTGTCTTCAGTGTCTGAGAAAAGAGAAAGTTGAAGGTTTAGCTGTTTATTACAAAGTCATCTCTGCTTCTTCAATAACTCATTTTGATATTTTTTAATTTGCAAAAATGTGCCTGTGTGATCCCACAGGCTCTTAACTACTTCGTAATTAGTGTGTATGAACAGATGGAAAATGTTTTCAGTTTCTGAGAGAACTGCTAATGGATGTCACCAGCTATTAGAAAAGTTCAGGTGGTTCCATTTTGGGAGAATAGGCATTGTCACAAGCCTCTTCATTTTTAATGAAATGTTTGCTCATTTGTACCTTGATGGTAAGTCTAAGACTGCAATAGTGCAAAATGGTCAGAACTTGAGGTGGAAATTATTCATTGTTAAATAGTCCAGAACCTTGGATCCAAACATTTCACCTGCAAATAACAAAAGCTTGTCATAGGTCACTTCAGTTTGAGGGAAAACTAATCACTGGAAAAAAATTAATTCCAGCAAGGTTAGACTTCTTTTTCCCCTCTTTCTAAGGAAAAAAAAAAAAAAATCTGGCTTCTTATCTGAGAATCTAGAATTACTTTTCATTTCACAGCAGAAAGGAACTGTTGTCCTATCTAAAATTTAATAACCTTGCTCTGCCTATCTATTTAGATTTTTATCCACCTACCCAGATGAGATTTCATACTGTTTCTGAGCTCCCTCTAGCCTCAAACACTAGGATCTTCAGGTGAGAAGGAACTGAGCTATGAAAACCTAAAATGAAACTCAGTAAGTAAATTTTCTTTGGCATTCCTTGCTGAAGGGCAGAATTAGCATAGTGAACAGGGCTGAGAAACAGCTAAAGAAACTAAGATATTTTCCTGTCTGTGAATTGAAGACTGGAGGAAATGCAGGCACAGAGGAAGACAGTCATATTGGGATAGAGTAGTACTAATGGGATGCCCTTCCTTCTCTGTTTACTACAAAAGACAGAGTTCAAAAATATAGATCGTTCCTCTCTGTTCTGGTGTTGGCTCACATATTGCTAAACTGTATTGAGACACTGCTTTGATCATGCAGCCTTGAACTGCATAAGACTGGATTAACAGATAAAGATACCTCTTTACAGATAAAGATTCCACTGTATGCAGGCTGATATTTTGGAGATTAAAGTGTGTCAAGGACCCTCTGGACAAAAATCTTCCGCTAGTTCTCCATGAACCTGATGCATAAGGACGTCACAGGAGAAATAGATATGACAGTAAAAGTGAGGACCCCTTCTCATGGTAATGTAACCGAACAATGAGACAGGATGTCTAGCATGAGATAGGAAGGGAAACGTTCCCTGCCATAATAGCAACACTACCATCAGACCTCCTTCAGAACTCTTGCCAGAGCTGGAGAAGCTTTCACGCAGCTATTGCTCTTCCTCTTTTAGGTCTCAATGTTTACAATTCAGTCTTCAATTTGACCAATAAAGTGGGCAAAATAGTAGCAGCTATCACAAGTAGGACAACACCTACAGCAATCTTTTCTCTACCTTTGCAATGTGAAGGACAACAGGGTTCAGAAGAAGAAAATTCTTTTCTTAGCTGTTCCATGAAAGCGCTGACTTCCTTTGCAGGCTTTTGCTGAGAGACTGAGGAGGATGCAGGAGTTTATTCAGTGCTTGGAATAAAGGGAAAGGTGGATGAAGGAGCCTGAAGTGAAGTGTTAAACCCTGCAGAGGTTTAACACCCTTAAGAGAAAGAAAGGCTGAACACAACACAATCAGGGTGGAATATCCTCCTCAAATAATTCTGCACTGCACACATCTCCTATGAATAACTTGAACATTTATACATTTATTTTGCTGTCACGTTCAACAATTCCAGGCATAGAGAACAGTCTCAGTTGTGCAAGAATTTCCTGCTGCCAAAAAAATTTACACTTAGAACCATAAGCCCCAACAGATGAACCAGACACTCTCCACAGACTGGCTAGGTGAAGCATGGAGCACAGCTAGCAATTCTCTGTATTGAAGTAAAAAAAATTCAAGTGAAAAATACATTTCAGTTTCTGTATTGAAAACTGGAAAGCAAACTGATATTTTAAACTCAATCTCAGTTAAAAATTTGATGTATGTGTGCTAATGCTGGTATGTTAACTTCTTTTGGTAAAACAGAAATGCTTTAATCACCTCACTTTGTCCAGCCCATCCAACATTTCAGCATCTTCTCAGTTAATTACTTCCACAATGAGAAATGATATTGCGAACCATTAGGCATTACATGACACTGCAGCTCCTAATTCGGTTATGTATATTCCTCTGCAGTCAGGCTGAGTTTATTTTAGGTTTATTTAATTTTAACTAATCTCACAGCAGAAATAGAAAGCTCATAAACAGCTGGGATGTGTCAGGTCCCTTATCCTGACTCATTAAGTCACAGATAAGACAAAGAAAAACTATTCCAAAGGCACAGAATAGTAGTTACTCTGCTTCTTGACAGGTCTGCACTGAAGATAACAGACACCTTTCTTTGAAACCAGTCTGTTGTAATTTCACAGGGGGGGCAAAAGAAGGGAAAAACCCCCACAAAAAGCCAGCTGTCATGCTCAAATAGCCCTGAAGTGGAGATATAAGCAAGAGAGACAGAAAAACATGCACTAAACCAAGAACTGAGAATATTATTTCAGTAAGCATTGATAAAAGTGTTTTGCAAAAGTTCTGTTTTCCCAACAGCCACAAAGTCCAACAAGACCACGGCTTTGTCCATCCACTTGATACTATCTACTGAAAATGGTACCTTTCAAAGACAGGTTGCTTACCTGCCTAGCACCATAACTCAGGTTCGCTTTCAGGCTAACTATCTACCAAAACCCATTGAAATGATGGCCCAGAACTCAGGGAAGCTGGCGTTTTCACATGGCTCTTCACTCCAGTATGTGCAACAAAACAAACGCAGAGTCATTCTAGCCATGCTGAACCCCTAGACCACACCAGAGATACACTACAGCAAGGCTTACTGAGCACAAGCACTACTTTCCACCTGACAGGATTAACCATGATAAAAGATAGCACCAATGCTATTCCAGGCGAAAGGTAAGAGTGCTTAAAATAGAGCTTGTGCAGAAAAGATTCATTTTGATAAAGAAGTTCTGCAGCTTTAAAGGCTTCTGCTCTCACAGAACATAACAGGTTTTCAGACAATATGGAAAAATGCTAAAAAAACCCCATCTCCAAGCCACAGATGAATACTCTGTGTGGAGTACAGAGGAATTGCATGAAAAGTTCTGTTGCAGATCTTCTGATATCACAAAGACCAAGCTTGATCACTGTAGATGACTTAAGTTGCAGTTTCAAAAGGCCCTAAGAAACTAAAAACCTGATTCTTCTACAGTTGATAAGCTCCTTTTCCATGGGTTTCGTCCTGGAGATTTGTATTTTGGGTAGAGAAGAGTAGGGCTCAGCATGCTCAAACAGCAGCAGCCAAAAAAATTTTTAGGAAACTGTGGCAGTGCTGTGAGGGAAGAAGTGTATGATCTTACTGTGTTGGACGAGGAGCACATACAGAAACACACAGACAACAGATGTGTTCGACTCATGCCCAGCACCTTAGCCTGTGACTGTTAACGACTTTTCCCTCTGCTAGCCTTAGTGGCTACCTTCCACTTCTTTCTCTCTGCTTTTTTAAAAAACCTCTCTCTTATTTTCCTTCTGTGACTTTTTTGATGCTCCCTTTCTCAAAATTCCCTTCTTAAATTCAATCTTTCTTTTCAGAGACTTACGCCCATATGCCTCTGTATGTCTTTTCATAGATTTCAGTGTGTACCCAACATGCAGTAGACTGAGGTGACTATAAAAATGACCCGATTGTCAGAAGGTGTTTGGGCCCCAGTAGAAGCTGATGGGAGCTCAGATCCTAACCTTGAGCACCCAACTTTTGAATCATTTGTCAGGTGAAATATTTCCGTCAATGCCAATGTTGTCTACTATTCAGACATTCCTAAAAATCTCATTTTATATAGAGATGCCATTAGAGCCCTTTTATACCACATGATTGTGTGAGGATTTCAATTTTTGTCTTAGAAGAAAGGAATGTTAATTAACAGACTCAAATTTTGTTATCTGGATTTTATTTCACTCTCACAGTTTGGAAAGAGAAGCAACAAAACCAGTGTCCCCTCTGCTCCAGGAAGACAAATTGACATACCATATCCTCAAAATGAGGACATATTAGGAGGCTTGAAGGTGAGATATTTCTTAATTCACGCAGGAGTTCGCTTACCAATAGCACAATAATTTTTCAGAGAAATTACAGTTCCAGTTATTGTTTTTCCAAGTCTGAAAGTTAAAGAAAGCTTCTTGAAATAAAGATGACTTTCATGCATTTTCTTTTGAAATTTTTTATGTGTTCTGTGTAAGCTTTCAGGTTTAACAACAATGCTTCAGTCTGGTGACTAGTATCTGAAAAGAAAGCTGATTGGGAAACATGTATGAGTCAGCAACCATGACACCTCTAGTAAAGCTGGGAGAATTGGAGTTTGAGCCAGTAAACTATTAACTGCCTTTATTAAAGCTGACTAAGAATCAGTAACAGTTCTCAAAATATATAATTTAAATGGATTTCTAATTTTGTGGCAGAGTAGAAACCCTGAAGGAATGACTGGATGTTAAGAGTCCTTTTTGTTCTGTAGGTATCAATTGATGTTTGTATCAAACCAAGTAAAAAAAAAATTGTTCATAGTTTTTGAAGGTTTTCGTAACATGTGTTTTCACTTACATAGTGAAATGTATGTGTATTGAATTTACATGGCAAGGTTTTGGTAGTGGAAGGGGGCTGCAGGTATGGCTTCTGTAAGAAGACACCAGAAGCTGCCCCTATGTCAACAAGAGCCAGTTCCAGCCAGCTTCAAGATGAACCCACCATTGGCCAAAGCTGAGGCCATCGGCAATGTTGGTAGAACCTCTGTGATAATGTATTTAAGAAGAGGTAAAAACTGCTGCACAACAGCAGCTGGAAAAGAGGAGTCGGACCATGTGAGAGAAACAACTCTGCAGTCACCAAGGTCAGTGAAGAAGGAAGACGTGCTGCAAGTGCCAGAACAGCAATTCCCCTACAGCCCCTGGTGGAGACCATGGTGATGTGNCCAGTTCCAGCCAGCTTCAAGATGAACCCACCATTGGCCAAAGCTGAGGCCATCGGCAATGTTGGTAGAACCTCTGTGATAATGTATTTAAGAAGAGGTAAAAACTGCTGCACAACAGCAGCTGGAAAAGAGGAGTCGGACCATGTGAGAGAAACAACTCTGCAGTCACCAAGGTCAGTGAAGAAGGAAGACGTGCTGCAAGTGCCAGAACAGCAATTCCCCTACAGCCCCTGGTGGAGACCATGGTGATGTGGGTTGTCCCCCTGCAGCCCATGGAGGTCCATAGTGGAGCAGATATCTGCCCTGCAACCCATGTAGGGCCCCACGCTGGAGCAGGTGGGTGTGCCCTGAAGGAAGCTGCAGCCTGTGGAGAGCCACACTGGAGCAGGCTCCTTGCAGGAACTGCAGCCCATGGAGAGGAGTCCACACTGGAACAGGTTTTCTGGCAGGACTTGTGACCCTGTAGGGGACTAATGCTGGAGCAGTCTGTTTCCTAAAGGACTGCATCCTATGTTTCCTCCACCAAGTGCCCCTCAAGCTGTTCTATTAATCCCATCCTCAGCAGAACAGGGGTGAGANGTCATATGGTATGGAATATCCCTGTAGTCAGTTTAGGTCAGCTGTCTTGGCTATGCCCCCTTCCCAGCCTTTTGCCCACCCCCAAACTACTGGGCTTTGGTGAAGGAGGGTTTGGAGAAATACCCTTGATGCTGTGAGCACTGCTCAGCAGTAGCCAAAACACTGGTGTTATCAACACTGTTCCAGCTGCAAATACAAAGCGCAGCACTATGAGGGCACTGTGAGGAAAGTTAATCAAACACATCTGATAATATGTGATAATGTGTAACACTCAATAATATTTATTTTATAGTACATAGGAAAGAACTCAATTTTTCCTTAACTATTTCAGCAGGGGACCTCCATTGCATGAGGTCCTACAGCCATAATACTGCTTATTAGACAACTTTCTCCAGGAGGCAAGCAGTGGGAACGCCCCATGTGAAAGCAGTGAGAGACGAACTTGGGCCTTGGGAAATGAACGCTGACTCTCATGTGGTACAGAGAAAAGAATGACCATTATTTATACCTGGAAAATCTTGTAAGCTGAATAATGTGACACTTGCTATCTCCTGACTACATAAACACTCCGGGCAGGGTGAGAAGGATGCCTGATGTGTTTTACTGCTTGCAGCTTCTCTTATTACATACAGAGGAAGTCAACTGCGTATTGAGGGGTTAATCCCTCCCCACCGCATGTGCATTTGGAGTGGTTTTGTGTGGAGGAAGCTGCAAGAGGAAGAACAGCTCTGAGGAAGAGCAAAGGCAGCCCAAGAATTGTGGGAAGCTCCATGGAGAAGCTCTGTAGGGAGGTGAAAAGGGCAAGTTGCATTCTTTTTCTTGTTGTAATACATGTTCTTCATGTAATACATGAATGACTTCAGTATTGTTTTAGCTGTTTCTGGCACTGTTTCCAAACGTAGCCTTACTTTTTCTGAGGAAAGTGGGATGATAAATTTCCACTTCCCCTGATTTTCCTTTTATCTGCCCTCCCTTCCCAAGTGTCCCAAATTCTCCTCTGCTATATTAACTACCTCTTCATTTCACTGCTGCTTCCTCTGTTTAGTGCCCTTGTTGCTGAGCAGCCCCAATGGACCTCATGGTGCCATGTGGAATCTGAATTTAAAAGTATAGACAACACTTAAAGGCAGCCTTCATTTCAGAATTAGACCCTTTATGTGAAGATATCATTCCAGCATTAGTCACATTTGCTTAATTTCAGCTTCTCATACAAAATTATTTGTCTTATTTCAAAGTACATATTCTGGCTACATGTACATTTTTTAGGTAGTTCTTTAATACTTGATTTGTCTCATTGAAACCAGCAACATTGTTTAGGAACAAAGGAATAAGTATAGATAGAGGAGCTTAATGGCAAAGTGGAATGAACATGGAAGGTTAAAGTACACGTAAAAGTTTGATTTTTATTTAAAAGAGAGTTTTTATTGAAGTATATTTTTATTTGAAATTAACTATTTTTATAATGATCTCCAATTAAAGCAGGATCAATAATTTTGTGAAAATCCAAGAACAATCTAATAATTTGTATTTCAATGTTTTTTAAAGCAATAATACATACATTTGCTGACAAAAGTTTTAAGGTCAAACCTCCAAACCATTAAAGGCTTCTTGTTGAACACAGGAACCAAAGTTTGCTGAAGTGCCACACCAGCTTTGCATGGCAGTTTCACAGAGAAATTTATTCGGGTAGGCTGGACTGATTATTAGTTCATTCTGTGATAAAAAAGCTGGCTGGGATTTTATAACTGCAGGGCAGCTTGTTTTCCTCTCTAATTTTAGAATAAATATTTTACTTGAGAGGATGAGATCTATCAGCTCCTTTGTCTCAAAGGCTACAATGACTGGAAAAAAATTTGCTTAATTTAAACAACTACAGAAATATTCCAGTGGTCAGTGCACCATTACTTTAAATGAAAATTCACAGAAAAAAATGATCACAGAGTAGGTAAGAAGTACAGCCATTCTCCACTTCCAGACACGAAGTGTAAAACCCCAAAATTTGAATACCTAAAGAAGCATGCTGCATAACTACTCAAATACATCTGAATTGGAATGATTACCTTTGCCACCAAAAAACCTTTCATGGTGTCAATCAACTAGATCAGTGGCACAGCATGGATGTCCTGGATCACCTGGATTGAAAGGGGAACCTTTCCTCAGTCCGCTGCTGATTCTGGAGCCCATCTAGACGTTGACATATGGCTCATTGATAGAAGGATTCTGGCAAATCTTTATTTTTAAATGCGTTTCTTGAAGAAAATATGTATCCATGCAAGAAAAGGGTACATTACTAAAATCTCCAAACTCATCTGTTCATCAAATGGCTAAAATCTGTCACTTAAAATACTTTGATCCCCATCTACGCATCCTGACCACTGTCACCAGCACAAGCTCCTATACTCACCTCAGCTGGATTGTTGTCTGTTGACTTTTCCTGGCTTCAGATAAAGCTCTTGCAGAGTGATTAAAAAAACTGTTGGATGTATTTAATTAGAAATGTTCTTTATACACAGCAAACCTGAAGAAACACAAATGTCTGTGACCCACCGAGTCTGAGAAATGCATGGGAATTTGGGCTGATAAGTACCGAACTTAGTAGACTCCTTCCCACTTCAGCAGACGGCTTACAAGCTATTCCTATTTCCCATCCTTTGGTAACGAGCCCTCCCGGTTTAAGTGACACAGGATTCATTTCTCGCTCAGTAATTTTACTTTTCAGTACAATCTCTTCTAATGCTTGGGAAAGCTGCATTTTTAGATGACTCTAGTGTCTGAATTTATGAAAATATTTACTTTATAGCCAGCTATGGCATGCAGGTTTCAAAGTCGCAGTGTTTTCAAGCTAGCCGTGTGCAGGGATGAGGGGGAGCAAGACCTGTGCGCTTGACCCTAGCAGCCAGCAGGATTATTTCATACCAAGAATGTCACATTCAATATAAATTACAAAGTTTGCTGAGAATTTCTCTCTCTCCCTTGATGGCTACGATCCTGAGAACTTCTTGGTCCTGTGCCAAACTCCTGAGTCCTTCCCTTTCTCCCAAAGCCATAAGGCCCACCACAGTGTCCAACATTTACTGTCCATGGCCAGGAGTGCACAGCTTCCTACTGATAGAATTGCCTGAGTATAATCCTTGGATATTTTGTATTAGTAAGGGGATCAATACTGGCTCTTTTGTATTATTAATGTAAATTATTTAGTAAATTAAATCTATTTGTATTTCGACCCTCCGGTTTCCTTGTTTTTTCCCGATTAACCTTCCTGGGTGGGGAGGGCTGATCAGGTGATAGAATAATTGTCTAAACACCAATAAATTGTTGTGGGTTCCTCAAACCATAACACAAGCAGTTTGCACAGAGGGAGAACTATCAAAGGATATGAAGGTGTTAAAGCACATTTATTGCTTTATAACAAGTGTACCTAAGCATCTGAAAAGTGTTGGTAGGAAGATAGCATTCTGTCGATACAATAAATGTACTTTATGGGATTTGTCTCTAATAGAGAATTCTATAAAGAGGCTGTCCAGACAAATACTTTCCCAGGACAGTGAAAGATCAAGGATGTTGCTCAAATTGCATCCTAGGGCATCATGATTTTTTTCTTTGTTTCACAGTGTCTGCAGCCAGGATAAAACTTTCAAGGGGGCTACCTGTCTGGCTTTCATTTAAAAGAAAGGTGGTGTGAATGACACAGTGCAAACAGCTACCGGCAGAAACTGATTCATACCTCAGTATGGTTATCCTATATGGGGGAAAAAAAAACACATTGAGAGCAGTACAGCCCTGGAAAATGGCCAAGAGAGGCAGTGGTGTCTCTATCCTTGGGGATCTTCAGCAGTTGGGTGGACAATGCCCTGAGCAACCTAATCTCATGTTGAAATGATTTACATTTGGAGCAGGAGGGCTGGGTAAAAGGTGTCTAGAGGTCCCTTCTCACCTAGATTAGAGACACAAATTCCACACAGTCACCCAGCTTATTATTTGGGACATTGTCATAAGTTGCCTTACATAGAATGCAAAGGACAAAGCAGGTGTGAGGTACTATTTTGTGTTGGCTGCTTCCCACTGTAAAAATGAATACAGCTCTGAGGAAGAGAAGCTGTAGCTTTTCTTTCTGTACAGGCATCCAGGCTCCTCCCACCCCTACTCCAAATATGTTGTGCAGCAAACCAAAGGCATTGCCCTGGGTATGCACCAAAAGCAACAGACGAAGGTGCATAATGGGTCCCAAGACTACAATGGCAATACCACACATACTACTGACTCTGTTAGGGGGAAGCAACTTGCAGCAGAGAGTTGCAGAGAAATCTGGGAGTAAAAACCTCTTCAATTGATACAGTGAGGTGCTCCAGAGGCTTCTCTAACTTAAGGTGTCCCATTGCACTCTTACAGCTAAGGACAGGATCAGTTTATTCCTACTCAGAGCAAGAATAAAATTCACACAGCCAGGTCTACTTCTAAGACTACAAGTATGTATTTGCATTTTGTTTGAGAAAAGACCTTACCTCAGTCTTATATTGGAAATCTGTAATAGACATACATCAAAAATAATAGAAAGGGAGAGTGAGAAACTCTGATCAGAGAATGGAAATCACAGTTCCCAAAGATCTGTAAAATTTTGAATGTATCTTCATCCCCTTCACTCTGCGAATAGTCTGTTTGGTCTCTGACAAACATTTCTAAGTTTTCTGTGAAAGCGAATTATTGTGTATATCTCATCACAAACCTATTTAGATAAAAAAATAATTTCAAAACTACTGAAAAATTGTCTACAAAGACATCATTCTATGTTTCTATACCTTGCAGTTACGCCTTACAATAAGTAGTATAACACAAAATAAAGATAAAAGTGAGTTTAGCATCTCTCTTTTCTGTTTTAAACACTTTTGACCTCAGTATTGTGCAGTGCATAGTATAAAGGGTCTAAGTACAGTAAATCAATTTAAGCAAGCAAGCAGTTTTGGTTAGTTTACAAGGGCAGGCTGGAATGATACACTAAGTATTTGATAGGAACTCATAGAAATGGAAATGCTAAGCATAACTATTCTTAAAATAGCATAACAATGTGAAACGTGAAGAAGCGAGACTGAGATTATACTTTTAACATTTTTCTTAAAAGCCAAAATATTGAAATTTCTTTTGGTGGAAGAAACAGACTCCCTGTTCTCTGAACATTCTGAAATGAGACATAGTGGTTGTATAACCTTTAAAAGGTTATGCAACTAAACATTGTTTAGTGATGCAGCCTTGGAATGCCAGAACTCAATAGCAAAATGAGTCAACAGTGCAACTTATGAGAAAGTTTTTGTGAGTGAAAGAAAAACTGCAGCCCTGTTCCCCCTGCTTCCCACTGAGAAATGGTTGCTTCCAAATCCCTGGAAAACAAGGCAGTTGGTGTGAAGGACTCTTCTTTGGATTGCACCTAGCTGTAAAAGGGCTGAGCTATACCAAGGAGCAGTCACTTCCCAGTGTGTGCACTGTGCCTGAAGAACCCAAGTGAACAGGACCGTGAGGACCAACCACATCACTGTATCTGTCCACCATCCCCCTCTTGCTTAAGTCAGAAACATGAAAGATGCTGGTGCTGGGTACCCCAATACAGAGGATTTGCTTTCCCAGCAGGTCATTGCAGAAGGCACATTAAAGCTGCTTACAGCTAAAGGGCAGAGAATGGACTGAGAGCAGGCCTACAGAGAAGGACTTGGGGGTGTTGGTGGATGAGAAGATCAACATGAGTCAGCAATTTGCACTTACAGCCCAGAAAGCCAATTGCATCCTGGGCTGCATCAAAAGAAGCATGGCCAGCAGGGCGAGGGAGGTGATTCTGCCCCTCTTTGCTCTTGTGAGACCCCACCTGGAATACTGCATCCAGCTCCGAGGCCCCCAAAGTAAGAAGAACATCAACCTGTTGCAGCAGGTCCAGAGGAAGTCCACAGAGATCATCAGAGGGCTGGAGCACTTTTCCTATGAAGACAGGCTGAGAGGTTTGGGGCTGTTTAGTCTGGAGAAGACAAGGCTCCGGGGAGACCTTATAGCAGCTTTCCAGTACTTAAAGGGGGCCTACAGGAAAGATGGGGAGGGACCCTTTATCAAGGAGTGTAGCAATAGGATGAGGAGTAATGGTTTTATCCTTGAAGGAGGAGAGATTTAGATTAGATTTTAGGAAGAAATTCTTTACTGTGATGGTGGTGAGGCACTGGAAGAGGTTGTCCAGAGAAGTTGTGGATGTCACATCCTTGGAAGTGTTCAAGGCCAGCTTGGATGGGGCTTTGAGCAACCTTGTCTAGTAGGAGATGTCCCTGCCCATGGCAGGGAGGTTGGAACTAGAGATCTTTTAAGGTTTAAATAACGTTTTTCATGTTATCTCAGTCAAACAAGTCTTCATGCCCCTCACACCAGCACAACCTTCACTGTGACCTTTCAGTGATGCTCTGGTGACTTTCCCACTGAAGTCTTCATACTTTTTGGACCAGCTATGCTGGACCTAGTAGTTAGGTCCTTAGTTATCAGATGGAAGAAAAAAAGATGATAGACACATTTGAGCATGTTTCTGAGTTTTCCTAGACACTGATGTTTGTTCCTTTGTGGTTCAAACCACAGTGATGTGGAAGCTTGGGGAAGTAGCTCCTGAAGTCCGGCTGTTCACTCAGGTGCTACAGGAAAATTAAATGAATCAGTGGCAAAGAGCTGGTACCAGAGCACACATTTCTTAACCCCTTCAAATGCTCCATCATTTGTCTGCATTGCCTTCCCTGGTTAATTTTTAACATCTGCAAAGCTGTAATTTACACGTTTAAACAAAAACTTGTAATTTGCTGGGTTCCTTTAATGTAGTTTAAATTGTACTTTTATGACTAAACTGCAGAAAAATGCCTTGGACAATTTGGAGAGCAGGTGACACTTTATAGCTATAATTAATATAGTTAGATTCTTTTTTTATTATCCCAAAGTCTGTGTATGGGGGAATAGCAATATCAAGCGATGGTTAGTTATTGAGAACAACATTTCAAGGACAGATGGATTATTACCTTTACAGAAAAGTATTCATGTCTCTGCTGAGCAACCTCCTTCATCTCCTTTTATTACTAAAACTTAATGACATAGTAATATAAAGCATAATTAATTTTATAATAATTTTTAAATTTACTTGATAACCAAAGGGGGATTCCATCTACAGAGCCCATTTAGATCTTTGGTCTCTCTGCTAAAGTTCTAAAAAATGTCTACCAATTACTGTCAGGACTAATGATAACCTCTGACTGTGAGGGCCTAAAGTGATCTCTGCCTGGTTTCCCAGCTATGAAATATGATTGGGAACACAGATCACTGTAGGCTGCGAGCTCTTTTCCTGTTTCATCTTTTAAAGCTCCAGTTCTGCAGTATATACAAGCGCAACTTTATCACTTTGACAGCACTGCTGTCAGCAGAGCTGCTCTAGGAATAAGGTCAGCAAGTGCATGCTTACAAGACCATGGATTGAAAAATATTTGGGATGAGATTTATTCCCCAGTTAAGAACCTGAACGGTGCTCAGCACAACAAATTCTTCAACTTGTTTGTGTCTTCCTCAGTAAAAAAGTTTGTAATAATAGTAATAAAGTGAGAAATTCTATCTATTCTTTATAATTTCACAGCGCTGTCATAGTTCACATCTGGTACTGTGTTTGACTGTTATTACCAGTCCTGTTATTATATGATACATCCACAGGACTGCAGACTCAGAAGATTGACTGGCCATTTTTAATAAATATTAAGCTCTAGTGTTGTACATTTGCAAATCAAAAGAAAGGAAAATACACCTGCTTTTCAGTTTGCCAGATGGAACATGAAGGTTTCAAACAAAAGCAAATCTATTAACATGGATTGATGTGCTTCAGACACGCAAAAATAAGCATGAAAGACTAAGGACGGTTTCCCTGTTTTTATTTCAGTTTCTTTTCACAAGACTGCACAGTACATTGGGCGTTGGGCATTGTGCAGCCTTCCATGTATTATTTAGGAAAAAGCTCAGCTGTTTTAGAAGGTAAAAGGGTGCAATGTAAAGTGAGTATTATCCGTTATTTTCACTTAAGCTGAGAATTATTTTAGCACAGTTTTCTGTCTGCAGGGAAACTTAGCTAGTGGGTCACTTCTAATTCCTATTACTGAGGCCTTGAGAGCTTCCTTAATGAATTCAGTGCCAACTCCCTGCTGATTATTGATTCCATCTGTCTCAATGAACAGAAATAAGTAGTTCCTAATTTGTTGTGACATTGCATATATGCGTTTGTTTATTACAGGAGGGTGCTGTGGCAGCATGCTTCCTATTCAGCACTGGTAAAACTTGTATTGGCAGGGAATGGGGAGAGAAGGGTGGGCCTTTCTGATGAGATGACTGCAATTATTGCTCCTCAGCAGAGTCTCTGGGCTCCCTCTCCGTGCCTTTACTTCCCATCTCTAATATTTAGACTCTTGAGGCAGGGGACATAATTTTGTTCTAGCTCTGTACAAGGGGGTCGAAGCCTAGGTCACAGTTTCCTAGTTATGACCTAGAAACATGCTATTCACTGACCTTAGATGCATCTCACAGCCCCAAGTCCAGACCTTCTGACAGGCATGAGCCTAATGTCATTATCATGATGATAGTGTCTTCATATTAGTGGTCTCATTAACTTCCAACACCTTTTCTTTGAAAGTAAATAAAAGAGAAACAAGGTACAGTCAGACACTTTTAAGCATTATTTTAATGATGTACAAGGTGACAGGAGAAGCCAATAGGTGTGGAAAGCCTGGGGTTCAGTGAGTCTCCTGATTACAGCAGAATGAGACCAAGCTAATGGCAGCTACCACCAAAGGCATTTTTCATGCCAAACAATTTTGTCCTATTCATTGCATTCCTGGGTCCTGGCAGTATAGCTGCATCTGTGTGACTCAGTGACCTGGAACAGTCTTATGCTATTATGACCATATTGTCCTGGATCTAGAGCTAATTTGGGTATGGATGAACAGCCCAAAATGTGGAGGAGACTAAGTCATCACACTTAGGGTCTAAAATTCACTCCTTCTTAACTCTAGATCACTATGACATTCTGATGCTTCGAGTTGGAAATTAATTCACAGAAAATGAACGATGATCTGAAATCAGTTGAAGTTCAAGGGGCCAGATGAGGGATTAGTTTCCCAAAGTTATCAAGTTTGAATTCAGGAAACTTGGACATAAATTCCAGCTTGATGCATATCACCTGACAAAAGAAACTCAGTGTTACAGTAAACCGATCTGTAAAATGGGAACTTAATTGTTCTTTTTTCCCCTATCTCTGCCTGCTTTATCCACTTACATTCAGCTTTCCAGGGCAGAGAATGTGTCTCACTCTCTGTTTGAGGCAGAACTTCTTACAATGGCAATGCCATCTCTTTTGGGGTCTTTAGGCATGTCTGTAATAGAAATAGCAACAACAAATTTTATTCAGAGGAAAAAATCAAGGAATTAGATTTTTCCTGAAAGCACTATGTACTGTGAGGACATTTTTTCCCCTGCTGTAATGAAACAAAAAATGATATAGCAATAAATCCCAAATGTGCTCTTCTTTCAGTAACAGTCTTTTACAGAACGCTAGCAAAACAACTGATGTTTCTTTCCTTTCATTTATTATCTCTAAAAATAGTTACTCAACCCTGTGAATTGGAACTGGAATTAGATATTCTACACTGATGATTAAATAACCCAATTAGCCACAGAGTGTAATCACTAAATATTCTGGTTTGAAGTACGCTTGGAATATATTCTTAGAATTCTGTTTGCAATTTTGTGGGCATTGAAGAGAAGTAAGCTGGAGGAAAGTTTCTGCCCTTAGCCTATATCTGATATCAGTGCATTTTTTGACAGCTTCAGGCCCTTCGTTCACAGGAATTTTTCTGGTTCCTCATATTTAGTCCAGAGAAGGAGAAGTTGTGTCAGAAATGGAAGTATGAAATAGGCTTCTTCAGAGTGTACAATAATTCTCCATTCAGGAGTGAATTCTGCACCGAATGAGTGATTATCAGACCTCTGTGGTTCACTGGCTGGCTATACGGATAAACAACTGCAGACTTAACTCCAGGAAAAGAGATGGTTTTGCTCTTGTACTCCACCAAGAATATATATAGTAAAGGTCCTCATCGGCCCCTCTGCTTTCAGATATGGGAGTAAACTACTCCTAGCTGCCTTGTTTGGAAAACATTGTGAATAGAAATTTGTTAGTAAGATTTCTTATATCAGCAGTCTCTGATGGTACCAGCTCTACTTTTAACTGAATGCAAAGATACCATGCAAACAAGACAGCACCCAGATGTGCTGAGAGGCTAACACACTTAAATTCCTTGCCCATTGCCAGTCGATACAGCAACGAGACTGCACTTGCACTTAAGAAAGACAATTCAGTGAAAGCCAAGTCAGTGGGAGGTTAAAATACTTCCTTGATGAAAACGTGTGGGGATTAGAATAGAAATATTGAATGCATTAAAGGATAAAAAGCAAATTAACACAGAAATTCATTAACGCACATTGAGAGTCTCACAGTAATGCCTTCCAACCCAGGTAATAAATCAGAATTTACATTTAATAAAATCATTGTCACAAAGTTTCTCATCTGATTAGGGTCACAGTGCTTCAGGAAAGCTACTAGTTGTTTCTCAGTAAATTGTATTTATATTACCAGCCACTGTATATTCTCCTTTTTTTCCTGTGACATCTCTGGTTCTTTGTTCTTATTCTCCAATGTCTACATCAAGCTGAAAAAAGGAATTGCCATTCGACATACTGAGATTTCAAAATTCTACATTGTCTTAAGTCGGGATGAAAATCTCAGAAAGTCTTGCAAACAAAATATGCAGAAATGTCTCATTTCAGTAAGGTCAGATCTGGTAATCTGATAGTCTTATTCTGTTATACAGTCAAAATACAACATAGGGAAAAAATAGACCTTTTTGAAATGAAACATTTCAACTTTCTGATAGTAAGACTTAATAAATTATCCATTGAGAATTTGGACAAAAACTACATTTATCTGCAACATATTTTCATTCTGTAACATCGGCATTTTCTAATTGCAACAGGTCACCTTAGAAAATTTTCAGATAGCTTTATTTTATTAATAGTACAATGTCAGTTGTACTGTTATTATTATGTGGGGTTCTGACATTTGTTTACATGCAGCAGTACCTGCAGAACTTACTTTTGAATTTAGAGGACAAGATTGTGCATCAAAGTAGAAAAGAACAAGATAGGAAAAAAAAAATCATACACATTTAAGTACAAGACAACAGCAGCAGAGTGCTATGGAATTGCTTGTATGAGAATAATCTGTGTGTTGCAGTATCTCTAAAAAATGCTAAAAACTCTGAATCAGCCATGGGGCTCCTGCTAGATAAGCTTTTGGAGAAGTCCAAAGCTTTTTGTCCGGAAGCTCCCATGGTACTGATTTGGTGTATGATATACTGTGCAGTGAGCAGGCAGAAGGCTTGCTTTTTATAGTGTTTTGAGTTATTTGAGACCTTTGTTATTTGCACAAATATATGGTAATTGTGCTTTCTCAGCCATAAAACCAGTTGATCAACATTGGTCATACATCTGGAGAATCACTTCTGAGATGCCTCTGGCACATGCACAGCAGCCATTTGATTTCATGTTTATGTCTTTATATGGCTCCTGGTGACTTCCCTGTTGAGATTGAGCGGCAATTTGTGTGACTACAGCACTCGAGGCCCCATTTGAAACCTTATCTCAAGCAATGTACAAAGATAATGAGACTTACAGTTGGCATAGCTAAGCTGCATGGGGAAGGGAAGGAAGTTTTCATTTTACAGAAACGAGGTTCAGTCTTCTTTCTGTCCCTCCCTTACAAATGAAAAGTCAGTGGGAAAAATGGCATTTAAAAATCTCTACAACAGTGGTGGTCAACACACAGACAGGACAGATGCATTTTGCTTTTAACTGTGCGCAGTAACAAAATTACCAAGCATCAACAGTCCCGAATGCTTACAATGCTTGTCTCGTGCTCTGTCAAAGTCTGCCTAGCTCCCTCGTTCTCTCCCATTCCATTCCCACTCTGCCACCATCCCAGGATGACTGTCAGCTGCACAGCTTCTCTGGTGCAGCACTGGAGATGGATGTGGAATGCACCTTCTTTATTCTCCCCACCTCAATGTTCTTTCCTCTCTCCTGCCAAGCAGAGGCATAATAGCACCCTGGGGGACAAAAGGGATCTGTATGTCTACAGAGGTTGTAGAGTCTCAGTAGCATCCTTTTCCCCACCATCAAAACTTCTGTTAGCACTACTATGCTTGGTGGTATCAGGATGTTTTAGGTATTTATTTATATCCCTATTATGATTCAAATAATGTTGTCAATGTTATCTTTACTGATCTGTGGCCAAGCTCCTTTGGTATCCTACATGGGAGTACTGAAGCAGAAGCAGGAAAAATGTTGAACGCAGAATTCAATGTTATCTCCACTAACTACAAGGAATGATCCTACACTTACAGGGTTAGTTCCCCTGCATTTCCTGTGCTGGAAATCGCTGAGTCTCAAGGTTGTTATTATTTATTATGCCAACACATACTGAATGGGAATCATTAAAACTTTTTTTGCTGGAAGGTGAAGTATATACAAAGAGATGTATATATGAATCTAAGTACAAGGGATACTTAAAAATAACAGTAAGATAACAAATTAAATGTGTATCAGGAAACTTCAAGGATACTAATTTTGTAGGGCTTTATGAGTTTCATTCATACTCGTGTCTTTCTAGTTTTATGCCACTCAAAATACTCTAGAAAGTGCAAATGAAATGTTGCTGTTACAAAGGTATAAACACACCCAAGGAGCATATACATATATATATATATATATTTAATGACTTGCTTATAAGATGCCATATTTACTATATTCAGGATCAAGACACACTTCTGCTCCTTTTACAAAATTACATCCTACGTTGCTCTTCACTCAGCCCTTTCTGAAGAGAGGCATCACTTGATCATTGCATTCCTAACCAGAATTCCAAGATCTACTGCTTTTGCACAGGTAGATAAGGACCCATCCTTTTATGGAAGTGCAGTTATTTGCTGTAGCACTTGTCATACAGCCATCAGCACACGCACAGCATCCATGCTCCACACAGATATGATAGACCACTTAGAGTCTAGTAGCTTACTGGCCTGGGATAGGAGAGGGGAATGCATACCCATCAGAAGTGCCGGTGTTTGAAATGGGAGCATTTTCCCACCAGCACTGTCAACAGTCTTGAAGGAGTTGTTGAGATACAAGCTGTGCTTTCCTTCCACCAGTATGCAACGGGGTGGCAGACCAAAGCTCACAGATTGATGACTCAAGCAGCCAGGAGGCTGCTGAATAGAGTCAGTTGCCCTCCTCCATACCGAGCAAGATTATATTCTATAAAAGCTTCCTTCAACTTCTTTGAAAGCCCCTGGTCTGCAAGGCTCTTATACTTTCTAAATTAGTGTTATCACAATCCTACCTCTAATCTTTTCTGTATCACATTTTAATAGGTTCAATTGTGTTACATGTTGGTAAGATTGTAAAT
>VXBH01004446.1:0-25665 GCA_013400035.1 Rynchops niger | reverse complement strand
GACGCACCCCCCCCCCCCCCCCCCCGCCCCAGTTCTCCCTTCATCCTCATACAGTTGTGTATTGAAGTAAATACCATCTTTTTGGACAGTATCTGTACAATACTGAACAAAATGGCTCTTGCTTATGTGATAATGCAAGTATTAAACAATAGGAGCAACAATAATAATGTTATCAGCATTGCTAGTTACTTAACATTGACTATAGTTTTCCAAATTTCAAGACTGTAACAAAACTTCCCTGCATACATGGAAGTAGTGCTAATCCCAGTTTGATAAAAAAAAAAAAAAAAATTGTGATTGTGTTATGTGTGGGTTTATCTTAGCTAGTTATTTTCAAGGACAAGGATGGAATTACCTTGATCTTTTATAAGTTCTTTTTACAATAAAGCTGACTGACTAAGGCAGTGCTTAAGGTCAATTAGTCCTCAATTTGATTAGATCAGACCGTAGGCTGTAGCGGTTTCTCCTGTATCTCCACATACAACCATGCTGGGTGACCCTGCACTTAAAATCCCTAACTCCAGCATTATGTCTCCAATGGGCTGCTTTTGCAAATCTCACCACAGCTACCAGGCAGGACAAGGACAGTCATAATGCATCACGACAACCAGTCCCAAGTTGGAACTCATTACTGACAGTACCTGCTCTGGCAAAGGGTTTATTTCAATTATCTGCAGGATCCTCCAGACAGAGGAAGGAACACCATTCCAAGCTGAAGGAAATTAAGTAGCTTAAAACTACTGCAAAGTCTGGCCTCCAGAAGCAGCTTTCACCAGTCAAGATGAACAAGGGACCCTCACCTCTCCAATGAGGGCATCGAATTTGTGGCAGTCTCTTGTCAGGTGAAAGAGATGTGCTCTGCAGAGTTGTCCTTAATTTGAGAGTATTCTGCTATTTTTAATGTCAAGAGATGTCAAGATGATGTCAAAAGATGTCAAGAAACTGGCCAGGAAGTAAGCCTCAAATACATCTAGAAGGAGGGCAGAGAGTAGGAAAGCAGCCTGTAAGACCCTTGCTTCCTCTTTGTTCCACAGAAGTCAAACTGATGAAGGTAGGGCTCCTGTGGGAACTTAGCTATCACTCTTTGTTCTGGGCTGCAGTTATGTTTGCAGTTGCTGATAGGAACAAAAATATGTCATATGCCAACACATTCTAGTGGTGATTCATGTTTTGGTATCGTTTCATTAATGGCTGTGGCATGTCTGTATTTAGGGTCAGTGGGACATTGGTGACTGATTTTTTTTTCCCAGATATGCCCAAGCAATTCCCTGAAAGCTATGCAGACTCAAATCAAAAGGTCACTAAGCACAGGCCTGGAAAAGATGCTCCCTAACACGCATAAATGCTACCAGAATCAGGCCCCTGTTTAAGATAAAGTTACTTTCAGAAAGTAAAGAAATGCTATTTGTGAAATTGTATTTGTAACGAACTTTTCCTGCTTTCTTTGCATACAAATGCTTCAATTGCTGACCCCTTTCACATAGATTATGTAATTTAAAAACAGCTGAGCGTGCAAAGAAAGTTCAATTTCTACAGGGGGCCCAAACTTTGTGATAACCTGTCCTCTCAGTTATTTCTGAATTATCATAATAGGGAAAGAAAAGAAAATATTGTTGGGAAGGCTGGGAGGGTAAGAGAGTATAAATCTTTCTTTTCTAAGCAGCTGTTAGCTGTCCTGAAGTGACCAGTCAAATATAAGCCATACATAGACCTGATTTGTGAATACAATAAATAGCTGGATAAAGGAAGCCGAGAGTGTATACAGTTTATGTCAGTTTGTGATTTCCAGCAATTGTCAGAAAACAGATTTTTTGCCTTTGCTAATTCAGTAAATGCTTTACAAAAAGCATTTTAATGTAAAAATAGCCGGGGGTAAGTCAGAAATGAGTAAGTATGTTTGTTTTGAAGGAAGAAATTCTGTGTTTTCTGAAAAAAATGTTATCATGTTTTGCATGTGATTATGATATCTTCCATATCCCTGTGATCCTTCTGATAGCTCTACACAAGTTTTCATTTCTCTCAGGTGCAGTGTACATTCATTTGCCTTCGTACACATTTTTCTTCATTTCTGAATAAATGGGGGTTTTTTGTCCCTTTTATGTAACTCCATTTTGCCTTGTCTTTTGTATTGTTTTTTTTAAAGACCTTAGCACTACTGAATTCTAGCAGCAATCAAGACCTTGAAACATTTGATATTATCATTCTTTAATTGTTAATAGTTTTCAACAATCCATTTATGTGGGATGGTGGGGCAAACACATTTTTACATGCAAATTAATACAATCCATATGCGACTAAAATCGATGCAAACTCCTTGTGGCTTTTTTTCAGTTCCCATAAAAGTAAGCAATCAAAATATCCCCAATAAAATGTCCACTCATGTATGTGAACTTGCAATAGGAGCACTGTGCAGAGACTCCCAGTGACTGTTACTTACTAACGAAGCCATGTGTGTGCTGGCCAGAGAAGCAGAGCAGCTCCTGCGCTGTCAGTACAGGGCTACTTAATTCACAGCAGGCTTTATCTTCCTACACAGTAGGTAACACCTGTCCCTCTGGTCCTGATTTGCAAAAGAGCCAGAGATACCTAAAGGATCCCATCCATGCTGCATGTCTGGCTCGCTGTCAGGCACGAAGGATGTCAAGACAGCAGAGCTTCACCACCTGGGCCCTGAAGGTTTCCCTCAGGAAACCCTGAGGAGGTTTCCTGGACATGTTCCTGATACCTGGCCCCTGTTCCAGAGCTCCCTGTGTTTTCTTGTAACGAGTCAGGGAGAGAAGGAGATGAACCTGGGAGTTAAGATGGAAATGCATTTCCTTGCGTCTGGAATCCTGGCTCAGCTTCCTTCAGGCTCGCTTTCCACCATTAGATACAAGACCCATGAAACATCCCACCAGGTTCCAGAGCCCCCGTATCTTTAATGGCCCAGTTGAACCCTCCCAGCATGCTGATTGGCAGTGGTACAGCCTTAATTCTCATCTCCAAATTAATCCATTGGCAGGAAAGCTTTGACTATACTCCTGGCTACTTCCCCATTTCTTACTATACCTACAAATGATTTCTCAGCAAACCAGTGCTTCTTTGCATTCTCACAGTAGCATGAAAATTAAGAACAAATATGACAACAGTCTTTTGTTTTCCTTTGTCAAATGGCTCAGCAGTACCAACACAAAACAAACTCTACTGCCACAATGGCTGTGTGAAGGACGCAGGTTTGCTCTTGCAGCTCAGAACTGGGCTGCTAGGGTGAGGCATGTCTGCTGGCTGAGAAAGATAACTGTAAATGTGGGACTAGCACACTAGAAATACTCACAGCACTGGCATAGGTTCGAGTCAACAATTTGTCCAGGGTACAAAAAGAAAACATAGCATCTATCCATGCCTGTAGAGTGTCTTTCAGGCAATAATTTTCAGTAAGTAGGTGTGTGCTAAGTAATGCAAATGATTATTTTGTAAGTTCCTGTGTATACTAAGGGCCCTGACAAATAGATTTTAACCGATCTCAAAGTTTCAGTTATCTATTTTATGTGTTAGGTAATTTTTATTATACTCTTTGACCGTATTAAACATGTTTGTGCTTAAACATAAAGAGATTTAATGAGCAATGCATTGGCCAAGGTTCTACCACCATAAGCAGTTCTGCAAAGGGTCTGCAAAGTTGTGTCATGAGCTAATTCCTTACATACACTGGCACCAGCACCAGTCCTGGTGAGCACCAGAACAGGCTTCATGTTTCGTTCATCCCCCAGTCCCAGCTGTATCTAGCGGAGGTGGCACCTGAGCCCTCGTATTCTACAATGGTTACAAAAACAATATGGTGGCTTTTCATCATTCACTAACAATGTTTGGAATTAATTGACCCACTTTTTGTTGCTAACAAAGAAATCTTAAGTCAGAGACTGTGTGGTACCATGCCCATCAGGCCTTTAAATCTTTTCCCTATAGTTGCAATATCTTGTGGTCTCATACATCAAAGCGGTATCATTTGTCTTTCAGTTAGGCTTAACTGATGAAAATTCTTCCTCCTGGCTTTAAAACTGGATACATCATTTGAAGCAGCTTCTTTTTTGTTTGTTTGTTTTTAATTCTATGTAATTGGTTGTCTAAACAAATTACTGGTTGCGTTTAATTTAGTCAACAGAACCCTGGTGGCAAACATGCTGATTTTTAATGAATTGGTTGATTATCTGTCAGTTTATGAACTGGTTTTGATGAACATATCAATTATCATCACTGTATAATCAAATCTGTCAATCATGTAACATTGGGTTAGTTCATTGAACAAATGCAAAGAAAAAGCTGTGACCAAAACTGCTGGGTCCACAGTATTTCCTATGATAAGGGAAGAACAATTACTTCATAGAGCTAGTCCAGAAGGTCTATAGTTCCTTTTAATTGTCTTTTCTTTCTGTCATAATAGCTATGTCTTGGCTGGCATACTTCCACTTACAAAGTTAGACTGTGATCGCCTCTAATTTTTTTTGTAGGAAAGAAAAGGTTTTTGCGAACAACTTTGAGAGACACACTCCTGTCACAAGAAGATACCAAACTAGACAGAATAATATCAACAAAAATGGCTGTCAGCTGTGACAGTTTTGTGACAGATTTATCTCCCACACAAAATATTTTTCTTCTGGTCACTGGTACTGAAGGAACATGCTTTCTGGGAGGATTCCCCCGGACCACCCCCCTCACCCTCCTCCCCCCCCAAATCCAGAGCAGTCCTTTCCACAGGGAGCTGGTCATAAAAGATCTGGGATTTTTAATACAACCTAGCCATCACTTTTAATGAGGAGAGTTATAAGAGAGACAGGCATGCCAACAAATCTCTGTGCTTTCATAGAGGTGGTGGTGACAGAATTGCTGAGGATGTTTTTAAATTACAGACAGTTCAGGTTCAGATAAAAAAATTGATTACTGTAGCCTACTAAGGGCCACTACGATCTTTCATTCACTCCACTTTGGAAGTATAAGGCAGTATTTAATCAATTATTGGTAATCTGGACAACAATCCCAAGAAAAATAAAATTCTAATTTTTGCCACATTTGGTGGCAAGTAGGCGCTAAGATTTACCTAGGACAGCTTGAAACATGACCCCAGTCCTCCAGGTACTTACAGTGAAATTGACATTTCTGACCAATGGTATAGGCATGGCATACCCTGTAGCCCCTCCATGAATGTACAGGTTGTCCACTTATTAGTGAAGCCATATTTTTAGATAATTATATCAGAGATCTTGGATTGATTTGATAGTCATTATGGCAAAGCTTGTAGCCAGCACTGTTGAGGACAGAGTAGTTGCTGGCCAGAGGAGTTGCAAGTAAGGGTTAGAAAATTTCCCTGAAGCTGATCCTTATTTCACCTGTGTGCCCTCGTCCCCTTAAACACAGAATCCATCAGGACTGCCAAATTTGCCAAGGTTTCATCAAATCTATGAATCATATGGGTGTCATATGATCTGTGTCAGCAATTTGTCAAATACACAGAGAAAAAAGATGCCACAGTGATCACCACATAGGGTGTTTCTCTTTCACACGGACACAATGGAAGCAGTCTTAAAACTTGTAAGGATGTTCCCTTTTCCTAAGTTTGTTTGAACAAGGAAAGAAGCAAGAAAAACATCACTCTGCCTCTGAACTCAGATGGTCTGGTTGGTACTTCGTGCCATAGGGAAACCTACTTTCATGGATCATCTCAAAACTTACATCATACTCATGACATCATCAAGCAATATGCTTTGTGCCTCTTATTTATATATGTTGGAAACATAATTCCTCTACTGTATATTGCCGTGCATGTCATGGGTTGAGAAGCATCCTCAGGATATGCTTGCAATTTTTTTTAACTGTTTTATCACTGTACTAGATGTACTTTATTTTTTCAATCAAACAAAACCCAACAGTATAGAACATGCTACACAACAAAATAATCAATTTGCAGCAAAAACACAAGAGCTGTACTCAGGTACTTGGATCTGATTCTCTGATTCTACACCTTGCATTTCTTTCCCCACATCTAAACCTGTCGCAAGTGACTACAACCTGTAGCAAGAATTTCTGACAGAGTTCTGGCTGGTGCCCAGCTGAGCAGACTATTTTGAAGGACCCCCAAACTCTTATACATCCATTAATAATTTTGAGGAGAAATAAAGATTGATGCCACTGTGGTAGGAGAAAAGCATGCCAATACACAGACTGCTGATGAACACAGCCTGATTTCTGAGCTTCAGAGAACTTCTCTGATAGGTTTTGACTGACACAAACTCAGCATGCCTATTATGAACCACGTGTCCCTTCAGAAATGTTTCTCACAGAAGTGTCTTCCCAGCACATTCATGGAACTCACAGCCCTCACCTGTGAAACTCAAGTTACATCGGCATGATTTGGACCTTTTACATTTTTTACTCCACATTTCAGGGAGACTAGTCATGAATTTAAGGCAGGATTCACTGAGAAACTCTACCACATAAAAACCAGCATCCAGCAGGGAAAGAGTCACAAATCAAAACAAGTAAACATCAAAACATGTTATTTTGGCACATTAGCTAGAAAACATGAACTTTGGAAATGTTTTTATGGATGTTTGCTGAAGAAACAGTTTCAGCTGGCATTTTTTGCTTTTCTTTAAATTTTAGCAAACTAAGAAGGCTAAACAAAAGGGATTTGTGAACGCTGCAAAGTACTCAAGGTTGAACTGAACATGCTGGTTGCTCCCAACTGAGAGCTCAAGAATTTGGGAGCCATGAAAAAAAGAAAGTGGGGCTGAGGATGTGTTCAGACCTGGTTAAAAACCACACCACCAGCACTATAAACTTTTAGAAATCCCCTTCAGTAGAACAGCGTCTTCCCTCTTCTCCTCAACAAGAGTTTTTCTGCAGCCAATCTGAAAGCCACATGCAACTTATACAGCTCTACAAGTTTCCAATATGTTCCTGCAAGGATAATGTGCCTTCTCTTTCCTGGGCTCTTGAGGAACGAGACCACAATCTTCACCACACATTAAGATTGGTGCCACAGTGGTAAGAGGAAAGCACAGCAATATATAGGCTGTGAATGAACACCACTTGATTTCTGAGCTTCAGAGAACTTCTCTGATGGGTTTTGAACTGACACAAACTCATGAATGTAATTAAGATTCTTCCTAGCCTCAGTTCCGCATCAGCACTGCTTGGAGCATCTGCCTCTCTGCACACACCACACCACATGTCCAGTGCAATGGAGCTAAACAAGTAATCTTATTCCTTTGGCCTTCTGCTGCAATGAAAACCAACTCCATTCCATGCTTGAGAGCATCCTCGTGAATAAATTTATATATAAATATAAAGTTTTTATACATATTTATTTTTCCTAATGCAAAAGGCATTAGGGAAACTCAGTATTGTTAGATGTAGGCAACCAAAGCTGGACTGATGGTATTTGTTTTAATCGTGACAGTTAGTGTGCAATTAAGGAAGAATGCAATGAATTTTAGGGCTACGTGAAGCTTACTCAAAGGAACAAACTAAAGGGTGTGTTTGGTGTTTGCATTTAATCTGTCTACCCTGAAGAAGGAAACAGGTTTTTGTCTGTCTAGGCTGCTCATCATGTGCGAGAACTGGCATACCACAAGGAGCTGGCTGGGGAAACAGCTTCTTTCAGAGGTGCTGATGAGGCGCTATCAAGGTCGGGTATTGGGGACGTCCACAACATGGTGATGACTGTTGCCAAACACAGAAGGCTGCTGGTATTTCCAGGGCTTCTCCCAGGAGAGGCAGAGGTCTCTGCTTGCAAATGTTGCAAACTCTCCTTATTCCAGTGAATCCTTGAGGAATGCATGTACTTTTTTGGTTTGCCTTTTTTTTTATCTCCCTTGGTAGTGCACCCTCGTTTCCTTGCAGTCCCAGGCAGCAACGTTGGACAAAGCCATACAGATGAGTGGCCCAACTCCACTTTCTTTGTCAGAAAATCAAGTAAAAAAAGATCTTTTTATGCAGTGTTGGTCTTCTCATTGACCTTTTACTGAGCTCCTGTCCTTTTCTTGAGGCAGAGAATTAGTTTCCCTTCTATCCTTGGTTTGAAGTGATTAGCTTGTTCCTTTGCCATGGGACTGGACAATGGATAAAAATCAATTCCTATTTAAGAAGCTACAGCAGTATGCATTTTCCTTTTCCTGCTGCCTTTATTGATTCCCTGAGCTCTCTGAGACAGCATCAGTTCTGCTGCAGTCCAGTTTTATTTGAAAAGGATCTGTGATGATGGCTATGATTTGTGAGAAAAACGTCTTCTGTCTTCTCCTTGCTCTTCCAAGGGTCAAACTGAGGCCATTTGTCCCATCTGTGGTGGTGTGCAGGGAGACTCTGGAGGAGTTTACAGCCTTTTGCCATGATTGTAGTGAGCTCTTGTCACTGCAGTGCTCTCATTTATCTGGACCAACAAAAGAAAAAGGAAACTCTGAGGAAGAAACAGAAATGTGACAGCTTTTTCTTGATGGCATTTCATCTTTTGGTCCCTTGACTGTCAATTGCTTTGAGAGAGTCAACATGTCTGTAGCATCATGTCCAGACACAGAGCATGTATCTGCCCTGTCTTATAACACATTTTTTATTTACATAATGAATTGGACAATCAGTTAGCCCATACTGGAACACCACACTGGAAATGATATCTGAAATGTTATTCTCCATGGACGTTATGCCAATGTAATGGTAAGGAGAGTGTTGGTAAGGTACATTGTGTTAAGGTAATGTACAGGGTAAGGAGGTAGTGGAAAGTCAGGCCCACATGATTTCAAATATTGCTCTTATACTTCACTAGGTAAGTGTCCCAATCCCTTTTTCCAAAACAGGAAATCTGAGGCCAAGGAGCTCTGTTGCTTCAGGTTAGTTATGACATTGAGACATAGGATGCCTGGCTTTATTGATTGTGGCAAGGTTGACAGGTGCAAAAGTTCATTTTCTCATACAACTATAAGTATTTCTCTAGTTGCTTGCTTTGGAAGTTAGGTAGTTTTAGCCGTACCAATGTATCTCAGAAGAGACAATAAATGGTTACTACCATCATTAAAACACAACTATGGCTTACTTTAATGATGTCCTTAAAGGCAGCTGGGCACCCTGTGATCAGTCTGTTTCAAAAGCATCATCTTTTTACTCCACAACTTTACACTAACTAGCAGAACAGGAACTCTGTCCATAACTAGAGCTCTTATGTGCCCTGATAGGACAAAAAGGTTTCCATAATCATGGATGGATGCATTTCCCATTCTGCTATCCCAAGCTACCCAGACCCTAGTACAAAAAAATAGTTATTCATGTTGTTCTTTATCTGGTAACCTATTGTTCCCATAGAAACTCTTACACCCCATTAGTGCACTTCTAGATTAGACATGGTATCTTAAATTGGGGCTTGAATCAGGATGATGTGGTTGACGTCTTCCAGCAAAGATTAAGATAGTGTGGATAGACTGGAAGGGAAAAAGCACATCGTTTGGGGTTGTGATGCAAACACTGTCAGGACAATGTGGTTTACTGTGCCAGAGAATACCCTATCACATTGCATTGCATTATCATGCAATGATAATGCTCCCACATAGAAAACACCATAGCCTACGGTTCTGCCACAGCCATATCTGCATGTCTTCTCTGTTGGAAGAGAAAAAGCTGACAGACCAGCGAGCTATCGGCATGCTTGCCCTGCTCTTTTATCTGCCTGAAAAATTTCTATTATGCCCTGCTTGTATCCACTGATATCTGGACCAAAGGGTCTTTCTTCTCCTTCTGTTGACCGTTCATTTCATGCCAGTGGGGATGTTTCAGGAGGAAGCATTAAATCTATTTGCATCAGCTGATGAAATATGCCACACCATGTCTTGGGATGCAGATTTTTCTCCATTCTCTAGTTCCTCCTAGTCTTTACTTGTGAAAGTTTTTGTTCTGCCAGGTTATAATGGCCATTTTCAGTGGTTACTGTGTTAGGATGAGCTCAATTAAAATGTTTTGGTGACTTCAGCAGTTACTGGATCTGACTTTTATTTTGCAGAGACAAAAAACCAAAAGGGCTGCTAACAGTACAATGCTACTATAAATCCCAGACTCCTGGTGACAGATACAGGAGAGTCCTGAAATTGTAGGAGCTGTCACTGACTGAACAAAGGATTAAGCTTTCAAATTATTCACAACTGCATTTTAGCTCCTTATTTGAAGGCATGCACTAAGGTTCTATAAGATTATCATTAGTACTTATAGAAGAGGTCCAACTGTACAAGGTTCACTAGGCAGATATTGGTAATTAGTTCTGATTTTTAACATAGTTGAAACATGTTAATTGTTTAATGAATTCTGAAGTCCCTAAATGTGCTTCCTTCTCAATGAAAAGTTTGTTATGGGGCTATCAACAGTTTTTCTCTGTCCAGTCAATAAGAAGGTTTTGAGACATATGAAGATAATGTTAATCCATAGAGGAGCATTGAGGAATGTGCTAAGAAACCTGGAGTATGTTTTGAGGGACAGTTTTTAAAAGATTTTCATTTTGTGTTTAGATCTGTTGCAGATATAGAGGCACACAGAAATAAGCTTTAAGGTGCTAGGAGCTAGCAGTGATAAATATAGTATTCAGTGAGGCTCCTCAATTAACAAATAAAGGTAGGTTTTCTGTCACTCAAAAAGAAAACATCCCTGCACTTCCTTTTCTTGATGATAATTCAAACAAGCTATGAACCCAAAGGTAGATTTTCTTGCCAACAGGAAGCTTAACCTCCTCATTTTCCCATCAAGGTCTGCGTAGAGTTTTATGCTCTGGCATTGTTTTGAGAGGTGATTAACTATTCATATTCTTTACACTTAGGAGAACAATCTGGTGCAGGCTTAGGGGGGCCTGATACCCCCAAAGGAAAACCTTGTGTTCCTCCTGCACTTTGGAGCGCATTCCAACACACACGCACCTGAGGTGAGGAGTGCGGTGCTGGGGCGCCCGTGGCAGTGGCAGGCGAGCCACTGGATACCACATCCTTCCTAGAAAGGCCCTGACACCTTCTTCTGCAAGGGTGGATGGGATGTGTAGACAGCCTATGCTGAGTCAGGTATCTCACAGCCTTGCCAAAATACGGTGTGGTTGGGCTGGATGTCTATGCTGGTTGAAGGGTAAATGGACACACATGATAGTGGAACCCATTGAGGCTATAAAATGCAAAAACACTGTACCTGGCTCAGAATTCTCTTGGCAAGGGGAGTTTTCACAGGAAATACCACTATCCAATCATTTAGTTCTTATATTTCCTCAGGTATCTGCTTTTAGCAATAATTGGAGGCAGCATGCCGAGGGAGATAGAGCTGACACAGTACGGCCATTGCCACATTCCAACATGCTGCTGGAAAGAAGCCTATACGTTCAAAAGCAAATTCAAACCAAGATACTGCCACAAAACCACATTGTGTTATGAAAATCCTAAAGAGTTCAAGCTGTGAATGGTTAGGTTAGAAACCTAAACTGCCAAACTCATTTAGCAAATAACCTGAAGTTTCTCCCTGAAAATGATGCACATTTTGATAGTCCCTATCTCTACAGACAACATAGTGAATGCGCATTTTAAATCTAATTTTGGCACACGCACACACTGAGTTTTTGTTAAGTAGCTCTCATTCAATATAGAACTTCCAGTTCAACTTTCCACCCGTACTGGAAACAGTCAACCAGTTCTCACTTTATTTTTTTTAGTTGAATTTTATTAACATAGAACTATTACCAGCAAAATCTGTATAGTAAAAATGAAAATGCAAGTAGATGGCTCATTTGCTTAAAGCTAAAATTGTTTATCTTGCAATATTTTATATGCATTCTTTGGTAAGTAGGTAACGTAGCTGTCTTGGCTAACCAGCCAAGTTATTTTGAGAGCTTTGTGGAAAGGTTTTGAATTTTAAAAGATTATGTATATGTGATATGTGTATATATATAAAAAAAATCAGTGCTAAATGTAAGAGATGAGGAAGGGTTCCAACATCATATATGGCAAGGAGAGAAAGGATCTGGGGAAAGCTTGTGTAGAGAGCTGCCATTTGAATTAGCAGGATGAAGACAGAGGTATCTTGTCTACAACACTGTAAATGCACAAAGTACAGAAAGGGCATAATAGTTTACACCTTCTTCCTCTGTGCTCCTAAACTACCATTTTAGATCTAGCCAAGGGGATGCACCATACAGGTGCAGTACAGGCGCTACTCTTTGTGTCATTTTTTGCACAGGAGATGTAGATCCCACGTTTATAATGGTGCCTCCATCTAATCTAAACTTACAGTTTAGAAACAGAAAATTACTTCTTTCCATAGGGAGAAAACAAATCAGTCACCTGGGCTTCATTTTACCCCTAGAGGTCCTGACCACAGGGACTACAAAACCTCAGCCCATGCCTATTCTTTGACAGGGAGATGAATTGGGACAATGTTTCTGAAAAACATGTGTACTTTACCTGAGAAAAGTTATAAAAATTTCCAGTTTTTCAAAGCAAAAAAATTTTCAAAATGAAATGCCACCACAAAATGTTGCATCCCCAATTATTATATAAGCTTACTTTAAAAGTCAACAATATTGTAGTTTTACTCTCAGTAGAGTAGTAATCATGCTCTGGTGGAAAAAAACACTGTTTTGTTTTGTAGTAAATTCATTTTGAGCAGAGATAGGTTTACTTACTACAAAATAAGACTTAGTTCCAAAAATATTATTTTCATTGAATTTTACTGAACTGACAAAAGACCCCATGAAGAACTATTACAACTTTTCCTATTCCATGTCTGACCAATGCCCAGAGCAGGGACAGAAAGGAAGTTACTATGAAGATGTTAGCAGCAACTCTGAAATAAACTAGTATAAACATTGGCCTTCATACTTTATTGTCCGTTGTAAAGATTGCTTTTTGGATGTCTAGTAATTAGCTCTGACTTGAATGTCATTGAAAGGTGTTAATTATTTAATGAGTTTTGAAAAGCTTAACTGCCTTTTCTTTAAAAAAAAATCAAATCCCCAAACCTGCACAGCTTGGTAAGTGGCAGTCTTTTTCTAGAAAAGAACCAAAAAGTTTACTCCATATTTTTAAAAAAAGTTCAGATTTTTTGAGTTGTTAAGCCCCACACAGCTGCTCACTCGCTCCCCCACAGTGGGACGTGAAAGAGAATCAGAAGGGTAAAAGTGCAAAAACTTATGTGTTGAGATGAACAATTTAAAAAGTAAAGCAAAAGCTGTGCACACAAGCAAAGCAAAATAAGGAATTCATTTACTACTTCCCATTGGCAGGCAGATGTTTAGGGTCATCTCCAGGAAAGCAGCACTCCATCATGCATAATGATTGCTTGGGACGACAAACGTCATCACTCCAAACATCGTTCCCCCTTCTTCTCAGCTTTTATTGCTGAGCATGATGTTACATGGTATGGGGTATACCTTTGGTCAGTTGGGGTCATCTGTCCCAGCTGTGTCCCCTCCAAACTCCTTGTTCACCGCCAGCTTACTCGCTGGTGGGGCAGTGGTAAGGGCCTTGATGCTGTATAAGCACCATCAAAAAAATAAGTGTCAGTTTAATAGTACAGTGTGATTACAGCCAGCAATGCTGTCTCACTGTTCTCCTTCTGCATTTTATTACCTTGACTGTGAACTCCAGAGGGAGGGCTCACCTTTTTTGTCTTTTCCCCCCCATCCTGTTTATTTGGATTGTAGTTCTTGAGAAGATTGTAGTTGTTGCTTGTTATTATTGCAACCGATGAGGATAAAGACGATCTGTGAAAGTGACTTTTCATTTAATAGCCCTGTTTTATTAAGTGATAAAAAGAATGAAGGCCTGTACTTAAACTTCTTCAAGCTTGTTCTCTTTAATATTTTTCTTAAAATACCATTTCTTGGGGAAGACGTTGGATAACCATGTGTAAAATAAAAGCCAGAAAAAAGTCTCACACGTGCATGAAAGTCCCTATGGCCTTATTGCCAGAACTTAAATATCTGAGTTCTCTGTTTCATACTAAAATAATTCTGGATGTACTTCACTCTGCAAAGCAAAATACAGAGCAACTTTTAAGCCACAGTTGATGAGTACAGCTGAAACCATCCCAACCCGAAGCTGGGACTCCAGTACAACTGGCTATTTTGCAGCACAACTGGCACAACTGTTTCCAGTTCTTCGCTTGTTGACCTTTCAGCTGAATCAGTGCCTCATCAGGTGGTCAAATTCACTTCTGCAAGTGAAACAGGAGATACTGTTGGCAATTTGTTCTTTGCCATTCTACACTTGTGACTGACCAAAGTGATAAACAGTGGACTTTGTCAGACACAATGTCCAAACCAGCAGTAAGTTTTCTGAAAAGAGAAGGTTTTGTTTTTTTTTTTTTAAATTACCTTTAAATAAAATAAGGCTGAACTCTAAAATCCACATATGTAGATTCTTCCTTTTCAGCATAATAACAGGTCTCTTACTGGAGATTATAAGGAATCCAAAAACAGTGACAGTGATGTTGCTGCTACGCTTTTTTTCAGAGTTGGCTAGATACAGTACACAAATAAGAAAGTTTAAGCATAGAAAAGTGTTTGTAACTAACCCAATTCTCCAGAAAGAGAATCAAAGTTTCAACAAACTTCTCAATTTTCCTTCAGGAAAAGCAAACCAAAAATAATTTTAATTTCATTTCAATTCAACCCAAAAAAAAAAGTTATTTCTGTACACCATATGATTAATTCCTGATGTGCTTAACTTCACTGCACACTTCTCTGTTGTGACACACAACCTCCTGGAAACTGGTTCAACCAGGACCCCTAAATTGTAGCATCAAATGGAGGACCCAAAGTTGATCCATGAGAACACAGAGGATGAGCTCTTCATCAGTGACACAGGCTTCCCATCAGTTGCCAAATGGAGAATAAGGCATTGTTTTGAGAAATAGGAGGCTGGCAGATTTTGTGCTGCTCCATAGCAAGGGGTAACACAGTATTTGATGTACTATTCTGAATATGATTTGAACAAAGAGAAAAAAAAGAAGAGTTGGATAAGGAGTTGTGTGCTTCTTAGCTGGGGGCATGACAAACTGTATGCCTGAGGTATGAAAATAGGGGAGATGTATAGGGAATCTGGATAACACCTTTGAGGGGAGAAGTTAAAATGTGCTTAGAAGGAAGAGACTGAGGACACAAAATGGAAACTAGGGTTGTTCTATGGGACAGCCCACCCGAGGAACGTGTTTAGGTATTTGCTGGTGGTTTTGCTCTCCAAGTGCTCCTTCTACCTGGCACAAAGAACAGAGCTGGAACACTCGGCGCACCAATGCCAGTTGCCATCAAAAGGCAGTAAAAAGGCAGAGTCACAGCCTTTCCCTGAGACAGCTGAGTGGCAGCTTTTCCCTGAGATAGTCCCATATAGATATGTCTGACTTGTGCCAAGTGGTGAGTGGGCAAGGGATTGCCAAGCAGGTCAGCATTGTTCCTCTGGGCACCAAGCAGCCACCTTGTTTTCAGCAAAGCATTTGGCATGGGCCCCATTTCTATCACGAAGAAAGTCCCTTTTGAACAACAGGATGTTGTAATCCTGTCTGCTTTGACTCTTATGCTTCTCCAGTCTGAATCTACTGATCTGCCCATCATGCTGTTCTGCCAGTGCAGAGAGGTGGTGGTCACCACTGTGAAGTCACTGCTAGACTTGGACATCAGAGTTTTTCAGTGTAAGCAGATGCAAGACTGACAGTTAGGGGTTATGGCCATACCCGCATCCCACACCCCAAGACACCTGCAAATCTGTTTGCTGCCATCCAGCAGCTCTGTGACATCAGGACCACACTGACTGGGAGCTCATGTGGGGATATGATAAATGACACCTTTTAAAATCACAGCCAAGACAACTGAATCAGAGTTACTCTTGTTTCTAGGAATATAACCTTGCAAATGAGTCTGGCTGTCCATTGTCAGCACTGTTCATCAGCCATCTGAAAATGAATCCACAATGTTGATAAGCTTTTTAGTTGACTGCTGTCCTGTGCAGGGTTGTTCTGTCAGGCCACTGGTAACTGGGTAACTCTTGGCAAGAAGAAGTACAATGAGCTTCAGACAGTATAAATCCCACAACATTTTGCTACAACTCTTTTGCCTCTAAGATAGGCTATCTTTGGTTTTAGGTATTTGATACTGAGCTACTTTTTGGAGGAGCAGCTGGCACTGAGGTACACCATTGCTGTCCGTTTTCTATGTGTTTAGTAGCACATTTTCCTTCAGAGTGGTTGCTGTGACTCTCACAGGACAGGGGAAGGAAAATCTTTCAACAAGAATAGTCTTTGGACAGCTTTAATCCTGAATGTGCTCCAGTCATGGCAACATTTCCCCATGCTCCTCTGGAATTTCCATCGTATTTATCCCAATGAAAGGTGAGAATATTAATAAAACTAATGCTTTCCTGACTGCCTTGCAATGACACCTACTGCTAAAGACCCAAGTGTTTCCTGAGTGCCATATAAAAAGAGACAGTGTGTCCTTTTTAACACTATCTCACCAAAACCACAGATTGGTAAAGACCCCCGATTCACTTTTGTGACTTTCCTTATCCCACAGATAGATTGTATTTTAACAAATGCTTTTAACAAGCTCTCCTCCCAGAATTGCTTATCTTGAAGGATGGTGAACAGTTGGAAAAAGTGCAGGATCTTTGTGATCTAAGTTGCATGACTGTCTGACAGCAGGACCGCCTGTCCGTTAGGAATTTGCTCAAAGTAGGACTCATCAATTTAAGCAGTCGAACTCCCCAGCTGCCCATGCTGAAGACAAAAGGGTAGCCAATTTAATTAACCATGGCCTCAAGGAGCATAATTCATTATCAATTTTACCAATATCAATGTCCTGAATGTAAAAGAGCTTGGAACACAGATGTCTGATCAGGAAAGCAGCACTGTAAATGTGATTGTTTTCCTTGCTCTTTAACTTATGACAAGAAAAAGAAAATAACCTAAACCAATGGATTTGATTAATATAATGGACAATTCTGCCCAAATAAGTCATTAGAGAATGGTTCCCTGAATCTTTGAAATTGCTTCTGGCTTCACATACAAATACTCCTTCCCTTCTAACCCGATTTTGTCATGCAATAGTTGTGGCAGTGACAATGGTTAGTCACAGACATGAAGAAAAGCAAGGACTTCGAGAGGTCACGTAGACTGTCCCCTTGAATCCAGGACAGAATTAACTGTATCTGGATTCACTCACATATTTCTTAAAACCCATTTTAGAAACTCCTGTCACCAGATACTCCACTTCTCTGCATATCAGCCACCAGTATTAGGAGGAAGATTTTCCTAATATCTGACCTCATTTTCTGGGGTGTAGATTAAGCTAATTACTATTTATCCTGCTTTTGAAGAAGTAGAACTGATTAGGAAGTCACATTTTCACTCTGCAAGGAATTCCAGCCCCCAAATTCTGTTGTTATCCCAGACTAGAGCAAGAAGCCAAAGTGTCATATTTTTCATCAAAATTAAAATGCCTAATCTTAGATTAGGATGACCAAATTGTTTTCAAGAACATCAAACTATTTGTCTAATTACCCTTTCATATAATCATCTGCATGTAATCATTCAAAGAAAATCTTTTAGCATTATCAAAATGGAAAAAGAAAGCTGAAATGATATGTTTTGTCTTTCCTACTGAAGTTGTGTCCTGGTTTGAGGTAAAACAGAACCAACTTTCTGCTCATCATTTTACTTCTTAGCTATGCCTCCTCTAACTCTCTGAAATTAACAGCATGTTGTGCCGAAAATGGTTTGTTCTCAGAGTGATAAGACCAATGTTTGCAGTTAGTGCTAAGGAATGGTACGCAGAGCTTATACCTATTGCTGTAACAACCAAGGTCAGTTAATTGTGTTATTTGCCCTGCTCGAGGGTAGAAATAGAAAAGTGTAGAGGGGTCCCAACTGTGGGGAGGAGTGGACAGGACAGGTGACCCAAAATTGACCAATGGGGTACTCCATCCCATCTGCACCATGCTCGGTATAAAAGATGAGGGATCAAAGGGTCAACTCTTTCTTCAGTGGCTGATGTCTGAGGAAGACCCTGTCTGTTCATCTGCCTTTGATCCCGATCTGTGTGTTTCTGACTCCAGCTGTGGAATCTAATTCCCACCCGTCGCTGAGTCCAGCCTGGGACTTCCCCAGTGCCTGCCGGTGACATCATCCTCGGAGCTTAATACAGTTTTGTATATACTGTATCTATTTCATTATTTTTATTTTATTATTAATATTTCATTAAAGTAGTTTAGTTTCTTCTAAACTCATAAATCTCTTTATCTCTCCTCCTCCTCTCCATGTACGAGAGGTTGGGGGGGGGAGCATCTGTCGCTGGCCATTGGCCAATTTGGCCAAAACCACAACAAGTTGCTAGTGAAATTTTTACATGCATGTGGCTTGTTTGTTTTTCAAATAAATTACATTCTCTGTTGGAAGACTTTTCTAAGTCTTTGGTACATTACAGACAATAGCTTTCTTGATAATTTGTTTCCAAGGAGAGTGATTGTGGCTAACAACTTTGTTAAAGAGAAGCTCTCCTGTTATTTGCAATGAAAACCTGTGTTAGACTATTACATGAAAATCACAGAATAGGATTTTGTTAAATTTTATTGAAGTTCTTTTACTAATATCACCAATCTCTGAATCCCTAGTTTCAAGATAAATCTAGACGTATGGGTATGAAACTGCTGGAGCTGAGATATGAGATTTTCACCAACGGTCTGTAACACCCTTGAAGTCATTGATGCATTCTTTGCAGAGCTGCTCAAATCAAACATTGTCAGGGAGCAAAGGGACAGGACAGGGAATAGCAGATCTGTTTTCTTCCCTTTGAATTGCAAGCTGAACACTCTCTGCACCTTATGAGTATGCCTATCATTGCGCCTAGTGGGGCATTACTAGTGAGAGATGGGACATAGCCTTTCCCCACAAATGTGTGTAGAGATCAGGGGAAACACCTGGAAATCAAACTTATGGAAAAGCCAAAATGCTTTCTAGTTCAGTGCAGCCAACTGACAAAACCAGCTTGTAGTGTATGAAAGAAGAAACCACCTTTTTTTAGGTTCTATTTTCCATGATAAAGCTGGGAGTTATGTGCAGCATGATTTAACGGGCTCTGATCTTACAAACCTCAACCTTGGAGTGGACTCCCACAGTCCCAATCAACCCACATAAGTCAAGAGTCAAGCTTGCTGCTTTTCTTTTACCAAATAGGACACTTGACTTAGAGGCACACAGAAATAATGTCCTGTTGCTTTGCTGCTCCTTGGTGAAATTGCGTCTCTCTGTATGCCTGATCTAAAGCTGACTTATCGCCACTAGAGGTGGCAGCAACCTATTTGTCACTGAAATAACATCAGCATAACAAGAGAAGAATGGAGCAACAGATGTTTATCCCAATCCAGGATCCCAAATGACTTCTGTTCAAATTACAGAGCTTGCACAAAGCCCCTAGGTAAAATACAAATTCCAGGCTGGCAGCTTCATGGTTCAGAAACACTCATGAATGCCTACAGTCCCTGCTAAATAAAGCCCTCTCTACACCTCACCCAAATTTCAACAGACTTCTAGTGAAATCTCCCTCTGTTAAGTGTTGTACTATGCTTCACTTCACTTTTGGTCCAGATGAGACACCATACCACAGCTTCATAGTTTGACCAGGAAAATTATATCTTCTCCTAAAGTTCAGGGACTTTCAGGTGACTGAAAGTTCAGGTGACTGCATCACACACTGTGAGCTGTCATATATTGCATTTTCTTGCATGGGGTTTTACTGCTTAATGCCACCAAAATATGCGCCATTTGCTACTGTTCCCAAACCTTCCTTTGGAAAGTCTGCTTCTCTAATTAGGAGGGCGAGTGATAGTAGAAATGAACACACAATGTGTCAAGCACAGTAGATAACTGTATTTATGCATAGGAGGTTTCAGTACTCTTCCTGGCTAACAAAAGAAGGCTGTCATCCAAATGTCAGGAGATTACAGTTGCATGATAAAAGAAAGCACCATCCAGGGCTGTGAAAGGTCCTTGACTCAACCTCAGTATCCACTGAAGATTATCAGTTCTCAAACAGCTTTAATTACAGCCAGTGATGGGAGCTTCTAGCTTGTCTGTGTTAGTGATCGCGCCTGTTTCTGCTACGACTTGCCATTCAGTATTAGTAAAAGAAAGAAAATAGCCCAGCTTATTGGCAGCCAAAATATATATTTCAGGGGAGCCTTTAGAACAGCTGAGAAATCGCTGAACACCAAACTCCTCTGATTTCCAGTGGCAGAAACTATAAAATTCTCAAAAATGCCTTGAAAATGGTGTCCTCTGACTGGGTTTGATCCGTGATTCGTGGTATCTTAGCCTGAGGGGTTATTTTATTCAAAATAGCCAGAATACAGTTGTCTAAAATGAGCTCTTCTCTGTTTTGTTTTGTTGGGTTTTTTTTTCCTCCTTTTTTTTTTTTCTGGAAAGGTTTCCTTTCTTCCATTCAAACCATGTGTGATGATTTAGGATACACTAAGTGAGTCTGTACAATCATTTTTCACACTTGTAGGGGGGCTCATTTCTCCTTCCTGGGAAACAGTAAATTATGTGTGAAATTAAATAGTAAAATATTGTGTGTACAAACAGAATGAATCCCTTGTGTCCTTGTGTTTCCTTCTTGCACTACATAACCACTGTATCTATAACTCTACATATTCACTGTGACAGGTAGTGAGCACATATATAATTTCCTCTGGAGCTAGACAATTTCCTCCTCTACTTAGAATTGTCCCCATTAAATTAAATGATTGGGAATTTCCCCTGCTTGCAAAAAATATTTTGCCAGGCTGATATGTTCTTTACATTGAATTCATGACAAAAGAGCAGGAAAATGGTAAAATACCTCTCTACTCTCATGTTGAGTTTATTTTTGATCTTTTTTTCCCCTGGTTTTCCTTTTATACTAACATGGGACATTATTTTTCATTTGATCTGCCTGACTTCTGTCAACTCATGCTTTTTATCAGAATGGACAACATCTAATATTTTGTCAAAGACTAGGATCTTTGAGTCCCATCATTATGCATCATTTCTCTTAAGATAAATGAGTTTCTGACCTATTATCTCAGAAGCTACGTTTTAACTCAAGAATGGGTGTTTATGTTAAAAAATTAGCCTCTTAGTCCCCAAAATCAGAAATATACCCCGAACTTAATTCTAAATGTATTTGCAAGTATATATATATATATATATGTATAAAGATAAATATACAGGCATATATACATATTCACATTCATATATATAAAAATTAAGTCAATATTGGGATTTTTAAAATGTTTTTAGCAGGGATAATCACAAGTATACATCTTTGCAGGTTTCTAAGGTAAACAGAATGTGTGTGTTTCCAAACTGAAAACTGAAGGACCAATAACAGCAAAAAAAAAATTAAAAATTAACAAAAGCTGAAAAACAGACAGACCATAATGACTTATTCTTGGCTTTCACAACTCTAAACCACCTGAAAAACAGGAAATGTATTTTGATAATGTATAATGATGTCTGAATGCTGAAATGTCACTGACTTAAGCATTTATGATGGAAGCCACACAGGTGCTGGGAATGGCAACTATTCCTCTCAAAAAGCCTTCGTTGCTGGACAATTCATACACATTTTCCCAAAAAGGGAACAGTCACCCATGCTGTCAAGAAAGCATACCAAGAGCTAAAATGAAAGGAAAATAGTCATTGTATTCATTTATTTGAGATATAAATATCCATTGATTACAGCAGTGTGCTTGGCTAAGCTATTTCCCCTGCCCACAAAAATTCATTATATTACCTAAATATATTATCTAAATATATTTATCTAAACCTACAAATTCTGCTCTAAGACGTTCCACAGCTGGATTCTCAGGACTTTAAACTACTTAATTCTTTGATCCTCTGGCTCAGTGTCTTCCACATATTTACTTAAAAAAACTAAAACTAATGAGCTGCAACCTCACTGGCAAATGTTTATTTCCTGTAGACTCTAGGTGCTGCTTATTCCTCTTTTCTGCATAAGTCATTTTCCATAAAATTCAGCCCTGTGAAAGACTGAGAAAGAACCAGCTTTTAATCTTAAGGAAAAATGTTTTTAATTTCATCAAATACTGTCAAGAACGAAACAGAAAAATGTTCTGCAACCTGTACTTCTCTCTTCTCCCTCAGCTTCTGTAATTTGATATATGCTTTTCTTGCATCTTTTTATATACCCATCGTGTTAATTACAACATACAAGCTATTCTCATCCTTTGTCTTTAAGCTCTTTTGCACCTAGTTTAATGACTATGGGATGTATTATTTAATCTAAACGTGCACTGTATGCTACCAAAGATCTCTGAGTTTCATAACAGCAAAGGACTTCTACTACTACAGTGGAGGAAATAAACAGCCTTATGCTTTCTAGTATCTTGTGCCCAATTAGATCTGCCAAGCTGATATAACACACTAAGCCGAACTTCTTGCAACTGTGTATTTACACCTTTCCTGAATAGTAGGATTATATAGTGACTCATTTACCTCTTCCAACACGCTCCATTAATGTAGCCTTGGGCCACCCTCCAGATCACCCCTCTAATTTCTATTTATCAAGTCTTTCTGCCCAGTGAGAGGAGCACGTTTTCCCAGTGAAGGAGGCATGGGACAGAGAGGCCCAGCAGTACCCAACAACACACACATGTTGGGGCTTGCTCCATTGGGCTCTGAAATAGCTAAAGAAGGAGGAAGGGCCAGTGCTTCTGCCAGCTCTCATTGGTTTATTGCCATAGGCAGCGACCTTAAAGATCATCTAGTTCCAACCGCCCTGCCATGGGCAGGGACATCTTCATCTGCTTTGCTTGCCTAAACCCAGCAGTAGGTGTCGTATAGCTTAAGGACACTGAGAAATTTTGGAAGCAGGAATAGGCAGAAGATGGGAGAAATCTATATTCCAGCTGCTAGATCTGATGGCAAATCAGATATCTGCTTCCGGTTCATTTGCAGTGTGATGCAATGTGTGTCATCATGCTACGTGATTCACAGCCCTGTCTATCCAGACAAAACCTTTCCGATTGGCAGCATCTGGAGCCTGAGACTGACCCTGCTTCCCAGAGGCCATTGTGCTGACTGCCAGGGCATGCTTTGCTTTCAGCAGAGAAGCTCCTCAGGCCTGTGTCCCACTTACACGGGCAGACATGCCCACCATCTGCCCTTGCCACCATGAGGTCTGTAGGTATGGATCAGGCAGAAAAAAAGGGAGAACCAGAGCAACAAGGAGACCTGCACTGCTTCTCAAGACCCAGTATGTATGAGAGAGTTCTGTGGGTTCCACCCCCAACCCTGTCTGGTTTTTTGCCCTGATACATCCCACCCTTCCTTTCACTGATAAAAAACTTCATCCATTTAGGGATCCTCAAGGGACATAGCTTCCTCCTCCACCATTAACAATCTGACTTTTCTAACATTTTTGGGTTTTGTCAGTGAAAGCTGAACTCCTTTCCCCTTCCTCTTCGGGTAGTATTACAACACCCTGCTTTCTCCACCGTCCTGATCTTTCTGTTTGCAAGCCTTCCTGACTCAGTATCCACCTCCTAATATAGTATTCCCAGGCAGTTCTGCATACAAGGGACACATAGAATCTCACTCTGTTTATGTGCCACTCAGATATATTTGCTCTCTGCATGTAATTAAATATACTAATTATCTGCTGACATTCAAATTCACAGCACTGTGGAGACCTTTTAAGCAGTACTATGGCAATATTTCAAAAGACTTTTACTGGGAAAGGGGAACGAGGAGAGAAGAGGGTTTGTTTTCATTTTCTTCACTGGGCTGTAGGCTACATTTCCAGCAAGCACCTACTCCCAAGCCAAATAGTAAACTCTTGAGAGCTGTGGGGGTCTGTAGCTGGTGTTTTCTTACTGTCTCACCTACTTAAGTCTGACATGTCCAGATGCAAGAGATTTCTGGGGAAGATACTGCTAGACTGCTATGTGCCTCTGCTCTGAAACTGGATAAAATCACCAAATCCCTGACTCTTTGGTCACAGAGATGCTGAAGGTGAGAAGCAAGGGTGTCTAGACAAGCAGCAGTTATTACTTCCCTATTTGAGAAGGGCATGGCTTTTGCCAATCATAGCAGTTGTCAACACCGGCCAAGCAAGTGCCTGAATCCATGTTGAACCCTAGCCATGCTGATTATATGCATGTGGTAGTGCAGGAACTGTAAATCTTCGAAAGAAAGCTCATCCTCATAGTATTGGCCCGGATGCAGTAGGCACAGGCCAGGTTGAGCCCTCCAGTCTAATGGTTTAGCATTTCCCCATTTGCTGTGGACCCTTTGAACCTAGGGTAGCAACGCTCAGATCTAACAACTCAGGTTACATCTTCTTCTAGGCCCACCCTTGAACTGCAGTGGAGATATTTCCTCACCCTGCTCTGCCACTGTACAGAACATAGCCTACAGAGAGGGGCCATGGCTTCCTGACCCGCTCCTTGCTGTTGATTTTCCACCAGCACTCTGCTGAGTCTCTGTAGTTAAGAATCAGGCCCTTTCCTTTTAACTTGTTTCATAAAGAAGCAAGTTTAACTCTTTTAGGCAAAGGTGCTGCCTCGGATCTGTTTGATCTTCTGTTTGCACTCATAGTTTTATCTGTTTTTCCAAGTCCTTGAGGAGCTGTTTCTGTATCTTTTAAAAAGACTGGGAAGAATTCTTGTGGGTGCCTCTTAACAACCATCCAGTCTTTTACTGACACCTTGCTAGTGATGAACAGACCTGTTGACAATACATCTTATTTTCGTGCAAAATCACTATAATGGGACACCCTAGGTAAAGAGATTTTCATGTATGAGGAATTGTAAATTCATTGCACTTTTATAAGAAGGTGAAGTGGCTGATTTCCATATCTATTACATGGAACTGTATTTACAAAGCAAGTGCAGTCTTGTCTACAGCAATTATTACCAGCTTGATTTGGAGCTTTTGTAGAAAACGGGAACCGATTTTGAATTCCTAATAGTACCATAACAAAGAAAGATGTTTGCTTTAGTTCCAAAAACCTCTCTATGAATGTTTATCTTGAAAGCAGATGAGCCCTGGCCCCTGGATGTAAGGCATGCTGAAGTTTGGGGTATTCCAAATCTATAGCTGAATAGAGCAAGGGGGCTGCATCACTAGTTCTCTCACTGTTAGGAATTTGGTGGAAGCAGGTTTGCTGTCAGCATGATGTACAATGGGTTTATCTGACAAAGGAGATCTCAAAATCAGAGAAGAATTAGCCCATCAGTATTCTAGCCTGAAATACTGTTGCGAATTTCCTTTCCATCATTCTTTCTCTTTCTTTTGGCAAAGATCTAAACCAGAACAACATGGATTGTGACATGTTTAAAATGTAACTGGGGCAGGTAGGGAAGAAGTTAGGTAATAATAGTAAATACCACACTTCCTACATTCGACCCAAACTTCCACAGTGTTCTCCTAGATTTCAAGAAGTTTATAGCATTGAGTCCAACCTGCTCTAAAGTACAAGAATCTTAAAGTTACAGACCATTTGCCGAGGAGACCAGCTCTAGTGCAGGTAAGGCCTCGCTGGGGCAGGGGATCGCGGCGGATAAGGCCGGCAAAGGGCTCTTTTGAGGGCTCTTGTAGCCAGAGGGCTCTTGAGCTCGTGCCGGAACCGACAGC
>VXBH01004445.1:223631-307401 GCA_013400035.1 Rynchops niger | reverse complement strand
GCAGCGCCCCGGGGAGGGGGGGGATGGAGGCAGTGCCCGGGGAGGGATGCAGGGAATGCCCAGGCGGGGAGGCAGGCAGCGCCTGGGGAGGGAGGCAGGCACTGCTCGGGCAGGGATGCGGGCAGGGATGCCCGGGAATGATGCAGGCAGTGCCAGGGGAGGGAAGGAGGCACTGCCCAGGCGGGGGTGCAGGAGATGCCCGGGGAGGGATGCAGGGAATGCCCAGGCGGGGAGGCAGGCAGCGCCTGGGGAGGGAGGCAGGCACTGCTCAGACCGAGTCGCAGGAAGCCAGGAGGGACCCCGGCTTTTCCCGGGGCTCTGGGGAGGTGCTGATGGGAAAAGATCCTCCCTGCAGTGTGCTGGGTGCAACACCGTCACCCCTTCCCTCCCCGGCACCCAGCAGCATCCGTACACTCATGCCCACCCTGTGGGAGCCCCCTGGGGCCAGACCCCTTTGGGGGAGCAGGGTAGGACCCCCCCAGGGACACATTCCCTCCTCAGACACTGCTGCCCGGTGTGCTCTTGGGCACATCCCTTCACCCCCTCGCTGTGCGAGCCCCTGGCCCAGCTGGCAGGGCTGGGGGTTTCTCCGTGCCCGCTGTCACCGGGGGGGTGCTCGCAGTTCGGGGTGGTGCCAGGCCCCACCGAGGAAGGGACGTGTCTGTTGCAGCACCTGCAGTTTTTGGGACACCCCACACCGAGCATTTACCTGTGTGCTGGACGGTGAAGAAGATGCTGGTCGCACCTCCAGGGGAGCGTGGTCCAGGCCCCCGTGTCACCCTGCTGATGCGCGTCACCACCCTGCGCCTCTGCTCCTCGAAGCAGACCCCAAACCCCGGTGCAGCTCACCGTGACACCAGCGAGTACCGAGGTGTCCCCGTGGGGCTGGCGGTGGTCATAAAGGCTTTGCTGAGCCCAAACACTGGCTACAGCATGGCTGGGCTCCCCCCAGCCTCACTGGCACCTTTGGCCGGGAAAAGCAGCATCTCCGGTGGCTCCTCTCCAGGGAGAGGAGGGGGGTACAAATGGAAGCACATTGCCATATCCTTCCTGGGGGGAAAACGGGGTAGCAGACAAGTCCCCACAGCTCCAGGGGGGCGAAATGCAGCACAGCCTTTGTGCCACTGCCCCAAGGCTGGGGCTGAGATCAGCGCCAGGCAAAGGGAGTTGGAGCCCCTTTTCCATCTCACATTACACCCAGGCTTTCAGAGATTTGGGACTTACTTTCCCGCAGAGCTGCCTGATGCTCGCAGCTAGGGAACTATTTAGGTGTCCCTGGGGGTTATCACCAGCCCCAGATGCTGCTCCCCTTCCCCACATCGCCATAAAGCAGCCCCGAGCCCTGAAATCTTTCTGGGAGCGGGCAGGGATCGCGCCGGCACATGAACTCGCCTGCACAATTCAGGCTCCAGCCTCGGGGCTATTTTTAGCATTTCCCTCCGAGATGCTCTTCGCTTGCAGTTTTATTTGTGAAATTTAATATACGAGGGAGGGGGGAGGGGAGCGGGGCTGGATCCTGGCACGTCCCCACTGGCTGGGAGGCTTATCCCAGCCTCAGCGACAGGCGACTGACACGAACCGAAAATCATCTGTCAAAGAGCGCCCGTGTCCTGGCATGTGGGCGGCAGCGGGACGCAGGCAGAGCTGACAGCCCGGGGGGCCGCAGTCTGCCCCCACCTCCACCACAGCCTCCAAAATCCTTGGGCGAGTCCCTGCCTCTCCCCGTGCTGCATCGTGGGCTCAGGGACCCGCTGTCACCCGGTGCTGGCCCTTAGCACACACACTGGCGTGGAGCAGGATGCGTGCGAGGCCGGCAGGAGCAGCAAGGATTTTGGGGAGCCCACCCAGCACCCCAGGGCTGCCCCATCTCCAGTGAGGGCAGCAAGGAGCAGCCCAGGGGGTCCCTGCCCGCAGCGTGGGCGTCGGGAAGGGGGAAGGCTGTGGGGACCATCCACCCTCCTGGCAGCTCCCATTCCCAGGAGCATCACCTGTGTCCCCTGAGCTCCCAGCACCAGCGGCCAACGATGCTAATGAAACAAACCCAGTTTGCAAGGTACAGCATGGCCCATGGTTGGCGTGTCCCCGTTTACGGGGCACCAGCGTGCTGCAAATCCAGAGCAGCAGGAAAGACCAATTTCTCCCCAAGGAGCCCCCGGCAGAACAGGGAGGGAGAAACCTTTCCCTTTATCACAGGATGGGAAAAGGACAGTGGCTGACACAGCCGAGCCCTGAGCATCCTGCAGCAGCTTTTGCTCCTGCTGGACAAATGCTGCCCCAGGCTCAGCCCCAGCACCACGGCAGGAACAGACCCACAGTGGGAACGACCATCCCATCCCATCCCATCCCATCCCATCCCCTCCCCACAGGGATGCATGAAGGGACACAACAGCAGCATTGGTGACCCCCAACCAGTCTGTCACCAGTGCTACTAGACACACACACCACTTCTAGCACAAGAACATCCCTGCGCAGGGCACCACAGGCTGCTGTGGGACCTGCCACCTCAGGTCCTCGCAGGGTGGAAGTCCCTTAATCTCCAAGTGCCACCACGCCAAGGCTGGGCAGGAGCACGGGAAGGAGTTGCTCCGCTGGAGATCATCACCTCCCAAACCTGCTGCTTGTGTTGTTGCATTTCTGGCCACTTTGAGGGCTGAGTTTGGGGCTGCCCCAGCTCGGCTCTGGCCTGCCACCGAGGTTTTGCAGCCCAGCCCATCCTGCCCAAGACAGGACCAGCCATGGCAAAGCCCTCTGGAAGATCCCAGCGCTGGTCCAGAGCAATCTGAACGCATCGCTGACTCACACCATTTTATCATTTCCTCGCAGGGAAAGCAGGTCGTGTCACACAAAGCCCACCTGGGGCCCAGAAAGGCCTAAGTGGGTACATCCATCTTCCTCCCGCTACCCATCAGCAGCTGTCCGTGCCGAGGTGGCGGTGCCCCCTGCAAGCCAGGGGCCTTTTCCCGCTGCCCTTCGAGATGAGAACGGAGCAGCAGGCGGAGGCAGAGGACCGAGGATGCTTGCTACCTCCTCGCTGTGCAAGCCCCTATTTTGGAGGGGGTCTCCGCTGTAGAAAAGTGGCTGGTGAAAAGAGGATAAAAAGCTCCCGGTGAGCAAACTGCCTCCTTCCCACCAAATCCAGGCCTTCAGCCTTGCCTCCTCCTGGGGGACAATGCTAAAAGCCAGGGAATCGGATCCTCTCCCCAGCCCCACAGAGCCACACGCAGCCAGAGCGTGGTGGAAATGCGTTTATTGACACGGACGGCAGGTAAAGCCTGAAGAGCAACACAACTACGCGGCGAACACTCGAAGGAGCGGCGCGGCGGGAGAGGAGGGGGAAAGGCCAGAGAGCGAGGCCAGGCTCTGCCCTGCAGCGCAGAGACACCCACGCGCCCAAAGAGCTGGGGAGAAATTTGGTAGGAGAAGGGGGTGCTCAGCATCCCCCCCGCCTCGCATCGAAGCCACACCAGCTGTTTAGCGGGGAAGGGTTGATGTTTATTCCTGACCCTCTACCACCTTCTCCCTGCCCCAACACAGCATCGCACTCCGCGCCCCTGGTGCTTCCTTAATTGCTCTCTTAATGATTTTTGCAGTGGCCGCCCAGCGCGTGGAGCAAATCGCCTCCCAGCACCCGTGGGCAGGGCTCAAGGGCTGGATTGCTCCAGCTCTGCCCCCCTTTTTCCCCAGCCAGGGGAAAGGGGGTTCCTAGGCAGGGGACCCCACCGTCCTCGGGGTCCCGCAGCTCCCAGGCAGGCCCTGCTGGAGTCTCTTCCAGGGCATTGTGACCTTTTCCCAGCACTGGCTTCTGGGTTGCAGACAGCGCCAAAGCCCTGATGAACCATCTCCCACCGTAAAACATTTATTGACTTTGAATGTGGCATCTAAAAGGACAACATGGGGGTTGCTAGGCATAAGAGCTTTGCTCGCTGGGGAGGAGATGGCGTCAAAGCATGCTTGGGAAGGCAAAGCTGCTCTGGTTAGTGGCTTGGGTGAAGCAGGACAAGCTATGGATGGAGCAAGGATATGCAAGAGGCTTTTCTTTCACTGCTGTTGCCGCAGCACTTAGTGGTTGCAATGTGGCGAGTCCACAGCCGTGGACTGGAAAGGGAACCAGTCCTGGCCCTAAGGACAGGTCGGAAAAGCGGGGCCAGGCCATGGGGCTGCTCGGGACAGGGTGAGAGCAGGAACGTGACTGGCCCTTGTTACCGCGTGCCTCTGGGCACACAGAGCCAAGCTGCAAATGGAAGAAACGCTTCCGCAGTCTGCTCGGCACTCAGCCCAGCCGGGACCTGAAGCCCGCAGGCAGGCAGGGTGCAAACACCGCCAAGCCCAAACCACCTCCTGTCACAGCCCAGCCTGGGCTTTGGGGGACAGTATGGGAACAGGGAGAGACGCTCCGCTCCCCGCAGCGCCCCGGGACACTGCCAGCAGCGGCCCCTCTCCGTAGGGGCATGGCTCATGCCTGCGGCCCCGGCGGAGAAGTGGCACTGCCCCGCTGGGATTCACCACCGCGAGCCTCGGGGACTGCTGGGGTTAGCGCAGCGCTGGGTGAAGGTGGCACAGCCCAGGGGATGGCCGAGAAGGCAGTTTGGCCGTAGCAGGCACAGTAAGAACAAGAAGAAGAGGGGCTGCGTGTGGGTGAGGATGCAGAGACCATACCTGGAGCTCTGGGAAGAGCCTTTGGCTCTAAGAGTGGGCTTCGTTTCCTTCATTTTCATCCACCGTTGTCCCATTATCAACCTAGGTCTGCAGCTCCTCCCCACACAAAAGCAGCCTTGCTTCTCAAATCAGCAGCTAATGAGCCAGGGAGATGGTTGGAGTGAAAACACACCATCAGAAGCAGAGCTGAGTCTGCCAGCACAAGTGTAATAAAAAACCCCCTCTTTAGGGCTCCATCCGCCTCCACGGACCGAACTGATGGCTCTGTTCCTAGTTCCCCGAGGCTGCGCTCACCCTGCTAGAGCCCGACGTCCCTGCAGGGCTCCCAACACTTCCTTGGAATCACCTTCCCTTTAAGCCAATTACAATAGAAAAACTCAAAAAAATGTATAAAAATATAAAATAAAGTGCAGTGTTATGTTTTCGACACTTTTGCCTTGTTTTAATGAGCCGAGGTGTGGTTTTTGCTTGTTGTTGTTGTGTTATTTTTTTTTTTTCCCCCAATGAGCGGTATTTTACAAAATCATTACTACGCCTAAAGCCATTTAGAAAACACTGAACATTGGCACAAAATGGAGAAGCCCACAAGAACGGACAACGAGTGAGGGGCGAGGGGGACGTGGGAGTAGTCGAAGCAGTGGTTACAAACTCCATGGACGCTAAAAATATCAAAGGGGTTTGTTCCCTATCATCATTAGCACGTGGATACTAATTGCTACCTTGTTTAATCAGTGCCTTTGACTGAAATCCTACACATGAAATACAGCTGCTTCCAGTTTAGAGTGCTTTTCCCCGTGCCAGTGGCGAAGGAGGATCCGGGGACCCCTTTCTCCCCCCTCCTTCTGCAGGGTGAGGCACAGGCTGATCTCCCGTTAGTTTTTCAAGATGGCATCGTAGGCCTGGTAGATGTACTGGGACACTTCGGGAGCTCGGCATTTCAGGGAGAGCTGCGGAGAGGAGAGGAGAGGTTAGCGGTGGTGCGAAGGAAGGCGGGAGGGAGCTTTCTCCCATCTCCACGAAGGCAACTGGAAACGTCTGACCTACAGCACGGGTTGGACAGATCGTGGATGTGGCTGAGGACAGTCACACAGAGTACTTCTCCTGGGTAGCGCTTTCGTTGTCACCGACACCGAACTGCCTTTTCAGAGCTTGCCACAAGCAGGAGGTGGTATTAAAAAAAAAAAAAAAAAAAAACAAAAAAAACCCCCCCCGGGGGTTCCCCACACACCTANGGGTGGTAATAAAAAAAAAAAAAAAAAAAAAAGCAAGCAAACTCCCACCGTGGAGTTCCCAAATTCCTCAACAAATGTAGGTGCCTCTGCAGGCACGAAGGAAGGGGACATTGCCCCAAACCCTGAGACAGGGACATATTGTAAATCACAGCACTAAGCCTGGGGGCTTCTAACAATTTGCCGCTCGGACCTGACGGACACAAACTCGGCTGTTACCCCTTTCTAAAGCAAGGATCAGGCCGAGCCCAGGCCTGCGGCATCAATCCTTGTGCAAACATTTTAAGTCACCTCCCAACGCTCACTTTCACCCCACAGGTCCCCAGCCCATGGATTTCTCTTAAAACTCCGGGAACGGCCTCCAACAGGAGATAAATCCTCTAAATAAAATCCCGATAAATTGGGATGCTCAAACACACAGGTCCTCAGAAGGGGAGCAAAGGGAACAGCTGTACAGGCGCACGATGCAGGACAGACCGCACCTTCCCACCAGCCACGGGCTGACGCCAGCACAAGGCCAAGGAGGCTCCGACATCCAGACAGCCGGTCTCCGCCGCAGGAACGCGGCAGGGCATAAATTTCTCCTTGTTTATGAGAGGGGGAAGGGCATCCTGGCACTGCTTTCTCGCTAATGTCTCTTGGCTTTATCTCTGGGTAACCTTGGCAAGTAACTGCTCGTTGCTGAGTGGGCATTATCCCAGCTCACTGGTGACAGAACAGCCTAATTCTATTGTTTCCCCACTTTTTTCCAGTTCAGTGGGTGTTCCTAACCCCTCGGTCAAATTAACAAGATCTCCCCTAACACAAGCACATTAGGCAAAGCAAGGAGAAACGGCTCCGGGGGCAAGGGGAGTTGGAAGGATCCCAGCCCGCGCCACGTGCCCTCCGCAGTCCGACACCTCACCGTGTAGTTCGGGTTCCCCGGCTGGATGCGAAGCTCGGCCAAGATCCAGATGCCGTTGGTGAGTTTCAGAGACTGGTAGAGCATGTCCTGCCCCTCCACGTTCCTCTTGGCAATGGTGTAGACGTTGTTGTTCTGCAGTTTGCTGGAGACGGTGTCTTCAGAGAGAAGGAAGGAAAACGCATCTGTTAATTCAGATTCATCATCTGCAGAGACGGGAGAGCCCAGAGGAGCATTCCCAGGATGCAAGCGCACAAGGGAACGCTGATTTCTGGCCCAGAGTTTTCTCTGGGGACAGCAGCAGACATGACAGAAGGAGAAAAAATTCCAATTTCCTTCCATGGACCCACCTCATTCCTTTCAGGCTATGATCCCTTGTGAAGCATTCGCCCACCTTGCAGGGCTTTCACTTACTGCTCACTGCTCTGGGTCTTGCCTTTATTAAGGCGAAAGTCTGCAGCTCAGCGGGGAAGAGGTCTCTGCTCTATCTGTACCTCCCAGCAAGCCCCAGGCAGGCTGACCTGGAGCCAGCCAAAACTCAGATGGTGAAGGCGGAGAAGAACGCAGATCCCTGCCTGAGGCTCGTGCGGGTTCCTGGTTCTGAGGTCCCGTCCCAACCACGACAGCTCCCTCCTGCTTCGCCCCCTCTCGCACAGACATTTCTGGCCAAAACAATGTCCTACAAGGTAGTAAAAATCCCCCCCCCCCTTTTTTTTTAAAGCAATCACTTGAAAGGGTAAAAACCACCCACAGACATCAGAGTGCTGCGTTACAGTTTTAACACACTGTACGACCCCAGCACTCGCAGCAGATGTGCGATTTCACCTGGAGACCTGTATGGATGTAACCACAACACACGTTATTTCTAAGGGACCTTTCAAAGAAACAAGACCAGAGGCAAATATGCAGGACACACAGACCCAAACCAGTGGCCTTTGGATGCCAAGGGGTTTCTCAGCACAGCACGGAGCTGGGCAAACCGCAGCCTTTGGATGCCAGTACAAGGGGCACATTCGTCCTTTGGGTGGAAGGCTCAGGGAGGAAGACTCCACACCCGATAAGCGTCACTAGCAAATTCCCATTCCTGGTGCCCAACAGGAGAAATTTAACTCGGTCAAGCTCTTTGGTGGGACAGAGTGGAACAAACACCCTGTCTGTGCTGAGCCATTATCAGCAGGCTGGGCACTTTTGACAAAAAGCAAGGGAGAGACATGGCCTTATACCAATTTGCACTGAAAGCCAAGAGGCTTGGGAGGCTTATACCAATTTGCACTGAAAGCCAAGAGACGTGGGATCCATTTCAAGGAGCGTGAGGAGCAGGACAGCAGCAGGGAAGCAGCACAAAGCGACCGTGTAGCTCAAATCCATCCCTGCACCCACAAAGACCGAGATCTGCTGGCATCAGTGCTGGATCCGAGAACGGACACAAGCAGGTGCGTGGAGGGATTAGAGAGGGGACAGCAGAGGCTGTTCATGCACCATGGAGTGGCAGAAGCGGGAAAGCAAAGGCCCCAGAAATCCACACACCGACGCAGAGACCTGGATCCGCTGCCTCTCCCCAGGGCAGCGCTGATAACCAGGGCTGTGGAGCAGCTCCACGGGCAGCCTGGACCCTTCGCCTGCGGCTGGGCTGAACCCCTTCTCCCCAGAGCGGCTGTGTGCAGGTTGAGGAGGGTTCAGGCATCCAGCTACCCAGACACACTCAGATTTAGGTTTTCCTCTCTTCCCCAGTTACTATGGAAACCGGCAGATATAAGTAACTAATGAGATCCTTTGCTTAAAACCCCTCTGTCTCCTCCTCCCACCTCTATTCCTCCTCTACGCAACAAACTCATCCAGATCAGGGAAACGGGCAATGCAGAGATGTCCCCGGCTCACAGGGAGCACGGCTGGGAGAAACTCGCACTGGAGGGACATCACCCGCTTGGGATGAAGCCCAGACTCCCATCCCCGATGCCCCTCCAGCCAGCGAGAGCAGCCTGCGGGGCTCTGCGAATGCCCAGCGTTCAGCACAAGCACCGGCTCAGAGAGCGCATCATTGTTTGCGAGGGATGTGGGTATTAAATGTGATTTCGTTTGCCCAATTTTAATAGGCTGTGTGGTTAAGCCTCGCTGGTCTGAAGCCCCCTCTGGACATGTATCCTGGAAGTGGAATTGCTGGCAAAGGTTCAAGACTTTCTCCAGCAAGTCTTTCCTCCTGCCGGGAGCAGTCTCCCCCTCCGGCAGGGAATGCTGTCAGAGCCAAGGCATTCCCCAGGGAGCGTGGGTGCAGGGTCGGAAGCAAGGCTGCAAGCGGGAGGCTGTGACTTTGGCAGCTGTGGGGCTGGTGCCCCACCAGGCGGTGTGACGGCAGAGGAGGGCAGCGCTCCTGCCGCCCGGGGAGCTGCGCGCCGGGGACACAGCGGGCGAGACGGGGCCGCACAGCAGCTGCTCCTGCGCCAAAGCCTTCAACCGTGTGATGGCACCTCTTGCAATTTAAACAGCCGCTGCCTCTGCTGGGAGGCAGATTTCCATGCAGGGATGGGCTTGTAGGGGGATACAGGGAGGGAAACTGAGGCAGGGCCAACTCCTAGGAAAGCTTGTTTTCTGCCTCCCTGTTTGATGTCAGTTACCATCTGAAGAGTGCAAAGAACCCTACAAAACATACCCTGTCTCAGCCAGACACCTGCAGCAATTGGGAGCAGGATGGAGTGGTGATGCTCGGCTTGCCCAACTCCTCCTGCCCCCTCCCGCAGCACGGATTTGAGGACTAGGGAGAACCTACCCCCCTCTCCCCCCAGGTGGCAGCTCCCATCCCTCCTGTGCTCCCCAGTGTCAGGATTTGGGGATTTTTGGAGATCGGGCAGAGTTGCTAAGCAACAGTGCCAGGCTGAAGGCAGGACGGCTCATGCCATGTGACAGCACAGCCTTTTTTTAAAAAAAAAAATTAAAATAAAAATCACAAAAGGCAGGTATTTGGTGGGGGCAGCGTGCTGAGCCCAGCTCTGGACAGGGCTGCTGGTATGGGAGCAAGAGCGCAGCACCCAGCGAAGCCCCAGATAGTGCCCGACACAGGCAGGAGAGGGCTGAGCCGTGCCGCCTGGGGACACGTCTCCCTGCACACACGGGGTCTGGTGACTCTGCCAACCAGAGCCACAAAGTCCTTCTGCGAGATGGTACAGGCTACATCTGACCTTGCAAAGCAACTTTCTGCAGGGCTTTTTCTTTTGGCTCCGTGCTTATTCTCAAAACCCTCTTGAAGCACAACATAAGGATACAGAAAGATTTCCCCACCACCAACACCAGGGAAGCTTCTGCCATCTGTCCATCTTTCAGGGGTATTTTGTTGGTTTGTTCCCTCGTCTTCTGTTTTTTTAAACAGAATTCTTTACCCCGCCTCAGTCCAGCAACTAAATAGCACACGTGGAAAGACAAGCACGCGGGGCAGAACAGCTAGACAAGGTCTCCTCCCTTGCACTGAAGTAATTAAATTCTTTTCAACAACGCTTTCCTTCTAGGTAAAGCAAAGGACATGCTTAAATCTTGTTCCTATACAGCTGAAGAATTTCCCTTCCAAACCCAAACAGCCAAGGCGACCAACTGGCAACAACGGGAGTTTTCACAAAGGACATGCCCAACTCAGAACCAACACCGACAATGTACCCTTTTTGAGCTTGGACCTTCCTGGCATTTTGCAACGAGCACTGGATATCGGGAAGTAAAATTTACTCCCTATATTTTGTGCTGCGGTAGCTGAAAACATCCCTGAGCCGTTTCTAGCAACACCTGAATGGTTCTGAGCATCCAGCCAAGAACTGCATTCAAATACCAAACGCGTCTGCAGACTGGGATCCACTGGGGAGGCACTTCGGTTAATATTATGACAGTACGTTCATTTCCAAGATATGTAATATGCACAGGTTCTGTAATTTATTAAATGATCAGGATACTAGAATTGCACATACAGAAAAAAACCCCCCACCGTACCAGGGAAGCTTGCACGTGACTGTGTCCCAGGTTATTCCAATAAGAAAATCCAATTTCTCTTTGTTCTAGCATTAGCAAATTACTTGAGGGGAAAAAAAAAAAAACCAAAAAAACAACACAGCAAAGTGGCCATTGCATACCAATAAAGCCATATTCAACGCCAAGCACTAAAGCTGTCATTTCACACCAAACTGTGGAACAGTAATAAGCAAGCAAACCCAAAGTTCCTCGAGCTGCTGAACAGCACAGCAACTAATTGCCCCGTGTAATGGCATTCCACCTCCCTGGGCAAGCCTGCTTGTCCTCTCTCCTCCGTGGCTTTGGGTAAGCAGAATTTAAAAAAAAAAAGGAAAACGTTTAGCTAATCTGATTTGCATATCTTAGCTTAACGTAGCGGTCCTTTAAAATTTAATCAAAGTTTGCATGTTGAAAAAAACCAGTGTAAACAAGGCAAACTGAGCTTTAGCGCATGTTCAGTTGCAGGGGAAACTGGGGTTGGTATAGTTGTACCAGCAGCACCCGGGTTATTTGAGCCATAAGAGCCTATGAATCTATCTTCATGCATTAGATTCTTATGTTTTCATTAAAAAGTTCTAAATCAATTAATTTAGCACTGGATTCATAAGAGACGAGAATGCTGGGGTACAACCATGACCTTGGGTTTTCATTATGAGTTGTAATTCCGAATATGGTTTTTTCCATAGCACTACCGTAACCTCTTCCTAAGAGGCAGACGCATGAAAGGGAGCTCTCACGAACTCAAGATGTGCAGTGCATCCCAAGTACACCCTGGGCCCACCACCCCAGTCCAGAGAGACTCGCTCCTCCGCGGCCATACGCCCCCAGCCCTATGGAACGGCCTCAGGCAAGTGCCAGCTCTCACCGCTGGAAACCTGAGCCCTAAATCCCTCATCCAGAGATAAGCACTCATCTCTCTGAGTCACTTGGAACTGTGGGAATACCTCCAAGGGTCCAGGACTTGCTTTTTTTTTGGAAACAAAGACGCTGGAGACATGGATCAGAGTGGCGCTGAAGGGTACCTGCTCCTCACCCCACAGCCTGGGACCTTACCCGAGGCTTCAGCTCGCGGTGCCGTGGGCTACCTGCAGCAGCCAGGATTTTCTGGCTGTTCTGCGCCCTGTTATGGGATGAGCTGCCAGGAACGGGAGCTTTTGCTGCCGTCACTGTTGCCAACCATCAAAGTCAACCCTCTTTGGCTTGCCCTGTGGGCACAGGATGGATCTCTTCCCCACAAAGGTCTGGGAGCACAGACTCACACAGAAGCATCTCCACTGATGGATTGTGTTTATCTCCCTTTTCTTTGAAGGAAGAAAAGAAATAACCTGGGGAAAAGCCTGCAGTTTACACCGGAGGTGCTGTAAGGTGACTGTTGCACAGTAACAGCCAGCCAGCCCTGGATGTACAAGAAATGCACAAGCTGCTTTCTTGACAGATAAAATCCCAGCCCTCTAAAAATCCCTGTTCCAAGCCCATTTCGCTTCGGTTTAAAGAAAAAGAAATTCAAATTTCAGTTTCTCCATCGAAGAAAATCACCGTGCCCTGTTTAGCTGCTCGGTAGGGCCTCCCGCATGTCTGCGCCTAACTTCAGCCCAGCTTCTCACGCGGTGCAGGAACAGCGCAGATCTGAGCAGTGAGGAAAGAAAAGGCTCTTTACAGCTAGAAGAAGAAAAAGCCAGGCAACAAGGGTACAAGGACCACACTTCTCATCAGCCCTCTGCCCAGCAGCAGCCGTTCGACAGGCTCTGCTCCATCTGTCCGGCGCCTGCTGCAGCTGCGCGGCTTGATTTAAAGTGGCTGGTGGTGCCGCGATTAGGGCGCATCGGCTGGGAGCAGAGGTATTTTTAGTTCACAGCTAAATCCGCATCACTGGGCTGGAATCGGTTAGACCCGAAGCATGAATGGTGCGATGCGTCCCCGAGCCTCAACGACAACTCGCCACCAAGTGGGTGGGCTCACAGGAGGCATGAATTACTTATCGGAGCGGCTGCAGGAGGAGGGATAGGGTGGCTGCACACCTCTGCGGAGCCGGCGGCGCTTAGAAGCTTTTCATCTGTGCCCAAGGGTTGCAAAAACCCAGCGCCTCCTGAGTTTTAGTTCGGAGGCGTTGAAATCTGCAGACTTCGTTCTGCGCAGCTCTGCCACGGCAGCCGTTGCGTACCTTATTTTATGCAGCGATATGAGAGCTGCCCGCGGTGGTATTTCATGGGTGAACAATAGAACCGCCGACAGCCCAGGTCGAGAGCTTTATGCTGCTGAGGCATCTCCTACAAGAGAGGCTTTTGAATGTGAACCCGTCTTTCCTCCACAAGGATCAAGTTCCTAAAGATTTTGTACCCAGAGCTGCTATTCTTGGAAGAAAGGAGGTGTCTTAAAACAAGGCTCTTTTCACTGGATTTGAATGATCAAGACTGTGAATCTTGAAAGACTGTCGCCCTACTGCGGCACGTGGCCAGACACGCACCCTCCCTCTGGCACAAACTAGTAGCGAGATGGATTCAGCTGTCATCAGAGCTCACACAGTTTATTTCGCCTCTGCCCTGGCGTGCACCACCAGCCACTTGCCACGCTGCGAGAAGTCTCCATCCCCAAGGATGCCGGAAACCCAGCCATCCGTGGGGTCTGGGGCCCGGCTGATCCTTGTGCAGACGGGTTTGATGCTCTTCGGATGGTCTGTACTAGCGGAGGTTACTGCTTAGATGAAATCAAGGTGCGCAGCAGACTGAGGCAGGGTTGCATTGGCAGTTAAAATAAGACAAGCACACAAGATTTCCCTAGTTTTCCCTCCTGCAAGCTGTTGGCCTGCTCCGTGACGAAGCCCAGGTGGTCAAGGAAGGAAACGGCCGGTACCGTTGCAAGAGGGAGGAGGTGTCGGCAGCGGAAACACAAAAACAGAAGCTTCAGCGGATGGAAGTGTTTGAAATCTATTTATGAGATGTGACCCACTTTCTCCCGTACATAAGCCAAAGAGGCTGGCAGATCCTGCACACCCCCGAGCATCCCAAGTGACGGATCGTGCTCGGGAGAGGCACCGTGTCCAGGGCTCTTGCTAAAGCACCGAGAGAAGCCTCTTCGCGTCTCAGCCCTGGCAATGGCTGCAGATACCACTGCAGAGAAACCGCCCGGCATTCCCGTGATCTCCCTGCGAGCTTGTAACATGTTCTCTACTGAATATCACCAGTTCAGGCAGGCCTGGGGCAAGCAGTCTGGTCCTGAGCTGGCAAACCCTCCCCTAATGGGGACGCCTGCCTGTCACTCCGTATTTTCTAACGTTTTATTTTGGAGGGATTAGCGGGCACGGGCCAGTCTGCAGGATCGCCAATGCTCATCTTCCCAGCCACACACACCCCTTCTCTCCCTCCTAACTCCATCCTCCGGTAGCCAGCACCACAACGCGTCAGCACCAAGCACGAGAAGCCACCACCGTTTCTGATTTGAGATGGAAAGAGCTCTGGGCAACGCGGTTCGGGCACAGCCGGGGCAGAGGCACCACCGGCAGCGGCACTGCCGTGCAGGGGCAGAGGCGATGCCAAGCTCGGCCGGGAGCAGAGGGAGGGCTGGGGGAGGCGCAGAGGTTGTTCTCATTTGAAACCCCACAGTGAAATCAAGTCATAAGGTCCGACAGCTGCTATTTTTTCCCCCTCTTGTGAGCTCCATCTTTTATATTCCCAAATAGTAATAATTACGCGTACAAAGAGACCCATGGTTTCTGCCTGCAATTGAAGCAAGAGGGTGCTCATTGTCTAAGAGCAGACACGGGAGAATAAAAAGGTTACAGGGTTTGTAATCAATAGGGACACTTTTTTTCCTCCATGAAACGTAGCAGTTTTTGGTAGAATCACTTGGCTCCTGTCCAGAACCTCTTAAACAGGAGCAAAGCTGCTACGCTGGCCTCATTCCACTTTTTTTTTTTTTTTTTTTTTTTTTTTTTTTTTAACACTCCCTCATCCTTCAGCAGCAGTAAGGTCATACGTACAAGTAGGATGCTCACAGAGGCAACCAGACAGCTAAACACGGAGCTGAACAGGACAAGGTATGATCAAAGCGCATCAATACAGCAGCTAACGGCAGCAGACCAAAATTCTTCTCACATGGCCTGTCCCCCATAGATGTCAAAACATTTCATAGTGGTACGTAGGGTTACTCTTTCACAAGGGAAAGGAGAAAGAGCATGCTGAAAGGCAAAGTGACTGGCCCGGGGTTATGCAGAGGGTTAAAGTCGGGGCTGGGACACCTCGCCTGAAACGCGCAGTCGCAGAACAGGATTGCTGAACAGCCCCAACACCCTACTCAGGTGAGTAGGTGTTTAAAAGAGCAGCTTTGCAGAGAAACAAACTATAAAGGAGAAACAAGAATAGAAAGTCCACAATGAAAGGAGGAAGCACATAGGTAAAATCTAAAATCTGGGATTTCAGTTGTGCTTTTATGGGGACGCAGCTAAAGTTTTTACTGAAACAAGCCCTAGGATCCAAGGCTGTTCTGTTCGTAAGCGCGATACCCATTTACCCATTACCCACAGACAATGCTATTAATAAGGTGATGTCCAGTGACCGTACATCAAAAGTGCTCTCAGCATGGTAAAATCAAGCTACTCACCGGCATTCAGGTGACATTCTTTAATCTGGAACTGAAGCTCGTTTTCATTTGGAATATCTTTCCATGTGGCAAGGAAGACCTGGCGCTCTAGAAACGAGAAAGACAGTCAGCACTTCTGGATCCTCAAGGGACTGAAGCATTAATTAATTCACCACAGAATGATACAAAGTAGAGACAACAAAAGGTCTTTTTGTCAAATTTTGCCCTGCTGTGGTCAGATCCAGGATTTGCTGGTGTAACAACTTCAGTGTCACTGTAAAAGCAGCAAAGCTTTGATGGATTCTGGAGCCCCCAAACCAAAGACCATTTCTACCACATGAGCTGTTTACAAACCAAGAACTGGTGGGATTTGACAAGGAAGAAAGGAGATCCACACGATTAGGATTACGTTAGTGAAAGCTGCTTTTCAAGCAACTTCCCAGCCAATTCAAACAACAACTGAACGAAGGTGATCATGAACACATGAATTACAGTGAAGGTGGAATAGAGACAAATCCTAGACCCATCTGAGTGAACCAAACCCTCTAAATACCACCCACCCCCCAAAAAATCAGCTTCAAAGAAAACAGACCCATGCCTTGTCTGGCAGGGAATCAGAGCAGAGGCTTGGGTTCTGGTAACCATTAGGGTTGCAGGACAACAGGGACAGGCGACCAAACCACTACGGATCAATCCAGGCTGCCGAGATGCACTGGCGTGAAGATTGTGGCCAAGCCCACATGAATTTCAGCCATGGGACAAGTGCCCCCAGCTGGGGGCTGTGAGCAGAGCCTGGCTGAGGGAGGCTAACCACAGACCTAGAAGCACTCACCCATTTTGCCATCCTCTACGAAAAGCACGTTGAGAGGAATTAGGCAGCTGAAGTAAAAGACATCAATGTTGTTTTTCACAGCCACCTGTCATAGAAGAAACAGTGGGGGTTAAAGCGTCTCGATCAGCTGGAAGCCCAAAGGGATCCCGAGATTTCGCACAGTCTCATCGCCTGCCCGTGCACCCTGGCGCGCTCCGTCCGGGCAGAGGCCAGCTCTGAACGTGAGACCGCCTGCAGAGATGTTACTGCGCTTCTGGGTAGTTTCAGACAAGGATCAGTCCCACCCCTCTGCGCTCACTCCATTTTCAATAAAAGCTGCTCCATTTTCTCCTGTGAGCACTTCACCATGCTGCACTGATGGGGCCACAGCCCGCGTCCTTGCTCTTTTCTCCTCTCGTTCAGCCTCTCCCTCCCCTCACTTCTTCTACCTCCGAGGTACGTTCACATCTCTTGCCTGCACACAGCTTCTGTCACGTCTGTCACATTGCACACGAGCTTCTCCATCCCCCCTCTCTTTGCCATCTCACCCTTGTAATTCCCCAGCTCCAAAGCCCTGCGTATTCTTTATTTTCACCCCCAGCTCTCCGTCATGTCTGAACACGTAGACTCCTTGATTAGTCGTTATCTCAGGCCGGACACTTTCTAGAAAGCCTGAAGCTGGTCCACAGCCTGCACCTTCCTTGCAGCATCTCCCAAGTCTCCTGCCCTTTACCTTCATGAACACGTGCTGGGTGTTGATTCCTGGGAGAAGAAAGCCCTGCTACAGAGCAATCGGGGCAGGTAAAAAAAGATCACTTGACAAAAGACTTAATTCTCAGTGTCATTAAACTCCACCAGCCAGGGAGATGCACTGGATTGCCTTTTATCACACGTGCTTGCCACATTACCGACTAATCTCTGCTAACACGGAGAGCCATCTCACTTTCAGTTTTCCCCAGGCTGAGAGCTGACGGTACAGCAGGAGCAAACTGGAGGTCTGAGAAAGTGCACTGTCATAAGATAGCAGAGGAAAAGGTAGCTCTGGGCTTTATTTCTATGCCTCTCACGCTCTCCTCACATCATCCCGCACAGCGATAGCCTGTCACGGGAGTACAGTTCAGCAGACACCTGCCACTGCTTGCAACGAAGGGAACTCAGCCTGTAAAAGAGACCCAAAATTGAGGTCGTGTGGGGAGCCCTGAATTTCAGGAGCCGCTGGAGCGCCTAGCTCCTTTGAAAAATCCCAGGAGTTTTCCAATTTGTCACCCAGCTGAAACACAAACCAGACCGTGCTAAATGCTGAGCCAAAGAAATTAATTTGCTGCTACAAAGATTTATGCCAAGTCAAACTCCATTCACATTAATAATTACATACATTAGTGTTCTGCTGAGAAAATCTATTGTCCCATGGTGGCAGGTTTCGAAAGACACCCCCAAATGTCGGTTAAAACAGCTGTGGATAGACAAGGGAGGGGAATAAAGCAGATAATTCAAACATCAGTCAGCTGATTAGACATGCATGAAAGCCAGAGGACAAGTGGTAGGAGATGAAGCTCCCAAACGAAGTCTTCTAGCAATTGGGAAAGTCCCAGAAGCGCAAAGAGCAGCAGAAATGTAGATGTGACAGCCCGTGGGCTTTCTACTTTCAGCCATCACTAAAGGTAGCAGCTTATATTTAATTCCCACAGTGCAAACCAGCCTAAAGAAGGGATTATTTTAAAGCCCTCTAAAACCATGTAAATGATGGTGCAACCTAGAAAAAAAAAAAAAAAGAAAAAAGGAAATGTTTCCCTGTAATGGGGAGGTGTCACATGCTTCGACTGCTGGTGTCACACTCCCAAGTTGGAGCATCTCGTGTCTGGGTTAGAGGTACCAAAGCCGGAGGGGCAAAAGCAGCTCAGTGGATGGAGCTAAGTGATTCACCTCTGCGAGACGTGACTGAACGAACCGGATGAGTAGCCAAAACCACACCTCAATCTGGGAGGAGAGAGCTGGGGAAGGGACAGCAGTGCAGCCATTCCAGATGCTATGTTTGGATATAAGTCATGGAGATGAGCAGGAAGAGGAAAAATTTAGGCTAAACAGCTGGGAAAACTTGAGAGTGAGAATTATTAAGCAGCACAAAATTCTCCTGAGGAAGAGAGAAGCTCCAGCGCCTAGAATATTTAAAATCAGCCTTGACAATGCTCTCGATAAGAGCAACTGTAGCAAAACCAAGCATAGCAGGGACTACACTGCATGACCTAAGATCTCTTCCAACTCTGATTTAATGATTAATTGCCTTGCCTTAAAACAACAGAGATCACTTAGCTTTTGTAGCTAATTGTTGTTGCCATACAACAGCAGTTTCTTACAAGAGGGGCTGGAAAGCAGCGCCTTCCCTCCAGTCACGGTTCTAGAGACACACTCCAAATTAATATGCTAACCCTGTCCCTGCAGTTATAAGAATGCTATAAAAAGGTATCTGCTGACCTGCTTCTCAACTCTGCAGAAACACACTGAGTAAGCTGCTTTGGCTATACTCTGGAGAGCTACCCAATTAAGATGCTCTGAAGTGCAATTTCTTCCCAGCAAAGAAAAGCAAGCCACGCGCCAGCCTTCCTCCCAACCTGCATCACTGGCTTTGGTAATGTCATCGCGTGTCACCTTGCAAGTATCTGTAATGATGCAGAAAACCAGCTGTTACAAATAATTTTTGCAAACAGGAAAGGAAAAAGACAGTGTCTCCTTAAACCTACAGCACCGGGACAAGACCGGTAAGCTTTTCAAGACTTGCTTCCATCACTCAACACCACGTGTTGCCCCAGACGGCCATGCATGCACTGTCTCCAAGATCTGGTCCATGAAAAGGCACCTGCAGATACTCAGATGGAGAAACTCGCCACAAGAAGAGGCTAAGAGGCCCTACCCGTTGATAACAGCTTTCCAAGGTCAGGCTTCAACCTTTGCCCTGCCACATCAGGAGCACCCAATGCCATCTGACAGCCTACAAAAGCAAATGCAGGCAGAAAGCAGTCCCACAGCAGCAGCAGTGAGACACTGAGTAGCTAAAAACAGCCACTTGCTGAAAAAGTCCAGTGCTCCTTAGGTGGGAACATGGACCTGAGATAACCGATGACACCTAAAGCAATTGCAGTAGCTGTGAAGTCCCTCCACATTTGGCATTCTTGAAAGGAACCTCCACTTGCATTCAATAAATCCTCCAGTCCAGACTAACTTTGCCTGTGGCTTTGCAGCTTGAACCAGCCAGCCAGGACATGAACTATTAAATCTTTAGTAAGACCTTCAGCTTCAGACATTTGAAAGTTGGAACAGAAGCATTTTAAGTAAAAATGGCTTTCCATCTGAGATCCTTTTTGAAAGGAGGAAAAAAAAATAAAATTACTACCTTTTGAATTTAGTCAAGCAGACTACAACGCTTCTGAGGGATACAAGTCAAAAGGTGCCAGATTTTCATGTGATGCTTCATCGCTGAAGAGGTGTGAGCCCACTAAAAACAGGAACAGGGTTCCCAATCACTTACACCTTGTTCATGATCTGACTAGAGAAGCAGCACCTCTAGAAATAACCCCTGGAACACCTTTGCTCACCTTGCAGCTCGAGCACCCTTCTTGCAGAGCAACCTTCTGATAGCCACCACATGGTATTTTGGGGAAGAGGCACCTCATAAGAACAACGCTAAGTTATTTTCTTCAACGGTGTAGGTTTCTGACGCTTTAAATTCCAGACTTGAGCATAAGAACCGACTTTCAAAGTCAAGTCTGAAAGCAACACAGATGCTTTCCATCAGCAGCAAGTACACAACATACCCACTTGGAATCCCATTAGCACCTACACTAAATTAAGGATTTACTTCAAGTTGAGTTTTGCTTTAGAGCCTGGTAACAGCCAGACTGTCAAGGCGAGAAGAAGTCTCCTCTGCAGAGTCTTTTTACCTCTGCCAGCACAAGGTCATGGTTTATCCTGCAACAGTCTGCTGCTCTAGCTGTCAGATGCCCCCAGGGAGCGTTAGCTCCTTCACTTCATTTTGTTTGACAGGTAGGGTTCTCAGGATCCTACGAGCATCCCACTTGGATGAAGTGCCAGTGCAAAAGCCTGGAGCCTGGGCAGCAGCGTTGTGTGCAGACAGAGAGGCTGGGTCTGTGCCCCTGGCTGCAGCCGTCATCTCCAGGCATGTCACCGACGTCAACCGTCAGGGTTGGGAACAGGCAGTTACGGGGAGGGTTGCGCTCTAATGTGTGCCTGGCTGTGCTTGGAAGTTCAAAACGCACATTTTTATCAAGTGCGCAGTACCATGTGGCAGCCCTGCCCTTATCGGCAAGCCAACAGCTTTCTGCAGCTGAGCTAGGAACTGGCCGCAGATGCCAAGCTGTGATCCGAGTCCTTAATTCCCGGAGCTCCCAGGAGGCTTCTCTGCTGGAATAAGACTCTCAGTAGTAGAGGCTGTTAGAAAAATAACCTAGGCAACAAACCTTGAAAGTACCTTCCACATCCAGCCACCCAAAGCTGTTCCATGGTGCTTGGTCCAGTAATTTTGACAGAGCTCCCACCCAGGCAGATATTGGGCCATTTATCAAGCAGGCTCTGAAGGGAGAACATGTGCTGGCTGGACTGGCTGCTCACACCGATTCTCAGCCTTGTTTTTGTGGAGAGTTGAATGTGTGAAATCTGTTTCCAAGTACGGAGAGCCCTGCGTTTGCGACCCGAGATACATTAACACTTCTGATGAAGGAGAGCTCCAGCGGTTCTGCATTGCAAGACCCTGGAGAGTGGAGGAACACAGGTGATGAGCTACCGCAGAACTGAGCGCAGAAGGACAAACGTGATCTAGTGCATTAGCAAGACCGATCTTTTCTCAATGAAAAAGCTGCACCTTCATCTGCCTTTATAGAAACGTGTCGCCAAACTCACTGAAAGAAAGAAAAATGTTCTGCGCCTCACACTGCTCAGCAGCAAGGGAGAGGTCTGTGTTTCCAAGTGTCACTTCTCAGGAAGAAATGCAGCTGGCAGATCCTTCCCTTTCAGTACTCGCCAGGTCCTTTTGCGGGCATTTTTGGAAACTGAAGCCATGGTTCTTGCAGTCGCATGCTCAGTATCTGCAACAAACAGCCCTGGCAGTTGACAGCAGGTAACGCTGGGGAATGCAACGCATTGATTGTCGATTTTGAATGTGGGTCCCAAGAGAACGGCAACACTCCAGGCTCAGGCAGACTCCTTACTGCTCTGGGAGTCCCTGCAGCTTGTTTTCGATTCTATCACCTCCTGCAAGTGGTTACTGTCTCAGAGAAGAGATTGCCGTATTCATGCCCTGACGGGCCAGGACTGAGCTCCAAACTCTGGCAGCAGGCTGGCTCCACTTCACCCACTTCCAGGGTTAGGGGAGCAATTCATGTGTACCCAAATGAAGAAATCGTGTATTCTGATTTCACGGCATTTCACAGCCATTTATTAGGAACAGTAGTTCTCTTTAGTATAGAAAGGCTTTCAACCCAGGCATTCTCTTACTCCAAATTTGACTTGAAGCTGAAGAAGCATCTGGAGAGAAGATTCCTCATCAACGCAAATCCGTATTTCAGAACCTGTTTTCCTCTTCGGGAAGTCAAGGTCTCATACACGTGGTGGCAAAGGTACCCCATCAACCCCATGTCTTCCACCAGCCCGACAGCCTACACGTCATCAGAGGGCTTTCACTGCTCTGACTGCGAAAAGGCAACTGCAGGACTCAAACAAGCCTGTACAACTACCAGAGCCGCCCCCCTGGCTGGCAAATGAGACACGGCTACCAAATACTTGTGAAGCTCAACACAGCCTCTCGCACACCTTTGGGCAAGAGCTCGTTATCGCTTATGGGTGCTGTGCTCTGCAGAGGCAGCTCTGGGCAGGGGGACCACAGCACCCACAAGTGCCAGGAAGCTTCCGAAATGCTGACAAGGCACAGCAAGAGTGTCCCCCAGCAGAAGTTCGACAGACTGAGAGAGTTGGGGGTGTTCAGCCTGGAGAAGAGAAGGCTCCAAGGAGACCTTAAAGCCCCTTCCAGCATCTAAAGGGGGCCTACAGGAAGGATGGGGAGGGACTCTTCGTCAGGGTAGGATATATGATATGTCCTATCCTCTAATGACAGGACACGGGATGATGGCTTCAAACTGAAGGAGGGTAGATTTAGGTTGGATATTAGGAAGAAGTTCTTTACTGTGAGGGTGGTGAGCCCCTGGCCCAGGTTGCCCAGAGAAGCTGTGGCTGCCCCATCCCTGGAGGGGTTCAAGGCCAGGTTGGACGGGGCTTGGAGCAACCTGGGCTGGTGGGAGGTGTCCCTGCCCAGGGCAGGGGGGTGGAATGAGATGATCTTTAAGGTCACTTCCAACCAAAACCATTCCGTGATTCTGTAAGTTAGCAGCACATAAATAATTACGTCAGATTCCCTTTAGCAACAGGCGTATCCCAAAGGCATTCTGACAACAGCTTTTTAATCTGCAAGAAGTAAAAGAGACGAACCAGAGAGCAGAGACGGAGTCTGCTCAGCACTACAGTGCTGTGCCCAGCCAAACTTGCCTCACCGGGTGTTGAACCCCAGCCAACAGGTCAGATTATCAATCAAATTATCATCGCTGCTTTGGGCGGGGAGGGAGAAGCCTGCTATTCATTATCACCAGATGCAAGGTGACTGGCAAACAGGAAGACTTTTCAGTTGGGAATTATAGTTATATTTTACCCAAGTAAGCCTCTAAAAATGTTTCAGGCTTCCTCACCTTCTTGTAAAAATGGCTTTTTTGTTAACTTGTCAAATACTTTAGTCTCTTTCCATCATTATAAATGTTAAGACTAAACCAGCTGTATTGGGTGAAAGATTAGAAATGGTAGTAAAAATAACCTGAACAAGACTGGAATTCATTACTTCTGAAATAGTTGCCTAAGGAAGGTACAACTAGTCTTTGAAGTTCCTAATTAACATGACAAAACGTTGAAAGCTATCAGTCTGGTTACTTCAGGACTTATTTTTCTTGGTACTAAAACAAAAAATCCCCACCAGAAATAGGAGATGAACATAAGGTCCTCAGGTTCGAACCAGCCCCGCATCTACTTCAAAGTTCCCCAGCTCAGAAAAAACACATTAAGCAAATTCAACTTGATGAGTGTTTTGGTTCTTCAATGAATACAGGAACATTTGTATTCTCTGCTCCTATATTATGCTATAAATTGTTGCCTAAGTAGGTCACCAAAACGCTTTCTGAATGTTTCAGGACAGATAATTCCTATGTGAACTCACAAAACAAAACCAGAGCCTTGGCTGTCAGGGCAATGACAGATCTCCATCAAACCCACTGCTGTCAAAAAAGTAAGGGGAGTGCTCTTTTTAACTTGGCATCTGCTATCATGATTCAACTCTTTGCAGAGAAATATACTATTACTCCATATGGCAGCTTCCCCAATTGTAAAAGGGCAGCCAACTTCTATGGCAATGAGAGCGCTAGCAAATTAGCAACTAAGTCTGGCACTAATGAATGCTCCGCTGTCTCAGTATAAGGTAGCTGGAGGTTTCCTCGCATCTTTTCTCTTTGCTTTGTTCTAGCAGAAGATGCTACAAGAAACAAACCATGTTCTGATTCCTTCAGAGATTCAACAACCCAAATACTTCACCTCCTTCCTGATCAAAGGAGGCAGCAACTCGAGAATGCCTCGTGGAGAGCGTCCCTGGCGTTAGGGAGGCAGATCAGGACTGTCACTTCCTACAGACTTCCAAATTTGCTTCACAGCAGAAGGCTCTGACCGCAGCTGACCCAAATGCAGTGCCTGCAACCACATCCTTGAGACCCGGACGCAGAGGGAATCCAGCTTTCCCACAGGCTGGAAGGGCCCTCCGTGGAAGACAAGCACATATAATTCATTCCCTGCCCGCGTGCTCCCCCAGTCGCATGACTGAGCTCAGAGCCGGAGTGTAGGACTGCTCGTTTGAGCGCCAAAGGAGCTATTTCAAGCTGTTTGCCCAAAGACTCATCAATAAGTCATAAGCCCCAGAATGGAAGTCAAAAGAAGGGAAAAAACAGTTGCTCAGGCAGAATAAATAGTAACTTCCATTGCATCCTCTTAATCTAAAAAGAGAATGAGCGGTTTCAAAATATTCCCCTCTATGGGCTGCTATGCTACAGGAACCCAACCTACTTCCATCTCCTGGAGACTTGATGCAAGCGAGATGTGCTACAGTGCAAGTTAACCGCACTTTTGGGATACTGGGAAAATCATCCTGGAGGACCCAGCTACCCAGAGCAGAGGCAGGAGTCGCTCGCTGAGCTCCGCTCCAGAGCAGCTGCACATGGCAGCAGTGGGAAGAGCCTCCTCCAGGGAGTACTGCTCCTGGTGAGTCCTTCAAGATCAACACGCCAAGGCATGCCAGGACTGATGGAGACAGTCTCTGGTCCAAACCAGAGGGGACCAACTTCCTGGATCTGTCATGCCTTTATCAGATTGGCAGCCCAATCTGATAAAAAGCCTCTTCTAGGGAATGCTGTCCCCAACACGCACCGACAGCCTCATTAATGAAACATTAGCTGCTCATGTCACTTCTCCTCTGCCTTTCCTGGAACACATCTTGTTTGCCTTGGATTAAGCTATCTGGGGCAGTGATGTGCCAATGCCTTTGTAAAGCACCCTGGAAGTTAAGAGCACTAGAGAAATATTAATCACTCAGCAGTTGCCACCTTTCCTGCAATTCCTTAAATTGCCTCAATTCTTGCTGACAGCTCTCGCTGCCTGCTCCACCACAGGCATGCGCTTTCTCTGTGCAGACCAGCTCCAGCTCCTAAGCCCAACCAAACCTTGTGCCCAGTTTACAGAAGTGTTACTGGAGCAGGCAAAGACCTCAGTCTACACCGATGCAAGCAGTGGGTTTGAGGTGTTGGAGGAGGCAAACTCACATTCAAGAAACGTCTGCTTCAGTCCTCCTGGAGGAGACTAGAAAAAGGAATAGGAAGAAGTTTTGCCCAGACTCATGGCCCACATCCAGGAGGTCTGTCTGCTTACCCTATACACATGGTATTTTGTTACTAGAGTCTTACCACATTGTGTTGAGCCAAACAAACTGGGCTGAGCACCTGCTGATCTCCCCCCTGCCCCGAACGAGACAATCCCTACCTGGAGGTTGTTCAGAGGCTCCATCTTCATGACTGGTCCCAGGGTGTTGAGGGGCAGGGAGACATCAATGCTTTGGTTTGGCATCAGAGGTGTGTGAATGGCCAACGGTGTGCTCGGGATGACCCCAAAGCTGGGCAAGAGAAAAACAGAGGTGATGAGAGCAGCACTGCATTGCCCAAAACCTCTTCCCTTCTTGCCAAACACCAGCTGGTTCATCTTCCCATTACTCCTGAGCTGCCCCTGCTGTTACTCCAAAGGAGGAACACAGCTCAAACCAGCAGATGCTCAAAGTAGGACAAGGCACAGGAAACTCAATCAGGCTGGTCTCCCTGACAACATGCACCACCCTGCCCAGGGGACCAGCATCTGGGATCTCTTCCATTACCCACACGGCACTGGTCTACGTGCTGGGCAGCAGCTGACCCAGCAAGGAGCAGCACCTGGACTCAGAACTCAGGTCTCCTGGCTCTCTCTCACAGAGCTGCAGAATTCTGTGAGTAGAGCCTATCACACCCTGCATGGCTGTTATATCATCGGGAGCTATGGAAGAAGGAACTGGAGCCAACACAGAACAAATAGATATCCAAGGAGGAGTACGGGGTTTGTGAGAGAGCACGGTAGAACAAATCACAGAATGATAGAATCAATGCTGTCTGGTCCCAAATGACAGCATCTGGCTCTGTTGCTTGCTTTGGGACTCCTTCAGCTGAGGACGTATACCACCATAGCAAAGTGAATGTTTACTTGCTCCTTCAGTCCAAGAGGCATTTAATTCCACGGGCACCTCTACTTAGTGTGGAGAAGAGGAAAAGCAGCTAGAATTTACACATAACACTTCTGTACTACGTACCGGCTTCTCTTCTAAAGCAGATGGAAGCGCAGATGCACAAGGCAGTTTTGGTGTCCACTTGTGACCGCACTTCCCTTTGGCAGAATTCACGTTAACTCAGAGGTGACAGAGCATTTACAGGAACAAAGATGTAGAGGTGTGTATTTGTATTTTATGCACTAAAAAACTGATAGTGTCTCTGCACAGGCAGCCGCACGTGCATTGGGTACGTCACTTTCAGAAACCAGTAGATGCCCCGTTCTTTGTTCTTAGTTTTCAGCTCTAGGGAGCTGAAAAAAGAATATTCTCAGCAAGGGCCTAGCCAGGTGATTTGCCTTCTGCAGCCATTTCACCTTGGGGAACATAAGCCCTAGTGTTTTCCCTTAGGCTCAGAGGGAAAAGAAAGTTGTATTTTGCTACAAAGTGGCTGCGATATTTCAGCACAGCAGAGCTTTAGCTATCTTCTTTTTTTTTTTTTTAAATGTTTTATCCCAAGACTGCAGTGAATGCCATCAGTAGCAGCAGGAGAGGGTGAAAAGCAGTAGAAACTTCCCAGTCACAAACCTTAATATTTAAACCCAAAGAGCCAGCACACTGCAGCCCTTTCCAAGGCACCAGCCACAGGGGAAAGCACAGGTGACACGAGAACAGTATTTGTAGAAGAGCAAATAGTAGTAAATTGTATACGGAGCATGTGCCCATACGCCGCAGAAGAAGAAATTTTGTACGTACTGTTTTACTGTACAGTATTTAAACTTCTTACATCCTTCAGAAGTACCACATAGGTGTGGCTAGAACACAGCTTGATGTATGGGGAAAAAAAAAAATCACAAGCAAAACGGCTTTTTTTCAGGCCAATTTGCATGAAACATTTGCATATAGCAGCTTAGCAAAACTCTCCAGAAAATACAGCAGTCCAGGGAGAACATTTACTAAGACTTACTTAGCATAATGTCTCTTGTAAGTAAATATTATTCGTCCCAAGAAATCCCGAATTTGCAAGGCTAGCAGTGGTATTAAAGAGATGGTTTCACTGGACCTTCAGCATAGAGAACCCTTTTCCAGTGAAGGGGTATTAAGACACACGGGGAACATTTCAGCCACAAGGTATTTACAGTCTTGGTAAGAACCAGCCTGGTCCTTGCTCAAGATAATATACAGCAAACCACAGGACAAGCTCTCTGACTGGGAAGGTATTTGTGGGAAGATGCCGGGGCTGTGCTGCCATGTCATGTCTTTTGCCTGAGACGGGTTTCTGAGAACAATCTGTATGCTCTAAACATTCGAGTGGCTGCTCCTTCTGACAAAATTGCTCTGCTGCCAATTCCAGGCAAAACATGTGCCATAGGCTCTTGCCTTGCAATTTCTTCATTGACAAATAGCTTTATTAATGAGACCCATACTTCCAGACGGTCTGCGGGGCAGCACAGCAATTAAGTCAGGAGGTAGAGGCATTAAGGATTGATACTTGTGCAGCTCAAATGCTTGCCTGTTTACGCTCTTGTTTTCCTTGGGGCACTTACTGGCTATAAAACCACTAACCTGCCTAACAACTCATGAGGCTGCTTTAGAACTCGGCAGAGATTAAACGGGGCAGATGCTGTTTCAGAGCCGGGAGAACAAACGGGACTGTCGGCTGCCTGTTTCTTCACAGATTTATCAGTCTGTATTTTCAAGCCCTTTCACACAACTGTGGGGCGATGGGGAGTTCAGGCTGTGTCATCCAGCTGTCTCCACGACTGCATTATTGCACCTACATAAAAGCCCTCCCCATATCTAGCAGTGCAGACACAGACTCCTTTCATAGGAGCACACAATCTTTTTAACATAGCGGACGAAGTGTGTTGATTTCTTACCTGTTCTTATTGAACTGAATGGCAAAGTCGGTCATGTGCTGCAAAGCCTTATTGGTGAAGTTCATCTCCATGTAGATGTGTCCCTGCCTGTGACTGAACGTGCCCGAGATCTCCAATCCTTTAGCCTTCACTGCAGGCAACCAAACCTTGAGCACAAGAGATGTCATTCAGCATGAGAAGTCTGGTCTGAAGATAACAAGCAAGCAGAGTTTTCCAAACAACAGAAAAGCCTTGAGTTTGGAAATCCAGCTACATTGGCACATTAAGCCCACAAATGCTAAAGAAACACTACAGGGAAGATACAACATGGGGTGTTGAAAGGATCAAGCTCACCACTGAGAAACAAGCTTGCTGCTCCTAATCGGTGCTCACAGCACTCACGTAAGAATCCAAATATACTATAACATCAGTGCGCACAAGAAAGAGTGAAGGCTTGTGTCCATCACACTAATGGGAGACTTACCAGGTCTGCTGATGGACAGGCTTCTCCGAGGATCTGTTGGGCTATTAGAGGCAGGACAATACTGAAGTTTGAACCAAATAAAATCACAGGGCCCATACGATTAGCTGTTTGGGTTCTGGATTCCCGAATCATTTTTGTGGGAAAACCTCAGACTCAAATTTGAGTAGTGCAAAATGAAGCACTTAGCTCAAAATGATTGGGTTCTTTCGTACTTGGGTCTTGTATGTGGAGTAATGCTTACAAGCAGCTGAGGACCAAAAGCTTTGAGCATGCTCCGCAGTACCTGGAGATCTTAGATTTCGTAGGATGACTTTAGTTTATTCATCTATTGACTATTTAACAAGAACGCTAATTTTTATTTATTCCCTTTCAGGCACGAAAGGCTAATCCTGAGGTCCCTGTGGCTGCTCCACAGCCGGTTACCAGAACCACGTTCTGCATCTCACGAACCCTTCAGACTAAGCACGCTTCAGTCAGTGCGTCTGCCGTTGCTGTCACTAACAGAGCATTTATCCGCGCTACACTGCGGCACGCTCATCCCAAGCATGTGATTTTATCTTCGCTGCACATTGGATTCCTCCAAATAAATGAATCTTCTATGGAAGTTGTAGCAAATTGCATCCTGCCCTCAGTTTCTTGGGGAAACTTGCTAAGAAGTAGGTCTCCAGGAAAGCTGCTCCGACAAAACTGAAATTCTCATATCTTATATAAGCCATTCTTTAAAGTAATATTGTTACAGGCAAAATGAGGGAACTGCTGAAAAAAAAAAAAAACACCAAACCCAACCCAGAAGCCTGTAACTAATAACTAACACGTTCTCCAACACACTGTTATTTCACCTGGGAAAATCCCAGGGCATCCCTAATGGGGCTGAGTTGAACTAAGGTGTCTCGATAGCAGCAGAGACCCACAGCAAAGGGGACAAGCGAGCAGTCTCAGATTTCTTGTAGCCTAAGGTCAGGCGATGTACTAAGGATGATTCCTTTTCCTTACGTACAGACTTGGGAGCCACATATCCTCCAGGAGCCATGCCTATACCAGATGAGAGCTCGAAGAGATCATTGAGTCCACTGCTCACCACTGCCGGGGTGGGTGAAGGGGCAAAGGTGGCTGGCACAGAAGAAGGAATGTAGGTCTGCCCCACCTGGAGGGGTTAGAAAGAAGAGGTACTGATTAACATCACATATGAAGAACACCGCTTATTAAATAAAGCATGAACTCGGGCAATATCCTAAATATTTTAAAGCCGTTTGCAGCTTCCCTGCTGAATTATCAATAGTGCTAAATAATGCATTTGAATTCCAAAGCTCCTGGCAACTAACCCCTACGCTCGGCTGTCACCTCAACCATGCAGTGGCTTTAACGTCATTTTTATAGCTTCAGTTATCTATTCCCACTGTAGAGGAATCTTTCTTCTCCGCCTCTCCTCCTTGTAAAGCCAATATGTTTTGTGGATCTACACTACATAAACCCAGGGAAAAGAAAAAAATGCTTCAAATCTTCCCCCAACTACGACAGTCTTCAGAAATCTGCAAGATTTTGCATATCCAGAGATAGCAAGGGAGTCATGACCGTATTGCGTACTCCCACCCAAAGCCAGAGCTCTGCATTCTCAGCACTGTGGTCCAAAAAGTTCATTATCTGAAGCAGAACTAGTTGTCTCTGCCTGTCAGAAGACAACTTTTCTGCAAAAAGGGCAATCCTTCCGTCTCAGGACTTAAAATGAGGGCACCAAACTGCAATATTAACCTTTAGGTGCCCAGCTCCAGGTGGGACAGTCACACTCAAGTTCAGCTCCCGAATTCTCTGCTGTGAGCAGGAAGAATTATGTGCTCGAGGAACAGGACTCAGAGGCAGAACGACTAAGGCAGGCAACAGGAAATCCCGGTGACTGGTCTGGGTCTGAAGTCTCAGTGCTGTCCTGTGTTCAGGAAAGCACCTGAGATGTGGTGTTTCAACCGACCCTTTGGACAGGGAACACCGGTGGTTTTACGGAACTGTTTGGTGGGTTTACGCTGGCCCAGGAAGGCAGAGACCTGGCTTTGTAGGCATGATCTCCACAGAGTAAACAACTCCTGTGTCCTGGTGCGTGCTGCCTGGGGGCTACAGGTATCCTGTACCACCGGCTCTCCTCTGCCCTCCTGCTGAAGTTAGAAAGGAATGCAAGATTCACAGGGAAAGAAGGAAAAAGAATGACTGCAGCCGTAACAAGGGTCTCTGAAAAGCCCTCACTCCAGAACTGAGTATGCTTTCCTCAACTGAGTTACTGGCTACACAGTCCTGGGAAGAGGGACTGGAGCTTCCTCCAGGAGATTGCTTTTGGCTGTGGGTGGGAGGCACACTCCCTCCTGCCCACCACGTCTCCAAGTCATCTTGCATCCTTTCCCCATGCTTTCCTGGAAGAAGCCGGTATGCATTTGAAGGCAAGGGTGCTTTGGAACCAGTCTGAAAGTCTCCCATATCCTGGGCAAGCACTCTAGGCACTGGGACACTCACAAAGCACAGGCACAGAGAAGGCGGCCGGTGGCAGGCAGAGCCCAGCACTGACCACGCGTAGCAGGAAAGCTCAAATCACCTGATCCTGATGTCCAGGAGAAAAATCTTACATGGTGTTTGGGAGGAGAAGAGCACTGAGTTCAGACAAGCCTGGGGTGAGGCTGGGTTAGAGTTACAACAGAACAGGCTTTGCGAGTAGAGAGGTCAGCATCCTCCACCTTTCAGCTACCAAAGCGGTTGCACAAGGACTGGGGTACTGCCAGCGTTAACACTGGTGCTCAAACTAAAAGCTCTGAGAAAGAAGAGCTGAGCAGACAGAGTCAAAAGCTCTGGCCCTGGCTGCTCTTAGGAAAGCCCAGGTGACAGCTGGACTCAAAGCAACATGGGCTGGGACCTGTGTGTTTCAGTTACAGTTGTCCATTGTCAAACTTCTTCAGGGATTTAAGCATCTTCCGGCACATAATGGGTGAAATTGTATTTAAAAAACCCTGAGCTGTGAGCAGCTTTTTAAATTGGGGAAAAAAATGGAATGGCACTTACTGCCGGGCTTCCTCCAATGCCCCCGCCAAGGTCACTGCCAAGCTGAAAGAGAGAAGGAGAGAGAGGAGAGAAAGACCGAGTTCATTTAAGCCAAGTGTCAGATGGCCGGAGTGGAGCTCAGTTGACCGCACTGCTGCGAGCACGGCTCGCTCGCTTGCCACGTACAGGACAGATAGAAACGCAATGATGGGAAAGCGCAGGGAACAGAGGGTTTGGTGGTGTTTTTTTTTTCTTGCTGTTGTGTGAGCAGAGCTATTTGGAGAACAACGCCACGCACCTACTGCAGACAGGAGCGTTTCGCAGGTTAATAAGAACAAAACCTCACCCCCTCCTGTCACCTGCACCACAAACCCTGCGCAATTCTTCACGTTTCATGCATCAGTGCTTTCCCTTCAACCCACCGCGCTGGCTGCCAGCAGCGCTGAGCAGCTCCACAAAACCCAGCGGGGTAACTGAGAAACAGAGTAAAAATAAAACTGACAGGAAGCTCACTTCCCGAAAGCTTTCGTTTTCTAGGGAACAGCTAAGAGCTACGGGAAAACACAATGCATCTTGGCTACGTTCCTCTGACACGCGGCTCTTTTCAATAACAAGGAAGAAAGAGAACGGGATGCGTGCCGGCTCTTACAACAGCTCAGATAGGTGGGCTTTAGCTTCCCTTTGAAGATGCTCCCCTCCCTTAGACAGGAAAAAAACCCAGCTTCACATTCTAATGGGCCACTCAAATAGTAAAGGGACCTTACAGTGCACTAGGATATTTCAGGAACGATCTCTGCCAAGCTACACAGCTACAGTTTGAAGGGACTGAAACAGCCACTGTGTACCACCCGCACAACCCTCCATAAACACCAAATCCTCCCTGGAGCCCTTCTGCCAAACCACCCTGCACGTCCACCTAGAAGCTGTCCTACCACGAACTCCCTTTACAAAGCACCCGGACCACTTTCTCAGTGATAAAGCCCATTTTATTTTAAACATACACACCATTCTACATGCTTGAGAGAATTCAGTCATCAGGACGGACTCCAAAGCTGGCTACAAGCGCTGTTTGCGAGCACAACATCACTCCTGTGAATATTTATAAAGCACTCGACAGACGACTGATAGCCAGGACGAAACAAGCACAGATCTGCAGCCGTTATTCACTACGGAGACCTCTCCAGGCTTATCTGTGTCCCAGGCTTTTGTTCAGAAGACCGTGGTAGTTTTTTTGCCTAGTACAGGGTGGGTTTTTTGGTCACACTCAGCGGATTGTGCCCTAACAACATGCACAGCGCACAAAGCAAGCGCAGGGATGAGGTAGGAGCCAGGGAAAAGGTGGGACTAAGAGGCCAGAACAACACAGCTCACCTCGTAGATGGCTTTGCTCTCCCATTTGACTAGGGTTTGGGGAGTTTGTTTGATTTATAAACAAGCATTTGACAAACTGGGTCAAAAAAGCCTTTAGGTATGTTGTTCAGATACACACTGATGTGTTAAGATCTTGAAAAAAATGCACCATAGAGCTAAAGCAGAAGCTCCCAGGAGTGCGTGTGCTCAGAGCCAAAGAGGCTCCAACCATTTGCCTCTGCACAAAAGACTTGGAAATTCAACTTTGTTCTGGTCCTCGCCAGCCTGCTCCCCGGGGGATCTCACGCCAAACGTGTTTTACGCTGGTCAAGAGATGCCATAAAGCTTCACCCTTCTCTCCCTCAGAACACAGACAAAAAGGATAAAACGCCTTGAGAACAGCAGCAGAGTCGCAAGGCAGTGACTTACCAGATGATAACTAGCCACCAAAACACCTGTAAAATTGAACAAATCCCTGTGCTGTTCTGGACCCCACTTCTGTCCCCTGGCATCTCTCCTTCCCCCAGCGCCCAGAGGAGCCACCTGATGCAATATTAGCTACCATAAGTAGGTGTTAGAGAAGTACGAATCACACACAATCTGCCTTTTGTTAAGAAGCCTTAAGAGCTTTTTCCCTGCGTGAGACCCAGTTTATCCCTACTTGAGGTCATGGCAGAAATGTATAGGGCATCCCTGATTTTCTGCAATGGCTACACCTTCAAACGGCAACCATTCCTCTTGCTGCCCACGGCAGCGCACTGCACAAGTCCAGGTCTTCTCAGCTTGCTTAAGAGGGAACAGGTAAGAGCGAGCAATTCCAAAGTTAAAGAAGGATCAGTCACAGACCAAAGGAAGCCAGCCAGAGGATGCAAATCCAATTAATATTGAGCTTATACAATAGGGCGTATTACATTGTCAGGTCCCTCCCGCTGAAACAGCCTGGCGGAGTTCTGTTCTACAGAGCGTTCTTTAAGCCAAGCCACGCTTTAGATTAATGTATCAGATCATTTACATCTTGTTGCTGGCTCACTGAGAAGTAATAAATGCAACTATTACACCTCATCCCTATTCATAGTCTTGCATGCAGATGAACTTCACACTTCATACTGACAGGCAGTGAAGTCCAGAGGAAAAGAAGAAAAAGGTGAAGAATCCAGTTTGTTTCCAGATATTATTGTACGCATGGAGGACTTCTGGTACTGTTGTCTGAAGCAGGAGAAAGACTGGTTTATCAAGCAGCAAGCATTTTACAAAGGGCATTATGGAAATCACTGAATAATTCTGCATAATCAAGGCAGATGTTAACTGTTCTACCATTTCCTACTACACTCGTCATAAGAAGCTGCAGGCTAGGAAGAAACCTCAAAGAAACCCCTACACTGGTATCTGCATGCACTCACTGTGAAGGAGGAAAGGAATGACATATTGGGGTTCTTCAAGCTATCCACAAGTCTTCCATTCTCCCTAGCTGTCAGGCCTTGGCGGCAGGGGGAAAGTAGAATTTGGATTTATTGCTTGTCTTGAGTTGAGATTCCAGCTCTCACCCCCTACAAGGCGGAGAAAAAAAACCCTCACTGGCTCAGAGAATTTACCATGAGCCTGCTTACATTTCTAGATTTCACCCCAATATCTCTGCTTTGTGGTACAAAAGGTCTCTTCCCAGTGCCAGGAAGCTCTGACCTGCTCCTCCTGAAGTCTGGCTTTATTCCTAGGAGGGGTCTGCACACAGCAGCCTGCCGCTCTCTTGGCTCCTGTGCTTGGGACCAAGCACTGCAGATGTGTGCTCCAAAGCCGCAGAGCAAGCTCCAAAGAGCTGGCAGCTTCCCCAGGTCCCTACAGGCAGAGCTGGCTCCACCTATCTAGTGAAAAGAGAAGTGACAACGCATCCAACAGAAATTAAAGGGGGGAAGGTTAATAACTAATCAGCTCCACATCCGATCTGGGGCGCAATACTTATTACAGCAGCACAGAAGTCCCTTTTTCCATTTTTCTTGCCTGTCACCTTCCCACAGCACCAACGCGTTCCCCATTCAGAAACTACAGTTCTGGTTTACCCAATCCTCCTGCAAGATGCCCAAGACCGCTCCTGAACTCAAAGCGATGGAAGAGACGGTAACAGCGACGCGTGTGAGTAAGAGAGAAGGAGGAAGACAGAGGGAACAGGAACCAATTACCCACGGAGTGTCCTCTCCCATCTGGAGTGACAGGCAGAGTGCAGGAGGAAAGAAGCAGATATTAGTCAGGCGTGAAGTGCTGCTGAACCAATTCCCCAGGGCTGGCAGCTCCAGTTAACTGTTTCCATTCCTCTCATGGGCAGGCAGGGCCTCCTGTACGAAGGACAACGGGAACCTGCCTTACTTGAGAGCAGAAAACAGCCCCGTGGAGCAGAGAACCACGTGGATACAGCTGCCAGCCCCACCCCGGCCAAAAAACTTGCTACTTGAGGGCTGCCACTTGATGGCCAAGGGGTCCTTGCAGCACTGCAAAGCTCTGATCCTGAGCCCAAAGTCGGCAGGCTTGCCTCTTGCCGAAGAGCACAAAGCTTCTGTGCAGCATGAAGAGCTGCCGGCTGCAGGAGATGAGAAGGGGATGAACAGGGAGCCTTTGGCCAACAAACACATCAAGTTCTTCAAACGGGAATTCTCTTCATTCCCTCCAAAGCCATCCTGCCATAACCGCACTCAAGCAGCCGCAGGGGTTTAATAAGAGGCTGAGCCTGACCCTGTATCAACAAAACCAGCACTAGTACCTCTTCCCAAACTGCATCAGCATCTTTACTTTGTATTAGTTGGCTCGGCTGGCGTTGCAGCTGCTCTGCAGTTGAAGAGCGTGTGCCCTGTAATTTCAGCTCCGTGGAAGCAGTTATGCTGACTTACGAAGTGCAGCAGTGCTGGAGTCACTGCATTAGGAGGGTTTATTTGCATCTTAACAGCAGCTCGCAATGAAGTGACTCTGCTGAAGTGTTCATGTGATCCGGAGGGGTTCCAATCACTTCTGCAACATGACGTGAGGCATTTGGAGCTCCGAAAAAAATAACAGGGAGGGTGGGGACAGGGACAGGAGCTGCAACAACCACTGCTCAGCAACCACTTTGCCTTGCGTCCATAGCATAGCCACGGCTTTCAGGGCAGCTCTGCAGTTCATGGAGCTGTAATTCACGGGTTAACAGGAGATAATTGCTGCCTCCCCCCTCCCCCCCACCCCAAACCAGGAGTGAACCAGGAGTTAAGCTCACAGCTCAAGGAGCCAGCTGAGAGCACGCACTCAGTAACACAGCAGCAAGGAACAGGAGGCATTTACCGAACGGGAATCGGGCGATGGGGCGGACTGAAACGCTGAGAGCACAGCTGCTATCAGGCCACTTGATCTGGGCTAATCCTGTTAGAGACATCTTAACCGCAGGATGGATCACGGACGGTCTGCATCTTCTGACCCCCTGCAGATATCTCCTTGCAGACTCCGCTGTGGCTCACACACAAGCATTTTCAGTACCTCGTTTGCTGCCTATTTTACGTGTCTGTTTTCATGCTGCCAAGGCAGGCTTGCAGAGCAGAAGGGCGACGGTCCAAATCAAGGACAGCTGTGTCACAAGGTGGTGGAGGACAGGTCATGCTGCCAATACCACGGCCACCAGTTTCAGTAGCACTTATTACTAATGCTTTGCCTTGCTGAACTATTTCCATCAGCGAATGAGACTAAGTACTGACCATTTTCATTTTCTAAAGCGTACAAAAGCAGCTCTACAAAGCTCTAGCGGTCCCGTTACTGTTACAGCAACGCCAGCCTTAAATCAGACTTGAATGAGTGACCCACCAGAAGAGCTCTGTTTCCATATCAGCGCTGCTCCAGCAATGGACACATGCTCTTTGCCAGAAATCCTAACAGGTATCCTTCGTAGCTCAAAACCAGAACAGCTTAGATGAAAGGAGACGCTCAGCTCCTCATCGGAGGCTGGAGGAACACCCTGGGGAAGCACCGCATCCACTGCATAGGTGGATGTTGGGGCTGACCTAGCATAGCTGCTCTCACGCTGTAGTTCCAGGAAAAGGTAAATGAAGTGCCTTCATCAGGCACGCAGGAGTGCGGAGCAGGCACTTCTGCCCAGGCTGCCAAGTCTGTAGGCGCCCAGAGCCCAGGACACCCCATGGGAGAGGGTGAGCCAGCGCTCAGCTCCCAGCCCGTCACACACAGCAAGCGCAGTGGTGGGACACAGCACTGAACCATGCAGGAGAGACCCCTGGGATCAGGCCCCCCCGTACCCAACCCGATTATGTAGAGCAGGCACAGCTCCACCTGACACAGCCCAAACCAGTCCTGGTAACACAGAAAATTGTGGATATTCAGTGTTTATCAAACAGCTTTACAATTCAGGACATAAATCAGCCTGACCAGCTGCCAGCCCTGAATCAATAATATTCTTGTAGATGAGCAGCTAGAGTATTAAATAAAATCCTTACAGCACAGACAATCCAAGCCTGTCCCTTCCTACAGATTTACTGCTCTGCCTCCAGGTTTAAAGCCAGCCTCCTTGGCTCCTGGCCACAGTGCCCGGCTCCCGTTAAACGCACGGGCTCACAGTGAGCCGCACCGCGTGCCGGGCAGCACAGAGCTCTCACGCCCCGTGCATTTTCAGGGCAAATAAACATACAAACAAGTTTGAAGGCAAAATGACCCTGTCTCGTTACAGCACGGATAGATATCCTACAAAATGCTGCATCAACAGTAAACCAGGAGTTGGAGGGCTGCCGATAATCTGCATGAAGTTTAGCTTTAGCCACTTAGAGCCGGCTTTAAGGGGATAAAAGCATCAAACGCCAGCTCTCAGCGTGTACAACTCTGCACCCGGCAATCTGCTGCCCAAGCAAGTTTTGCTTCTTCCATATTAGCGTCTGCTGTCATTTCTGTACATTTTGGAGCTGGAGATCTCAAACAGCATTGTAACAGTGGGATCGGTCACCATTTTAGAGACCAGAAAGCAAAGCAGAGAAGAACAAGATCTGCCCAGGGTGGCAAACGGGGGCACAACGCGGAGCAGACTCAGTGCTGGCTCTGTTCACTAGACAACAGCTCTCCGTAAGTCACATAGCGAGTCTGCTGGGCTTGTACGCAAAGTATGGCTTGTTCTAAAGGCCCTTCCCCCCCCTTTTTCTTTTTAATTGTTAACACATGCTCAGCATCTGTGCATGCACAACATGCATGTTACATTTAATACCAATTACAGGCCTCACTATGGAGATAAAATAAGAGTTATTCACTAAAGAAAGTGTGAATCAAGCAACTGCAGTGTCACTGATTATAGGAATAAATATCTAGCAATGCCGAGGAAAATTCAAGCGAACAATATTAAATTGATGTTTATCCCATTTTACACCGTGCAGTCTCTATTTAAATGCCTGGAAGAAAAAAACCCCACAGTTTAAGAAATGGAAACGCAGAATGGCATTTGCCGTGGAAGTTAATGCTTCTGCTGATCTTTCTGGGTTAGTCCTGTTGGGACTTTCACTGCAAGAGCATCCCTCTGAAGACAGATACCCCCTTCCAAAGAAAAAGAGGTATTATCAAATGCACAAGAGCTGCAACAGGTATCCGAGGGGATCAACACATGACACTGAGTGAATGTGACAAACCAGCTGAGATCCTGCCAGCAGCCTCTTCCAGACCTTCAGCTGCCTTTGAGACACTGACGCAATCTCGCCATCACAGCCACAGACCATTATTTCATGCATCAACTCAAACCATTTTCTTCCACTGGAACCAAAAGGCTTTTTCAGGCTTTTTTACATATCAAACAGTTGCCTGGAAAATGGAAGTGGGGTTTAGGGTTGCTCCACTCTGACAGTAACGCAACTTAGGTCCCTGCTCAGGCTGAGAGATAACGCCAGAGGCATGATGCAGAGAATATGCCACATTCTAGTATCTCATGATCCCTTGTCTCAGATCACCTGAGACCCAAAAGGGATCTGCTAGTGATGAGCAGAAAACAGGGATCAACACTAGAGGTGATACAAACTCCATCATCGGGAGCCTTAAAAAAATTACACTAAACAAATTCCTGCTGGGAAAGCGTATATTCCTGTCTTAGATCAGCCCCCAGCCATGCTTGGTTCCCGTACCCTTATTTAGACTCTTAAGACAACAGGAGGGATGGGAAAAGAAAGACCGGAGCGGCACACACAGAGGAAGACAGCTGCCTCGGCTTTCACAACCAAACGGGGTTACTTTCTACTAGCACAAGGGTCCAACCTGAAGTAAACTCTGTCTGATTTGAGGAGGAGAGAGGCACCGCTCACCCCACTCCACGCTTGATGCAAGCGCATGGGGGCCTCAGTCTTGCCAACAAAGCAGAGAAAGAAAATGCACTAAAAAAAAAAAAAGACTTTAGAAGTAACGGAGAGGGAAACTTCAAAGCGGAATGAATCAGGCAGCACTATAACAAAGAAAAGTGCGTGGATAAAGTATCTGGAGGAGAAAGAGGAAGGGACTGCTACACCAACAGCCAGGATGCCTGCTGATACACCGATAGGCAGAACACTGATAAGGACAGAGGAAGAAGGTTTTATTTCAGCCTCCAACCCCACTAATTGACTGCTGACAGCCCAAGTGCCTGCCATCCCTGGCTCCTGGCCGGCTTTGATCCCTGGTGAAGGGTGAATGGCTCAGCCCTTCTTCACAGGGGCACCTTAGGACACATCTCACCCCCTCACCACATACAGATGTCAGGCGTGTGCGTACCCGCAGTTCGAGACTGTGTTTCTGCCACAGCACAAATGTGGCTTAATATTAGCCTAAGATCCAAATGCCAATCCCCTCAGCTAGCCAAGAGACGCTGCCTAGCAATTTAGCTAATACCAGGTTAGGGTTAACTCAGCTTGATAGTTGTTAAACACATGCCCGCAACAATAAACAAAGACAGAGATCACATTCACTCACACACTAATTAGGCTTATTAGGGAAGGAGAAGCCAGAGAAATACAGAGATTTGCCAGGAATAGATTCACTTATACACGTGAGAGATCAGGAGAAGACAGGACGATTGATGCAACAGCATTGCAGGGAAAAAAAGAAAAAGACATCACCATTCAGATATTCTTTTAGTGCTCCTCCCATCTAGTAACTCAGCTGAGACAGTGCTGGCCCACACAGCCCCAGGGACAGCTATTCCCCTTCAGACGTGATCACTTTGTTAGATCACACTCCACAGCCCCATGAATTTACTTAAGGCTCGAGAAAAATATTAAGTGAAAGCCTAGTACCATATCACCTAACAGCTCTACTGCCAAAGTGGGTCACTAAATTAAGCCCATTAATGCCAACTGTGAGACAAGCCTTTTCCTAAAAGCAAGTTTTAGTCCTCCTCTGTGTCCATTTATTGTCTCTGACACTAATGAGAAACAAAGGGTTACTGTACGTGGCCTGGAAGGCAGAAGAGACAGAGAGATTAACTCCTAACCATTCCGAGCCGCCACAGATAGCACCATTTTCTGCAATGCCTTAACGCAATTAAAATCCCAATTTCTTAGTGGCACGCCTTGCAATGCAGGGCAAAGGCTGCAAAGGTCGCTGCTCTGGGCTCACTGTCTGCTTTCCCAGCAACTCCAGCTTAATCCCTTCCCCTAATCCCCCATCTCCCCCGTGTAATAGCAGTCTCCCTGCTAAATAAGCAAACTGCTGTTTAGATGGCACAGAGACTAAAGCGCATCCGACCTCCGTGAACACCGATGCCATTAAGGGTTAGATTGTTTCCAGTTCATTAGCTCATGCAGCGCTGGAGCTGGGTATGTGCTTAACGTCTGCTTTAATAAGATTATGACAGTTTAAAAAAAAAAATATATCTTTGACAAATAAGGATTTGTTGCATTGGGGTTCATCCAGTTGCCTCCCACCTCTATTATTCAGAGCTTGACTCAGAACTGAAAGCGCGCCTAAAACCAGGCACACAGACACCTGACCCAGCTCACCACAAGCCAAACCTCAAACCAAAGCAAGACAAATCCACTGGAGGTCTGAAAACCACCCAACTATGTTCACTGGGGTAGTCTTACCAGGTTACATGGTGCAAATACACTTAGACTGCTTCTGAGCCCTGCAGGTAAGTCACCAGGGTGTTAGGGATCTGCACGCTCCACCGCATGGGAGCATCTCCCATGCCGATGATTACATTCACCACTTCTCCATGCCTGGCTGCCACCAGCACAAGACCACAGCTCCAAGCTCCTCACCACTTCTGCAGTCTCCTTGCTAGGTGATTTTCTCACTGCAGCTCGTGCCCAGCTCACAGCCCAGAGCAGATACCATGTGTCATTGCTCACACTCTGGAGCCTGACCCTGCTAGTACCAGAACGCCTCCTCCTGAGCGGCTGCGGCATGGGGAGGACTACGCAGAGTGCTTCCCTCTTGACCTAACAGCAATTAAAATGTCACCCATATTAAACCATGACACGCTCTGGAGAATACACAAATAGGGTGACACGGGGCTACGGCCTGCAGCCCTGAGAGTTTTGCACTGAAATTCAACAGGCTGGGAACTGGGTGGAACAAGCGCCTTCCTGAAAGGGAGCCAGAACTGATCACAAAGCCGTGGGACGTTTTACATCCTTAAAGCGACTTTTTGGTGTTCTTCTACAGACACAGAAAAAGCACAGAACAAATACATCCGCTGACCACGGGGATTCTGCAGCATGCAGCAATATTTGTCCTACAGCAGGAAAAACCTGCTGAAAGTTGGTACAATAGCACTGGTTAAATCCTCTCGGAGTTTTAGGACTCAGCACTGGGAGCTCAGTGATCCAAACATTACAAGCACAAACGATCAAAGCTTTGCAAAGATAAGCACAGCTCCAATTATTTCACGTCAGCTGAAGCTAAAGAGGATGCCGCTTACCAAGCTGTCCAGCCCTCCTCCCAGGAGGTCCACAGCACCCATCTGCATGGAGGACACTTGGGGAACATTCACTGGGGGTCCCAGGTCCAGGTTGAGAAGGTCACCCAGGAGGTCACCCTGTGATGGAATGACCTGCGGCTGCTCCAGGTTTGTAGTGGCCGTTGTGCCCACGGGGCTATCACCTGCATCAGTGCTATGGGTGGGAGGAACAAGAAGCAGAAGAGAGAAACATCAGTCACCTGCAGTCTCCAGCTTTAGATTCCCAGCATGGGGAAACACAGCAAGAGGTGGCTCATGAGCAGGAGCCAGTTAAAAGCTGATCCTAGCAGCTGATCTGACCACTGCCATGTACGAGGCACTGTGTTATGGCAAGTGGTTCTTCAACACATGCTTTGAGCACAAAGACTTCCCATGCATCGTGCGTGGTTTTCAGTTCAGAAAAGGCAGTCTTCAAGGTGTGAAATCTACCCACCTTGAGAACCACAGACCCTTCAAAACAGCGAGCCACGAGTACTACATGGACTACAGCACTGAAAATAATTATTTTCCAGGTCAGAAGAAACCTATAGAGATGATTTTCAGCCCACTGGGCCTGGAGAACTACATGGGAAAAAAAAATTAAAATCCAGCCAGATTTCCTCAGAGACCTAACCCTCACTCGAACCAGTGCAAACTCAACCATTCCCCACAGTTCACCTTCTACTGACCAGCACCAAGCTCCACTAGTCTTTTCTAATTAAAGACGTCAAACTAAAATTGATTCCTCCCTTCTATCAGTAAGTTCCTTTTCTGGGTTAGCAGGCACGCTAATTACTAGTCTAGAAATGCTCATTACAAAGCTTCCAAGTTTCTCATCGTATGCAGTCTGCCTCTCNGACTGATGGTAGCTCCTGGAGATCTCATTACAATGTATTTATTCTTTAAATCCAGAGACACTAATATTTTAGATAACTTAAAATGTATTTTGTATCCTGTTGCCAGCAGTAACTGACAAAATTACTTCCAGCTCCTATTACTGCAGATGGGGCCAATAGGGAATTGCACACCAACGCCATGAGAATTAGCGTCCCGACAAGGTGTTTATCACTGGGGCTCTTCTGTAAAGATCGCAGCTCCTGATTCGGAGTAGCCACGACTCTCTGCCTTATCCTTATTCAGTTACAGAGGGGAAAGCTTTAACAACAGAGTGGAAGCTGCTCCCAACTTCAGTGCCAAGGGGAAAAGATGGAGCATAAGGACTGCAGAACGAATTAGAACCAGGCAGCAACAGAAAGGGCTGAAAGCTTCTTAGCATTAAAAGCTTTAGACCCCTAATAGTACTAATATTAGTTGTCCTTTCTGCTTCTGCCTTCAGCAGGGAGACTTCTGAGTATGCTGAAGAGCTAACTAAAACATCTTTGAAGAGCAAGTGGTTACCGTGATCCGCTCCCACCCCCACCCTGCGAAGGGGGAAGAACAGCGTGTATGAGCAGAGGCACTTTACAAGCTGGTAGCGCACACACTTGGTTCCTTCCCAGCATATAATCCCTTTAACACTACACCTCTTCAACACTTACTCATCTTTCTTCTGATGGAGATAAAGCAATCCTTCAAGGTCTTGTGTAACTACAGTTGCCCCAAAGCCCAACCAGAAATTAGGAAAGGACAAAGCTAAGTCAGTTTGTATTGAAAAACAAAACACCAAGCCTGACATTTCCTGTACAGAATGTGCCTCTCTGAAGAGATTTATATAAACAACTTCGCGTTTTCTTTGAAAGAAAAAAATGAATACAGAATACGTGGGTTATAAAGGGCAAGAAGACATGATATAAGCTTTCTCCCTCGTAGTCCTGAGCAGTGGCGAGCAGCTGGGTTTGCCCACGTGAGTCGGGGAAGTGGCCCTCCCATGAGTTCAACCTCCAGCAGTGCCCAAATGTTGGGTGTCACAAGGGATGCACAGCTTGAACCAGAAACAAAAATTTCCTGCAGCCACCTGTGTGGGAATGGGGCCTCCTGCCAGAGTCTCCTCCTCGCCCAGGAGCCCTGTAAACATCCCCCCAAATTTCCCAGCTGCATTATAGCTGAGCAGGGGTGGTGGAAGCCACCACATGAGGAAATGCTGCCAAGCAATAAGGAGATTTCTCCTCCACCTTTAGGATTCATCTGCAGCTCTCTGACACTTGGGCTCATTGAAGAGGCAGGAACATCGCACCATCTGTGAGCTGTTCAATGGGTCTCCCCATCAGCCGACAGCTGAAAGGAACCTGTCCTACGCTGCTCTGAATGAAAATGAAATCAATCAAAATGCAACGGAGTGTATTCTGACAACCATAACTCCTAGGTTTATACCCAGAAAAGCACCACTCAACTAGCTACTTCTGCCCATCTGCTCAAGGCAACGCTATCTTGACTTGCTTGAGCCACATTCATTGTGGACATCTCCATGCTTCCACCTCTGTCTCACTCTCTAGCAGGTGGGTCAGCCGCCAGAATGGTCATCAGCAGAGTGCAGAAGTGATGACGATGACTCCAAATAGGGAGGGGAGGAGGTTATCTTTCACCGGACACCCTTTAACTTGCCGTAAATTGACAGACTTTCATATAATTTTTCACTGGCAAACCAATTTCTTCGTAATCAGTGAAATCATACTGGATACACAAATTCAGGCTCCCCACACCCATGCTCCTGGGGAGCTGCTCACTGTAATTCCCATGGCTGAAAGTGCCAATTCGGTATGCTGGGACATGGCACAAGGAGCCTTGGCATTAGCTTGTAAGGTTTTACTGTCCTTTTGCTAACAGTAAAGCAGAAAACCACAATAATGGGGCCTCTTTATGAGGTGGGCTCACATCAGAGAATCCCGGTGTGCCGTTAAAGTAACATCACTCCCTCCCTCTTTTTTTTTTTTAATTTACCTGGTGGGCACTGCATCAGTATGCAGCATGCTCTGCTGAGCACCCTTTAGACCTTCCCCCAGCTCCGCTTCCTCAGCTTGCCACTGCTGATTGAGGCCTGGAGGTTTTATGTTGAAATAACAGATAATTTAGTAGTAAACACCACCAGGGCAAGGTACAATACTGCTACAGTCAGGAGAGACCCGAGGACAGCAGACTGTCTGAGCATTAGCTACGAGAGTCAAGCCACGTACGCAGTATATGCAAGATGACAGTAAAAAAAAAGACCACTCCATGCAAAAGCTGAATTCCTTGAGCTGACTAAAACCCCCTAAAATGTTAGCTTCTGTAGTAACCTAAAACAACAGTGTACAGCAAGGCTGGTAACACCAGAGACCAAAGCTACCCCTACCCCAGCTCCTTCTGCTATTGAGGCAAATTTTTGACCAGGAGAGGTAGCTGCAGAAACTGGCCACTGCTTTTCTCATCCAACTAGCAGACTTGTGCTCGCTGGTCCTGGGTCAACGCAGCCAGACTTAATTTCACAGGCAGGGAGAAAAACAAGGCGGCTTCCCAAAGCTAGTCATTACAGAAATAGCTTTAGTTGCTAAGAATAGCAGAGAAGTGGTGTCAGAAAATAGAAAAGGAGCAGGATTGCACACGGATTTATCAGTGCAACAGCAAAAAAATAGCACTCCAAATGTCACTTTGGGAATATTATTAAGAGGTAAGCCTGGATACTCTGCCTCCTGCTGTAAAGCACACTTACATTTGTAATTAATACCGTTAGTGCAAATAGCGCTGCTTACCTGAATGAGGAACCATGGGATCAGGCTCACCAGCAACACGGCTGCAGCTCAGGACTACTGTACTGCCTGCCCCTGCAGGTCTGACCCCTTCCGGGACTGTCATCATGGGGAAGCATTAAAGCTCCAGACAATAAGCCAAAGCATTTTGCCCCGACTCCACCTCAGAGGTCAAACAGAACCGTATCAGTCTAGCCATCTTCTTTCAAGCCCAAATAGTTTTCAGTGATGGGGCTTTGATGGCTTCTACACGCCCCTTACAAGTGAGAAAGACAGTTTTACCAGTCCTTCCCCATGTCCTATTCCAACAGCAAAGGATCCCTGTACCTCCCTGCTCAGGAAACTGGTATTATTCTACACAAATGAGGCTTTTAAAGCTGTGCCCTGGCTCTAGCAAAAGCTCTTGCAAAATCAAAGAAGTGTATCTGTCTGTAAGATGCTTGTTTTTATCACACTCATCCTGGAAGAATGCCCTTGCACTAGTTACCCAAAGCTTCTACTTTTTTATTCAAACTCTCATGTCAAGAAGGCTTATAGTCAGTGTCTTTCCAAAAACCAGTATAGCTTCTCACACAAGAGCTTTGATACTTCCTTTATCTTCTGACCCAGGAACTCAGGAACTACATACCCAGGATTAAATCCTACAACGAAATGGCTCCTTGAATGACCTGCGAGCCCCTACGGAATCCATAAAAAACACTAGTGTGTTATAAAAGGCCCTTACATCTTTTGGACTGTCCATTATCACCACTGTTGGCTCAGCTTACCTTCCATGGTGAATTGGCAAGTGTTTGCGGTGGATCCCATGGCTCCCCTCCACAAAAGCGTTGGGTGGTTTGTGGTACACAGAAGCCAGAGATCCAATATGGCAGATCAGCTCATCCAGCAGAGTCGGTTCAATCAGATCGGTCTCTTCAGAAATAAGTGGCTTTTCTGAGAGGACCACTTCTTTGGCAGTCACTGGATCCGTGGAAAGAAGGCGCCAGTAGATGTAGCCACGATCCCGCAGGTCTGGGTTGTCAGAATCCTGAGACAAAGGAATACATCAGTCACAGGACGAAGGGAACTAACACCTGTAACCACTTAATTTTTCTAGCAGTGATTCTGCCGGATTAGAAAACCCAGCCATCTAGTAGCGACAGTCACCAATTTCAGAATGATGTTATGACCTGCTTGTTGTGATGAACGTCCCAAAATTAAAAGTGAGAGCCCACGTATTAATGCCCGGCTTCCTGCCCAGCTGGTCAGGGAGCAAAAAGCCCAGGATTTACATCCCACAATTGCTCCATCCCACAGAACTATCAACTGCTTTCCAAACTCTCCTGCCACTTCATGTAACAGCAAGTGTCAGGAGAACTTCAAGGGGGTGCAGACAGGAAGGTGAGTCAAAATGACTGTCGCATACTAAGAGCAGACACACAATACTGCATATTGAAACAGAATGATCCAAAATTCCTGGAAATATATGAGGTACCCAAGGGCACTACAGGACCAAAAGACCCTGCAGAGCTCCGGGACGGATCTTAATAAGCTGTATTCTTCATACCAAAAGAGATCTTATTTATCCTGCCTTTTAGTTATCTAATGAAGTATGGAAAGATGCTAATGATGGCAGTTAGGATACTTCATCAGTTCTCCAGCTGTCAGTAATACCCTTGTTTTACTGCAGATACTTCTGCCTCTGCGTGAAGCGCTAATTATTTCTCTCCTTTTCGAACAGTTCTGCCCAGAGCAGAGTGAGTTTGCTGACAGTTTGCAGCTAATGTTTTAGGGATAGGGAGGTGGTGTGTTTTCATGTTATAGTGCAACACGTTTGAACTGTTCATGGAAACAAGAGCCAGGACTTTTAACCCCCATGTCAGCAGAATAACAGGGTAAATATTTCTGAGGTTTTTTTTCCCTCCCCGTAAAATTCCGGCGACATATTGTACACCTCATTAGCCTTCCTCCCTGCCATTTCTTTTCCTCTTCTGTGATCTCATTCACGCTGCTGCTGACCTGCTGTAACCTGCCTCTCTGCCCTCTGTCTCAAGACAATCTCAGCCATGCAGCAAACCCTCTATTTGTAATGAGCCTGAGCATGCTACGCTCATTTTCCTCGTAAGGACCTAGATACAATGTCTGGGTCAACTGATGGATTTCTCTGCAGTGCTGTTTTTCAGTTTAATGGTGAAGTTGCGGACTCTTTGCACCCTTTGCCCTTAACAATTCCTACAAGAATCTCCGCATCCTGCCTGCGGCACAGTTCGAGATCAGGCGGGGCTTCTGCAAGGGCAGACATGAAAGACCACATGCTCCTACTGGCAGGCACATACAGATTCGAGACTGACTGTTTTTTCCCCACAGCCAAATAAACAGACTTGAAACTTTAGCAAATCTACTGGAACAAGAGGCTCAGATCTTCCCTTTCCACATTTCTCCCAATTCTCCATTCTCCAGGGTCTGCACGCACGCCCGCGGTGCGTACCAATGAACCCATGCTAGCTTAGATACCCCCCACGCCAGAGAGACAACGGCAATGGAGATGTAGAGGCTCCGTGCCATCCATTAGGTTACGGGCTTGCCAGGGACCTTGATCACTCCTACACATCTGCGTCCCTCCCGTCCCCACCTGCTTCTTACTATTTTTACCAGTGTTGGCTGGATTAAGGTGGCTCCTGCTACAATCACACCTGCGGTTTGCTGTGCAAACATACCCTACGAGACACTCAAAGTGCAACAATACCTAAGCTGGGCAAAGAAAAACACACGTGTAATTACTCTCCCACTCAAGTGAAAAACAGTCTCTCTACCCAGAAATCAGACCTTGAAGTATAAGGCTTTTTAGTGTTTTACAGCCAGTTATCCTACATTGACTTATTATTCATGTAAAATGCAAGAAGCCAGTCTGAATCAACATTTGTGACAAATAGAGAAAAAACAGACACCTATTATATTCCTAGGGTGCCATTAAGCGTTTTGTGACTCAGCGTAGTGGGTTTTAACACTTCGTACCTTTCTTCTGGTGGCTTAAACAAATGATACAGCTTGCCCTTGGCCCACCCCTCTCTAAAGAAGAGCTGAGCACTTGCCTAACAGCAGGTTTCGAAGCAAGAAAAGCAAGCCACAGATTTCTTGCCACTGACCAATGTAACACCCACAAAGGGAAGAGTAAAAGTTTTAAAAACTAATAAGTACACAGCCACGACTTCCTGCAGCAGAGAGAACCAAAAAGGCCAGCTGATGATTGACTCCAGGTTTTCTGCTCAGAAAAAAATCGCAGCCCATTCAGAACAGGTCGGGGACTACTGTCACCACTTGACACAGCAGATCTGGAAAAGAGCTGCACTTTCTGGACTACGCCACCACACAAATGACCCAGTCATTAGAGCCAGGGAGTGCAGGAGGATCAGCTGAGGTCTCACCCACTCCTGCCACCAGGACATCTCCACTTCTGCCCTTCAAAACTACAGCACTTCTGTCTGCCAGCTCAAGCCCAGCCCCGCCTGCAGTGATTCGAGCTCATAACTCAGCATCTCATGCGTAATGAATCCGGGATCTTAACCCACTGTTACAGCCTCCAGCAAAGCTGTGGCATTGGTTGACAGCATCCAAGTACAAAGGGAAAAAAACCCCAAACCTCAGTTCTTTCCTTTTCATAGCACTGCTTAAACTTTGCTGTTCAAAAAACAAAGTCTTTGCCAGGCCCTCTCCTTGTGTCATAGGTCCAGATGTTTTAACTGCAAGCCACCTTCAAGAAGAAAACGTTTTGGTTTCTTCGTAACTCTACCCTATCCTTAGTATTTCATTTGGTGGGAGAACAGAATTAGGATGAAGCAAGAGCTAAGGAGGAGAAAGCAGATCCCAAATGGCACGGTAACAGGCACGGAGCAGCTCTTAAATGGAGTCAAATCCCTTATCTTTAGGAGGAATGTGCTTGAATCTTATCTACTGCACAGCCGGCTGGCCTGGAAGATGGGAGACACCACTCGGCAGGCCAGCAGTGTCTGGAGGGCTCCGGTTCACTGGGTACCTTGGCTTACCTGTGTGGCCAGGCTGAGGACCTGCTGAACCAGCTCCTGCGTCTCGGAAGGCTTTTTTAAGAACAGCTTCACTATAGCAGTCAGTAGGGTGAGCTGCACCTAAGAGAAAGGGAGGGACGCAGTAGAGATTAGAAAATTCATCCATGCTTTAGCAGCGCCTCCCAAGTCTGAACAACCTTTACGGATATGAAACTCAGGTCCTATGCTTTCTAACAGCATTACACTATTCTTTGCCAGTGAAACCCAGTACAATGAGACTCAGACTCTTGCCTGCTGCAAAACAATTTCGCAGACAAGTCCCTGACCGGCACACTGAGATTTATGTCATACTTTTATGCATCTCATCACTATTCTTCTGTATGTTCTAGCCCCTATTCCCCAAGAAGTATGCAACATCTAGAAAAACCCTCATGTTCTGTCTTATCCTTCCAAGAAGAGAAGTTTGGAAGATACAGACAACAGAGCAAGTCTACAGACTCCCAAGAGCTTTATTTTAGCTAAATATTGAAGTTTTCATTGGGAGGTATTTTCTGACCACTGCAATAATATTTACCATCTGTTCCCATACATACACTGCATGAAACACTACAGATAAGACGCAGAACACAATTTTACCTGAGTGCTTTCATCATGGAAGCCCTCCAAAAAGCTCTCCAACAGCTCATCTGCATTGTCAATTCTTTCTGCGTATTCGCCCACTATCCAGATCATGGCAGCTCTGGCATCTGGTTCATCCAGGGAATCTAGGTTCTCGCAGAGAGTGGCAATGATGCTTTCATACCTGATTTGTCAGAGTACAGGTGGATTACTGGGGCGAATTCAACTCGTGTTACTCCATCTCTGCACACATCATTCTGCAGAGGATCCTGTACTGAATTACAATGTCTTCTATTTCTACACAACAAGCAGCGTTTTCACTCAACTACAGAAGGTACTCCTAGGCTTTTTGTTTTTCCAAGCTGAGCACTAACATCTCACCGGGTCCCTCAAGAGCTTTGCAGTTGCGTTAATCAGCAAGACCACCCAGATGTGGAATTCAAGATAAAGCTGCCTCCCTCCATGTTTTGCTGAAGGGAAAATTTGATCCAACAGTTCAAACCATGAGTCTGTATCAGATCCTGCAGCCTCGCTGGCGGCTTCAGACTGGTAACTCTAAACTGGATATTACACTTCCCCAAAGGCTTTGCTGTAAAACAGACAATACCCTACACTAATTATTTAGCCTTCCCTGTTCCCATGCGTGGGTACTCCTGTCATAAGCAGGCAATCTATCTTGTAACTGACAGCAGGAATTGCCAGAGAGGCTTGCAGATGTCCCATATTACTTTTTAGGTGATCATGAAGTCTCTGCTGAAAGACACTGCTGCTGCTCTGTAGCTGAAGAGACAAAACCTTGTTGCAGAAACAGCTTAAAAGCAGCTGAGTACTGCCCAAGCCAGAGAGAATGCTCGATGGAGAAAGCCAGGAGCGTTTTGTTCAGCACCATCTGAGTGGGATCTCGGACCATGAGAGCTGTGAATTTTGTATATAGGCCTTTTAGAGGAGACCAGCAAAACCAGGAGCCTGATGTGGTAAACTTGGTCCAGTTTTCCTTCTGGCATTCTCTAAGAGCTTTACTACCTTCTGATTAAGGCTTATACTCAGCATCAATATGGAGCAGGAGGGAAGGAAAAGCTTTCAATTCAAACTAACAATGTGTCAGGCTGATACCTCATCTAGAGCCAACATCTGAATCCTACCGTACTCGGAGCTAGAATCAGAATGGACACAGCTTTGCAGAAAAAGGGCCACCTTTGCTTCAGAGCCCTAGTAATCTATGTCGAGTGAGTTTTGCGTTGCTCTATTCTCATGCTAGGAGACAAGGGCTTGCAAAAGCCTTATATTACTTTGACGTACTTGTTGGGGTACTTGCGGAAGATGTCCCTGATGACAACAATGGCCTCCTGGACCACATAGTTGACCTTGGTCTGGATGAGGTCTAGCAGCGTGCTTACACAGCGCTCCGCAGATTGCTGGAGAGAAGAACAGAACAATACAATTAAAACAAGGCGAAGAAACACTCCTTCCCAGCCCACAGCGCATGCTGAGGAAGGAGGCATGCATATGAAAAAAGGCCCAGACGGGGAAAACAAAAGGACAGCTACCAACTCAGTATGTCCAGAAAAAACCTACAGGCTGACAAGTGTATTACAGTGGAGATACCAGCTGACTCCAGCTCCTGCGAAAAGTAACCGTGCCAGTAGAGAGCTGGGTCACCACACAAGAGACATTAAGAACATTGCCTGCATCATTACTTCTATCACCCTCTTGCTGGCTAGCAGTTGAAACAGGCCACCGAACGAGCTCTCAGACTTGTCCAAGCTGTGGCCATCATGGCTGGGAGAGTTTTGACAGGGACTGCAGAAGGGCGTCTGGGGAAGCCAGAAGGCAGGAAAAAACCATGCTGTCAATCACACTGCAAGAACAGCAGCAAAAAGCAGCTCACACCAGCAACAGGCTCAGTATTTTGGGGGTGAGGTCACTAGTAACATGTGAAGATACAGCTAATAAATAGAAATCCAGCTGTTGACAACGTAGCTTTCACATTCATTAGTTCAAAATTCCCAGCCACAGGCACCGTAAGATAACAAAGACTGGACACTGGCACACTCCAGGAACCAGAACTGGCGTTAGAGGCAAACAGTTCCGGGAGATCTATTCCCAAAGAGCACAGTGAGGCAGGACATCACAGGAGCAACCAACTCCAGCACCAGAGAGTCTCAAATAAGGACAGCAATTTGGCTATTAGCAGAGCACATATGAAGCCTCATTACGCAGCTGGTGATTAATGTGAGGAGCAGACTGCTCACGACACTGCCTAGGCAGCCCCATCAGAACATTCATAAAGCATTCAGGATCGAGACAAACATCGTAGGGCACAAACAATAGCAACGTGGGTGGATTTTTCAATTCAAGTGAGCTAACAGTCCCCTTCGCTTTGAGCACTTGAAGGCTGGGCAGGAGGAGGAGGAAGAATGAAGTGGCATTTAAGTCATAGGAATCAGTTTTTTGAGAATGGGCGAAAACGTCAAGGACAAAGCTCAAGACTTGGAGAGCTGCATTTGGGATAAGCAGAGATTAAAACCTCTTGGTGGTCTCTTGCCCTCGTGACTCTAGCTGCGGTCTCTCACAAACCCAGCCCCCAGTGGCAACGCGGGCACGGGGATCAGCCAAGAGAGGGGACACTATAAACCAGCATTTGCTCTGCCCTTGCAAAGTGGCACTCAAGGCCCTAAGACTCTCCCCTGAAATTCACACCAAACAGAAAAAAAAATCCGATACAATTGTTGTCAGAGTAAGGAGGGGTATCATATAAAACTATATGACTGGTAGTATATTTTTTTAATGATATCTCTCCCTCCTTAGGCTTTACAGGTACTATGCCACAACATAGGCAGTGAAATGGCAATCTGACAGTGTCCTGCTCTGATTGCTTCTCCTGCTCAAGAAGAGATTTGAGGCCTGTGACCTGGAGGACTCTTGCATTTCATGGAGACTGACCACGGCCCTGGCTCAACGCAGGCTGACATTGCTCACACTGCGAACCCCACTCAAAGCCCTTGCAAGCTAGATGCTTCAGAGCTTGCAACTTCATCTCTTACCAGTTTCTCAACACCTTTGACCCGATGTTTTAACAAGTGGCCTTAAGGGGCATTTTGGGGTAAATCTGTCCCAAGCCAACTCCACTCTACAGAGCCTACAGCACCAATCACTCTTTGTGACAAGCAGTCCAGCCTTATCAGAGCCTACAATTAGCAAAGCTTTAAGAGCTGCAGAATTCAAGGAAAAAGCAAATTAAGGTTTATTTTTCTTTAGACACTTCAAAGCGTGATTTTTTCCAGGAAAAGCACGACATCCACTTTGAAATACGCAGTATTGATTTTTCAGCCCAAGAGCCCCTTGGAAAGTGAGCAGTTATGTGGGCACGTGCACAGTACAGCAGTCCCTCTAACAAAATTTCCGTGTAACAGAATACCTCTCAGCTCACCCCATCCCTTGTAAACACATTGCTATTTGAAGGTGGACATCCCTGGGGACTGCAGTGCGTTGCAAACTCATGAAAGAGCGCCCCAACCAGAACAGCTCTCAAGCTGGAGCGAGGAAGGACAACCAACCAACAGCAGACTTGCTTTGTTTTTCTGTAGAAATCAAATGAAAGCCCGCAAGATGACTGAAGTAGTACATGCCATGCTCGCAGCCATAAGCCTCAATGATTTCTAAGAACTGAGGTGCTGGCAGAATCTCCTGGAACTGAGACAGATCCCCTTTAATACAGTTCCTTCTGTTTCTCCTTTGCTCCAGAGGAATCACTATTCTTACTGCATCCACTTCATTTCCTTTTCCCATAGGAGTGGTACTTTATTTCCTTATAATCAAAAGCACCATATTCTTCTAGTGCTGCCACTGGAGCGAACCAATGCACAACCCACTCGCCTCACGCTATCAGGTCTAGCTACACCACACAGTTTGCTGTAGAGACACCCAAGCTAACTCTGAGCCCAGCTGGTCTACCCACCCCAAACAATGCTCTGACATCCCCCAAACCAGTACGACTGGCAAAGCCTGGGCAAAATCCATCAGCCCTGCAATTCAGCATAGGTATCGCTCACATTTCCAAAATGAGCGCTACCTCTGCCGTTAGCACCATGCGCTGTGCGCAGCAAAGGCAATGCCATACTTGCTCCACGGCGCGCGTCACAGCAGACAAATTTATTTACTGCCTTACTCTTCTAAGAGAGACAATTAGACAAGAGTAGGATCCTTGAAGGCAGAGCTGAGGTTCCCCGTGAATACTCATTCATCAACAGCTCCTGCTGGCTGTGCCCTATGTCAAAAAAGCAGATTTTAAGCCCTGGGAACTTGGACACTGATGGCTGTAAGAACGCTCTTCCATTAGTCATAACTCACAGTGCAAACAGCCTCTAGTAAGCACAGATGCACTGGGGACAGGGATTAACCTAGAGATGAGGACACCGTAATGAGTTGTTCTATATTCGCCCTCTTTAAATCCAGCTCTTGTCAGAGGAGTAAACAGGCCTCATCTTTAGCAGCAGCGTCTTCAAAGGAGAGTTGCTAAAAAAATCGAGGTTAACACTACTCACAGAGACACAGAATCACACAGTTAGAGGGTCACTGCAAATTTGCTGCGCCATTATTGTTATTATTAGTCCTTTACATATTGAATATGACTGTCATGGTATCAGGGATGGGAAGAAAGAATGTAAGGGATGAGGACAAGAAAGGATGAAAACTAAAAACAACCTGGTAGTGCAGGAATACACCACCTGTCATGGGAAACTAGGACAGACACGTGGCCGNCCCCCCCCGCCCCGAGAACTAAAGCGAGCTCCTGCTCCCCAGCACAAGCACTGCTACAGAAGGGGCTGCCACCGGCTTCTTTTTACTTCTCAGTAGCCCTCTTATATTCTCCAGAGCATTTTGTACTGTCACTGCTCTGGCTCCAGCCAGAGAGTCTCCTGCCTGCACCAACGTGGAAGGAGCATGACGGTATTTTGAACTGCAGACATGACACAGAGACAGCGATCACCCGCTCTATTGGGCCCCGCTTAAAAGAAAGCCCATGGCAGTGATAAGCCTTTAAGAGCTGAAAGAAGGAAGAGAAGGCTTCTTCCTTCCATGCAGGGCAGGGGATTCTCTCAAAAGGAAAGAAGTTTGTGCCCTCTTTCCACAGACTTACAGTAGTTTAGCTGCAACAAGGGAAACCTGTGCACTGACACGATACTCAGCCAGGCATGGTTAGGTTTTTATTTAAATCTACTGTCAGGCAATGCTCATGGGAACACACTTTAGCAAAAGCTAAATGAGCTCAGCTGAAATTAGACCACTTATGTGACATTTTGCACCCAGTTAACAGTTTACTGAAAAGTACCAACACCCCAGCACAAGTCTTCTCTCTCTTCACAGGCTTTCTGAGCTCCTGTCAAGCATAACAGATTCGTTTACAGGGAAATTTACACTAAAAAAAAATAATATTCTATTATGAACGTTTTGGTGGATGTTCAACCAGCAGAGGACATTTCAGACTGCCGTTTTGGATAACTGCAGAGGTTCTTGGGAACTTATTTGCATAAGCATCTAGACTGAAGAGAGCACATTCCAAATGAAGCTGCGAGCTACATGGACCTCTAACACTAGACAAGCAGATAGGGTCACTCTGTGTTTGTGCAAATTGCACATAAGCGCCCCAGATCTCTGTAATTCTACGCTTGCGTTCTATTCAGCTGAAAAGGGGGGGGCGCAAAATATTTCATAATACCGAATTCCTCTGCACAATCTCTTCTCCTTCCCCTTTCAAAAGGTTGGGGCACAGCTATTAAAGGAGTTGTCATTGTTTCCTATGTAAGTTGTCGTTGTTCCATTGAAGCCAGTACAGTGAAATGTTCCATCAAGGATGGAGCTGACTCGCTCTGCCTGCAAGCTGAGGTCTGAGGGAGCACACCACCCTCCTGTGATGTACTCAACTGGGGCTCACAAGCCCTCCTGTTCAGCTGGGGCTTTGCCCATGAGCATGACGGAGCCGGGTCCCCTGACTGCCAACACAGGAGCGAAGAAAATTTGTGTGGTGTGGGAACGAGACGGCAAAGCCCATCACTCCTGTTGAAGACAGAGAGCCACAGGAAAGCTCGCTTCAGATACTTGCCTCAACCTTGATGGCACAGCGCCCAATTGCTCGGACAGCCTTGCGCACAAAGTCAACGTCCACCTCAGTAGCGTATTCCTTGAGCTCTGCCAGGACCTGCAGAGAAAGCGCACCAACGTGAGTCCCTGGGGTCACGCAGAGAGAACATCCCACTCTGACAAGCGACGCCACTTGAATACCAGAACACGAGCAGGGTTTATTCTTCCACAGCTAGCCACACACGTTCAAAGCTAACACGGTCAAACTCTGCAATCTGTCTCCACCTCTGAAACCCACTGGCTTGGTTTAGGCTGGCCAAAGCCAAAAGATGGCTCAGTCTAGATTATTTCCAAATTCCCCTAAACAGGAGGCAGGGACAAAATCAGCCCTACCAAACTTAAAACGTTGCTGTTCCTTCTTACACTGAAAATACAGTGAAACAGGGGTCACATCCATGCACATAGATTTTATGTACTGTTTATTGTATTTATTGTTCTACGTTCACTGTACGCAAAGCCCTCAGCAACAACCATTTTTGATCTCTCCTTTTCTGTGCTGAGATGAATGTCTGGATCCCTACTGGATCCAAAAGAAGGATACAGAGGAGATCTGAGGACACCCTGGAACACCTATACAGAGATTAATAACAGCGTGAAGATATTCCCCCTCTTAAGAATAAGATTTACTATTTTATCTCAGTCTTTTTGCTAATGGATGCTGAACAAGGGTTTAAACCAGGACCTGCTGGGATGTTGCAGACTACTAACTAAAAAGCTACTTTGTCTTAAATAAATCACTTAGCTTAGAAAAAAATGGTTAAAAAAAAAAAGAAAGACCCTATTCAATTTATATTCCCTCAAAATCTCATTTGTTTCAGTTTCTCATGTCGAACATGACATCAGGGATTTCATCGTGATGTCACAAATAGATTGCAAGGGAGAGGTGAACAGCATAAAGCGAGACACTTGTTTGAAAAATCTCTAGTCGATGCCAATTGCTCAGAACGATGGCAAGATAAAGAGGCCTTGAAGGGCCAGACTGCAGACAAATAAATCTGCAAGGAGTAGACAGGACATCTGTGTTTTGAAGTTTTATTATTTCCTTGGATGATCTATGCTGCACACTACTTAGGGCACCCTGGTTTAGTAGCTTATGCTTTTCAAATACTGCTCGAGTCTGAGTGCCTCGGATTCAACTAGTCTGCTGCTTTGGTCTAGGACGGGCTCAGAGATGAAGTCGCGACAAGCCGGACTGGGAGGATGTGGATAGAAACCTGCTCTCCTTGAGTCTCATTTCAGGGAGTATTTCTGATGAAGCTTGGGTTGCTTTTAGGAACACCTCTTCAGAGCCAGGAAGAGATTCATGCATTATATTAGTCTGCAGACCCCAGTCCCAGACTTTGCCCTCCAGACACCACTGCCTTTCATCCAAACAACCTGCACCATCTAAACATTATGCATTAGAATTGGTATGGAGCCTACCAAGAGCAAACAGAAAATTCTAAATACATTCTCATGGAAACCGATTTCTAAAATGTTTTCCACGTCCCCAGTACAAAAGGGGCATGAATTATTTTGCTCTGTTCCATAAAAACATCAGAGGAGAGAGCTGAAGAGAGCGGCTTAAAAATGTCACATCAAATGAAATTGGTTTGTGACAATTAATATAGGACAATAATAGCACTAACCAGGGGCATTAACCATTCTGCATTAGTGTTAGGTCTTGTGGCCAGGATGGCACTCGAGAACACTTCCTTTAAGAAAGGAATTTGGCTTAAAACGACATCAAATCCACAGAGAAACTACACTTTAAGCAGTCTCAATGCAATTTGGCTTTAGCTTAGTACAGTTTCCACTCTGGAAGCAAGTTAAGCAAAATAAATATTATCTTAGCTCTGAAGAGTGCCTGTGCAAGGGTTTAACAATTTAACGAACACACTTGAAATTCACACTTCAGTGATCGTTGGCCTTTCTGAATGCCTCCATTACAGGCACACCTCTCACTGGAAACAAGGCTCTCATTCCAACCTCAGCACTAGCGGTGACTCATCTGACAGGAGACATCAGCTCTCCTCCTAGAACTGTAATCTGTAAAACAAGTTCTACCTAACGGGTCACGATGCAAGACATACCACGCTATTAACGTTTAAATTCTGGAGGAAACTCCAACATCTCCCATTAGTAGCTGCAAAGAGCAACTATACCAGGGACAGTGATCCCTAAAAGCCAGGACAACGCCAACAGTAGTTGCACACACCCTCACGCAAGGACCATGGGAGGGTTTTCCACCCCCAGAAGACATCAGAAGTTCCTCAGCTGACCTGGGCAATGTTTGCTTGAGAAGCTAGGCGGATCATGATGTCCAGTTTCTCCAGTTTGACATAGATGGGGTCGTTGTACTTCACAAAGAACACCTTGATTTCCTGCTTCAGGATTTCAGGCCTGGAGGGAATATAACATCGTTTCACTCAAGACAGGTGAAAACAACAGGCTCTATCCTAACCAAAGCTATCTTTTGCTTAGAAATCCACCCAAACGTTCACTGAGAGACAGAATGGTGTCACTTTGTGTCCAGGACATGCGAACAAACATATGAGAACAACAATCTGAAGAAAGTTAGAAGGCTGGAGGAAAAAATTGTTTAGATAGAAAATGCAGAATTCAAATCTCCCTAACTACACCTACATCTCTCCTTCCTCCATTTGAACTGCTGAGCCGACCGCTGCAGTCAGTCGAGGATGACAGCGTTTTCAGTGAAAGAATAACATCCTTATCTCCACATGCAAAATCCACCTACAAACTCATCTTCTGCTTTCACTTGCAAGATGCCGGTGCACAGTAACTCCGCCCCGAATACAATCACAAAGTGCTATCCAACCTATTCCACCTTTCCAGCAAGTATTTAAACACGCTCGTGGGAGTAACCTGGTGAAAAAAACCCAACCCACTGTACATCAATATGTCACCAGTCTGGTTCTGTGCTGAAGAGAACAGCACGGGCACGTCGGATTTCTACAGGTCACTATGAACTGTAGAGTTACACCCTCCGTCCCATCCGCAATATGATTTATAGTCTAATGAGAGGCAGTTCTTCATGCTCTTAAGAAAGTGATGAAGAGAGAGGCAGGTAAGGAAATACTGTATGATACCAGCATCACAAGTGTGCTGTAAAGAAAATTAATTCAGGCTACTGGAGTCGTGAGACTGCTTAATTCGTCCCTCAAGGGATCCAACCCTGGATTAAACGAAGTGCTGTGCATGTGGAAATATCTGACGCCCTTCAACAACCCAGGAATAACACCCCCATGAGGCTTCACCTTTTCTGCACAATCAAGTTGATGTTCCTCAAGGCAACATACTGAACTTCAGGCTCTCCAGACAGCAGGGTCACCAGTGGAGGGGCAAGTTTCTTCAGCAGCATGTTGTAATAGTCAGAGTCCTTGGGAAGAAGTTCCAGGAACTTCATCAAGACCTTCACTGCCGACAGCACCACTGCCGAGTTGGCGTGAGACAGCCGAGGGGTCACCCGTTCACAAATACTGGAGACAAGGGAGGAAGAAAGGGTTCACATGTATTTTAGCCTATCAAATATCTCAGATCTGAATTTAGGAGACTGTACCATGTCTGAAGACAGCTTCTCAGACACTACTTTGATTTGGTTTTGTTCACAAAGAACAGGCAAAGTCCTGCTTTACTGAACGCAGCAGGAAGCAAACAAGAACGACTCCTCTCACAGCTTCAAGTCCCTCTGCTGCCACAGTTGGCTCAGGAACTCTTCCAGCTCTCAGCACTGCAGTCCCAGCGCACGTTCAGTTATTAGAGCTCTCTGCCTTTGCCTGGTGGTATTCTCTATTTCTGTGATCTTGTCTGTCACTTACAAACACAACTTTAACAAAACTGCTATCAGAAAAACACTTCAGCCCCCATATAATCATTCGAAGGTTATATTCGCTTCTGGCTTGCTTGGGGGGGTTTGCTGCCATGTCAACCATTTTTTTTTTTTCTGGCAGAAGCAAAAGGAAAAAAAAAAAAAAAAAGTTTGTGCTATTCTGAAGATATAGGGAAAGAGTGACCTAAATATCCTCCCAAGTCTCAGCTTCACCACTTGCCTCAGTGGATCCTGTAATCAACAGCATCCTAAACAACCCATCTTAAGCAGAAAGGAAGTTTGGGTTCATATGGTCTTTCTTACAGCATCTGTCAAGTTTCTTCCCACCCCCTCCCGCATATTGCTAACCCAGAACAATCTTATTCCCATCTGTGCCTCTTGAAGTTTCTTTCCCTGAAAGATTTGCTTTCAGCCACCCTGGAAGGGAAGCAACATGGCTAAGTGAAGAGCAGAGGAGTCGAAGTCAGAGTCGGGGGCAGTCCCCAGCTGCCTCTGCCCGAGGTCCCCTGGCACGCCAAAGCTGCTTCATCTCTCCGTGCCTCAGTTTCTCCATGCACAGGGACAGTGACACCAGCCTTGCTGTAAAGGGGAACACTATATAAAACTAGGCGCTGTCATTTTCCTACCTGAAATAAGGCAGGCTGCAAGAGTCAAACTCCACACAAAGGAGTAAAAGTAGTTACTGCCCAGCCAGTTTTATAACACCACTCTTCAGAGGAATTACGGACGAGGAACTGGGACATGTTCACAGCTGTTCAAACTAGCGGTCCCTTTCTGGCAAAGCTAGGGTAATACTGGCCTGACACCCTGGAGATCTCTGCAGGTTTTAGCACTCATTAATAGCTGTTTCTGGCACAGAAACAGAGCACAGGAGGGAAGGAGGTAGGGGAAATAAAACACAAACCAGCAAGACTACTGGCAGGCTTTTTTAAAAAGTGGATTATCTGTTGTGCCTCAGAAAACAGTCAATGAAGAAACCCATCAAATTCAAAAAGGCCTGCCAGGATTTTGCGTGCGGGCTTGTGCCCCTTCCTCCCCATCTACCCTCCACATCATCTACAAGAAATACATCAAGTCTGAGAATTCCCCTGTTCAAGTAATTTTCCTTGCTGTTTTTTTGTTCTCTTGGGTACAGAATCTGACTTTTTGTGATTCTGGACACAGATGAGGAGGTGGCTTGAAGTGCACGAATTAACACCCCACTACCTGAACCCTAAGGTCTTTGTATTTAGGTTTAGTCGTTGCAGCTAAAGGTAAAATCACAAGGAGTGATAAGAAAAATAATTTCCTACCTTTATTTTCAGTTCTATCACATCACAGAACAGTTTTTAGTTGGAAAAAATATTCCAGTCTCAGACCTGCAGTACTTTGGAAGCTCACAAGCCTGTAACCTTTGAGAGGCTTCTTGTCTCTCAAAGCAAACCCAGATTTGATAGCTCTGCTTTAAACCAGAAAATCCTCCAAACAATGCTTCCAGATGGGTCAGCCATTGTTACAGGTTTGGTCTTGGGCTGATCCCTTCTCAGTAGCGCCAGTTCCCATAAGAACTAGCCTTTTAAATGGAAAAAAGTGTGTGTGTGGGGGGAAGCTAATGATAAACAGAGGCAGCAGTTCTGCAAAGGGCAGGGGCAGGTTTCCAGCATCAGCCCAAACTACCCGAAGTTGTCTCTCTTTTGAACTTTTACTTCAAGTGTTATTTGTGCTGTTACAGACAGGAACAGAGACCCCTGACATTACAAGCCCTTTTCAGGGTTGCAACACTGCCAGAAGCCTGCAAGTGCCCTGCTCCCAAATAACCTTCAATGGCCCGTGCGAAGAGCAGGAACAAGCATACCTCTGAGCTTCGCGGTCATCCTTGGGGTTGTAGTTGGACAGACAGTCCAGGATGAAGATCTGGCCCCACTCTGTGCACTCGTTCAAAGCCGTCAGCAGTTTGTTAATGTTCTGAGGGTTCAAATCCAGCAGGTTGCTGTTGGGATGCGATTCACTGATTTCCGACAAGGCAGCCACGGCGTTCGCCACCACCTGGGAGAAGAGACAAGGAGAAGCGTTCTTTGCTAGCATGCCATCAGCGGCTTGGCAGGGATTAGCTTGGGCTTAGCAGGGGTTACACATGGGAAACAAACACGGAGATCCTGGTGTGTGCTATCAGCTACCCAGCAGCAGCCACCGTGTCAGTCATCCAAGCCTTCGGGGAGTCAGTACAACGTCACAACCAACCTGGAGAGCCCAAAGCTTGACTGTAACCTTGCTCTTTGCCAAAATTTGAACAGTTTCTCGGGGAGGAAGCGAAACAACAGCAGCACAGCAGGAGGGGGCTGCTGACACATGCAGGAAACATGAAAAGCCAGCATGGCTGCAAAGAGCATTTTGCTAGAGAAATCACAACTTGAAAGTATTTTTGTTGAAGATAAACAAAAGTTAAAGTCACCTCTGGACAGAATGGGGACCTGGGACCAGGACCTCACAAGAGACTTTGCTCTGGAGCGAGCTTCAGATGGCATTAGAGAGTGTCCACAAGGAACAAGGACATCTCGCCTTCCTTCAGGTTCCAGACTTCCACCCTGGCTTGCTTCAAGTAGGCATCACCTACCCCCGCTTCAGGAGCTGCTCAACTGATATAGTCAAAGTCTCAATTGTCCTACTCATTCAGGAATGGATGGATGTCCCTTGCCTAATTTCCCCCTGGCAGTTCTGTGACATGTCGCTTAATGTGATCTGAGAAATGAGAAGAACCATCTCCTTGGGAAGAGAAGATATCTGGTGCCAGGCAGCCTTCAGCTCTGTAGCAAGGCTGTCAGGTCGCCCAGTTTGAAAGCAAACACAGTTTCCCTAAAATGGACAACTCCTACTACATTTTTAATAACACATACTCCAATTACAAATTGAACTTGGACTCCATAGCATTCACTTGTCTGCTTTATGGAGTCCCCTTAAAGCAAGCACTCCAGCACAACTCATCGCTGAAAATATTCTTGCTGCATTTCAGACTATATAAGGTCTTCTCTTTTCTAAGCATGGATGGAAGGAAGCAGAGAGGAGGTCCAGGGTCCAGCCTGACAAGAGCGAGAAGGGGGAGTGCAAAACAAATTTCTAATTCTTAGTTCCATACTCAAGTTCAACCGTTCAATCTAACGGATGCCATGTGAAGATTTTTAAAATAGAAGAGTCACAGAATTTATAGATAAAAATAGCAAACTTGCAGACGAGACTAACGTCTTATTTTTCTAACCAACTAGAAAAGGGATTTAAGCCTGAGTTTCACACAAAAAACTGATTTATCCTATAAAAGGCATTTTCAGGATATTTTACAACATATAACATATCCAGCCCAGCTCACAATTCCTACCCACTAAAATGAAGATTTATCGCATTATTTTCTATGGGATTAAGAAAGAAATGCCTTATCTAAAATCATCTGATTCTTTGGATGACTAAAGACGTTTTTGATGCAGTACACTGAAAACAAGAACAGCACGACCAGAAAATTCTCTGCATTGTTCCCATCGCTGCTTGTCATTAAGCCAGTATATTCCACAGTCATTGCACAAGCCATGTTGATTCTTTTGCATTTCACACCTAGACGTCAGAGATAGGATTTTGATCCAAGATTTTATGAATTTCATTAGTTGAACGAGCCTTCTGTCACCAAAATCATTAGCAATCAGGACTGCTGTCTTCTTGTACTGTTTTAATGAGTATCGTATTAAGACATGCTACTTATTCTTGCCATTATTTAATTTGCGTAATTCTTGAATGGTTAATGTGACACAGCATAAAATTGAAGTAAAATACAGTTTTAATTTCCTTATATTTTGCAAGTTTACAAGCGAAGACAAATCATAAATGCGACCGAAGAGTTCGAACCCATTACGAAAAGGCACCTAGAAAATGAAATGAGGACTTTGGAAAAGAAATTTGAAGCAATAAAAAAAGTGACAGAGCCAAAGCACTGCAGAAAGGTAGCTGTCAGTTGTGGTAAGGAAGAGGGCTGAGCTTTGGCAAACGTGCTCACATCGCCAGGCACTACCTTCGTTGCGGTAATTGGGCCACATGGATATCCTAAACCCTGCGGCACGTACGAGTCAAAGCAGCTGCGCCTGAGTTTCTTTCCTTGCAGAGTCAGTGAATTCTACCACTTTAATTTTGCCACAGGCAAAGGACGCTCCGAAATGCTGTTACCAGGGGCTGCCTGGCACACAGTAGCTCCGACCCAGAGGCCTGACCATGAACGAGGTCTTGCTTTTCAGAGCTTTCTGTGGTCTTTTCAGGAACGAGCACGGCAGCATAAATGCAAGTGTCCAAATCAAAGCTGAGGATGGGACGCTACATGGCAACCCAACCAGATGTCAGATTTCCAGTAAAAGCATCCATGAGAAAGAGCGTTAGATGGCAAGATGCACTTAGGAGTAAGGGCTGTGGTCTCCTTGGGTGTTACAAAAAAAAAAAAACCAACCAAAAAACCAAAAAAGGACTGTGAAACATTTGTTGGCAGCTCAGTTCTGCCCGATGGGCTGGGATATACAATCTCACAGTCCACAGTTAGAGCTGGCCCTCACCTTCTACCTTAGCAGAACGGTGCTGCTGTCAACTCGGTGACAAGAAAAGAAATGAAGCAAAAAGGGATAAGGGAAGGGATGAGGAATATCTTCAAACTTTAAGCAACATTTATTGGAAAAAAAAAAAAAAAAAAAGTCCTTGCTGGCGATTTGCACTGAACATATTGATATGTTACGGTATGCCAACAAAAATAATTAGCATCTTCAAGGCTTTTTACACAGCCGCAGCACAGTTGAAATGAAAACAGATTTCAGGAACCAGTCCAACATAAACACTGGTTCAAGTACGCACGCTCACCTCTCCTCATTGGCACTGCCATTGGCTTCATTACGAGAGAGGAACACAGAGCAATACAAGCCGGCACCGCACGGTTTCGTTCTAGTACACACCGACTCCTACTTTGCTGACAGCTCTCACTGCGGGGTGGCTCAGACAACACGTAAACAAAAATTGAAGCTAACAGTTATCGCTCAGGTACGGGAAGAAGATCCAGTAAGAACCAGTCAACACCAATTCATGTATTACATCACCTGGTAACCTAGTATATCCTTCGGCAGCCACATGAGTGTCACTGGAAATATTTAGAAAGGTGTTTTGGCCAAAGAAAATCTACAACATCAAAGCTGAACCTTAAGTCTTCAACTCGGTTGATACTTCTTCCTTAACAGAGCAACACACGATAGTGAAGTCCATCTACACTGAGCAGCAAGGACAAAGTACAGAGTGGTAAAATAAGTTACTCAACAGGCTGGGTTTTTTACCTTGAAAATAAATAGCGCTGACCAGGTATTTGGTGGGGGACATGCTAAAAGTAAAGCTAAAGCTTTACAAGGGGAAACCGGAGAAGCTTCACGGCCGGTGCCATACCTTCGCTAAGGAAAAAAAGCCGTAAGCTTCTTTACCAAACAGAGTATTCTCTGCTTTTCAAAAGACGCAACAAGTTCATTTTGATGAGAAACCAACCGGTAGGAGGATAACCTATTTCATAGATTGAAAGGAGACTAAAAGTAGAAGAAACTAACATCTAGTACAGTGTTTAGTTCTCAAAAATATCATTGAAGAAACTGAGGTCAACTCACTAGCCAAAGATATGCGAGCCCAAAGAATTAATGAGCAGCAAAAGCTTTTAAAACCTTAAACTTGTAAGTTTAACTCCATGGCAGAATGCCTCACCTGACGCGCAATTAAGAATACCATCTTTAAGCTAACAGCTACCAACCAATGAGAATCAGCCTAAAAAACAAACCACACCTAGAAAGTACAAATGCAGAGCGGATTGAAGATTTAATAATAACAGGCCCCTGGCTTGCTGACTTAAATCAGTGCACCCCGGGTACCCGTCAACATTATTCAAACACAGTCACAGCAACAGCACATTAGAGCGCAACTGAGCCGCACGACAGGAAACTTCCAGCTTTTGGGCTGGAATTTCCCAACGAATTTAAGACTCTCGGAGAACTGCCATTGGGAGGAGGATAACCAAATCTTAAAACTACCTTACAGATTTAACAAGAACCCAACGTTTTTAAACCTGCCTACAGACAACCCCCCTCTGCAGCCAGAGAGCCCAGATCCGGCCTCAGGGAGAGCTGCAGAGGTCGGAACGCTGATCTGCCAGTTATTCCTTCTGGCAGCTCAAACCTTTAGCTCAGAGCAAATGCTATAAAATACATTAACAAGGAGGAAAGGGGGTGGGTGAAAACCTGAGTGTTTGCCTATCAACCCACACGGAAAAAGCTTCGCAGGGGGTGGGGGACAGGAGGGAAGTTAGGCGGATCTAGAGCGCCAAACAGTCAAAGCAATCAGATTATTTTGCTAGCATCCCAGGCTAATTGGAAATTAAACCAAGTGTGTAATGGAGTTAATGAAATACAACGTTCTGCTGCTCAAAACAGGAACCTCTGGCTCTCCATCCCATTAAAATGAGGAGAAAAATGAAGAAGAAGGGGAAAAATTAAGAGTCTCTGAAAAGACGCTGAGGAAAGGCAGCCTTCCCCGCATAGCTGGAGGCTCCCACCCTCAAGAGAGCCAGGCGCCACGTGATGTTTTCCAGGATGGAGAGGTGCTGACATTTTCGAAGAGCACGCTGAGCTTGCATGATACGTTCGTGTCATTAAGCACAGACTCCCAGGTGGGATATTAGGGGCATCCGCATGGATGCCTATTTCACAGGGCCACTTGTTTTCACAGCCACAGACGACGCTGTGTGCCTCAAAGGTCCCTAACAAGTCACCAACACAGACCAGCTCTCTCTCCGGAGTACGCGACCCCTCCTTCTGTTCACATTAATTATATCTTACATCCGCAAGCCCCCCCCCTTTACTTTCCTTCCCTAGAAACAGTCTATGAACTATTAAAATGGCCCAAGCCAGCAAGTGAGAGAGCCTGCATGAACCTCTTGCACCGTTAACGCACATTAATGTGTATTGCTTTAAATTAAAACTCTGGGAAACTAACACATCTCCAGTCTATGTATAGTCCTGAAAAGTAACAGCTCACCTGCTCAGCCTTAATTGTGATGGATTTCCAGGGCTGTAAGTCATTCATCTTCCGCTAATTCCATTGCAGGAGGTTGTAGTTTAGCACCTAAAAGTCTGGAACTGCACTGCTGGATACGTGATCGGTTCCTGACCACGTCCCAAAAATTGCTGGAGTGGGGAAGACCTCCTGCTTGTTTTTTTTGCAAGTGGGATGAATTTTTCTGGAGGTGGCAATGAAAGAGAAGCCTAAGTGTTATGCTTCCCACAGCGTGCTTGCCCAAACTGGTTTTTGTAATTCCCTGCGTTTACTGTGCACTGCAAAAAAATGCCACTTTGTGGCAGATTAAAACACCGCTCCTGCTCTCATGTCCTTGCAAAATCAGAGTGTGTTCGTTGTAAGACAGGAAACCGTATTTCCCCCAACGGGTGAAACTCTTATGGTAGATGGGCGAGAAGCTGTTCGGGGTGGCTCCAACACGAAGGGTTTCTCCTTGGCACAGCCGAGTCCCCCCAGTGCAGGAGACCAAGGGTCTGCAACCCTCTGTGCTTCTTCCAGAAAGAGCCGTGGTCTGATCCCAGCTTGGATCAGGCACCTATCATACACCAGGAAGGCTTCTTTTGCGTTTTTGGTTTTGTTTTTTTTTTTCTAAGGCCCTTTGCAATTTTCCTTGCAGACGTTCTCACTGGCACCATCCAGTGGTAAACGGCTGTGTCCCTGATCCAAGCAGCTATTTAGAAGAAAGTCACCAGATAAGCATCAACAAAAACTTTATGTAGCCCTATAAAGGGGGGGGTGCAGAGTTACGAAACATCATAGCCACAGCCTTTTGTGACAAACGGTGGTTGGTGTCTGTTCCAATTGAAAATGTAACATCTAGACACATGTCAACTAACGTCCCCAGCACCCTGATTGATATTAGAGATCCTGGAATGATCTATTCGGCAAGACTAACACTCTGGAAATTAGACACGTGCTGGTAGCAGTAACTGGAAGGAGGCAGGTCTCTGATGGATGAATTTGTCAATTAAGCTTTATAAATGAGGGGTCTGGGAGCACAGACTCTGCAGAGTCATGGGAATTCATGCATTATCATACAAACTCATTGCAGATCTTTTCTAGTATTCAAAAGGCAGGGGAAAACATGGCTTCTATGGAAAGCATTCAAGACGAGCATCCCTCATCCACAAGCCTACCAAACAAGAAAAAAAAACAAAACAAAAAAAAAAAAACAAACCAAAAACCCCAAAACCCAAAAGAAATAAGGTCCTGCTTACAGGCTTGAAATTCCCTCAGACCTGTTTAGGATGACAACCTGAAAAAAACCCATCTACCTGGTAAGTCAGGCTCCAGTCTTTCTCTGTAGAAGCAGTTGCAGGAACTCAGCCCGAAGCCCAGAATGGGTTTCCATGGGCAGCGCAAGCAGGGTCAGAGTGGCTAACCAGAAACCGTGCCATCCATTGCAGATGGCAACAATCCCCTCTCCCCAGTTTAATCCTTGCAGCCCCACTGCTGCTGCACCGACCAGCTTCTGAACTCCCCTGGCAATCTCCCACATTGCCACTTTTACGCATCCCACCGCACACATTAACATTAGCATAGCCAAAGTGTTATATAGCCTCCTCCGCAACTTCTACCTATTTAATTGCCAGCGTGCTACTGCTAGCCGGCTGCTTACTTCATAAAAAGTGTTGCTGTCCCTCTTGGGCAACCTCATGTAAACAGCAAGAATGCCCTATAAAAAGCCCTAAAACGAAGCCCCTACTCTTCATCAGCACAACGCTCATTCACTGTAATATATCCAACAGAGTAAACAAATTCCACCTACTGATGCCTACAAATGCCATCAGCTGTCTCCCAGAAGGAAATATTATCTCCACCTGCAGCACAAGCAGATGAAATAAACCCCAAACCACACAAAGGACCATTACAGACCTGTTTTGGGGGACTTCATTCTGCAACACCTAGGTTGAAAAAAAGAACGTTTTATGGCCAGTGAGGCAGCCAGGGTATCTCGGAGGCAGTGATGACACGCTGCAGAGGCACAGCCCACAGCTCCCGGCAATATTCAGCTCCACACTCGGATGTGAGCTTTCAAGGCCTTACCAACCTTCACGAGCAGGAATCACGAACCCATCCAGGAGTGGTGCTTCACTCCTGGTACCAGATAAAACATCAGCTGCAGGGGGGAAAAAACAGAACTGTGAGAAGTTCCAAGTTTCCCCGTGAGAAACAAGTGCTTTCCTGTGCCCATGAAAAAGATGATGTTCCACTCCCTCTTGTACAAGAGAAGTTCCACGTCCACAGCTGCCTCCCACAAAGTCCTTTGGGGACACAAAGGACCACCAACAGTTTCCCAGCAAGGGGCCCATTTCTCAGCTTTATTACACAAAAGCAGAGAGGAAGAAAATTCCTGCAAAGTATGCTTCTGTTTCTCAAGAGGCTCATACCTCAGGGCGCTGTCTCAAAGACATACTGCTTACCAGCTAGTAGGAAAAAAAAAAAAAAAAAAACAAACCAAAATGAGGACCTTCTTCCTCCATAACGTCAAGCAGGAAGCCCAAACGCACACCCTGAAGTTGTGGCTGGCAGAGAAGGAACCTACGTGGCTTGCAGTCACAGCAGGAGAGACAAGAGAGCACTGTGATCGGTATCAACAGGTTTTTAGTCCCGTCTCTGAAATATAGAAACTCAATACTGCTAGAGGGAATTCTGATTAAATCAAGATGGACCTCGCCACCTCTCGTTGTCAGATCTCAATAGATGCCCTTCTTAGGGCAGGTTATTAAACGCTAAAGGAAAAAAATAAACAATCAGGCACACAGAAGAGTTTAATTATATTCCACACACTTGGTATGTTTACTAATCAGCTTCTTATGCAATCTTAGTTTACTCCATATTGATTCACAATAGTGTTTCTCCCAATGAACTGTGATGTGTAGATGATGTAAAACAACATATTGTTGGACAGGACATAAGTGCTATGACTGTAGAGGCCAAAAACACAGCCACACCTTGGAAAGCTTTGATCCAGAGCATCACAGTGATCAAGCAGAATATGAGGAAGCAGAAATGCTACAAGAAGGAACCAAAAACCCAACAGCACCTCAAAACGAACTGGGAGAAGGTGACACCATCCTAACCTAAGCCGTATAGATAAAAGGTAGACTGACAAGAAAACTATTCCATGGGTTAAAAGTTACTCGAGAAGGTCAAGCATTGAAAATATTTGGAGAGAGAGAGGTTGTTCCATCCAGAAACTGAAGGATCAGTAAGGCTTAAGATGGATTTCATCTTATGTTTTTTTGTTAATATTTACATTCCTGAAGAAAACCAAGTGCAGTGATAAACGCCAGGAGGCAACTTGTTACAAAACAAGGTGTCTAAAGATCAATAGCTTTGGTTCTGCTTTAAGCTGCTGCCATCTCGTGGTCTTGCTCTGCATCCTCAGGTCTCAACACTTGCAATAGTCTAACGATGAGCAATCGGCTATTAGGTCCAATTCACAAATTACAGAACAAGCCAGTATCAGGAAAAAGAAAAAACACAGAGCGTCCAAGACTTCAGAGAGGCTCCGGCCACCAGCTGGTGTATAACAGACCTACCTCTCTCACCTCACTATTATTTACTGATGTTGCTGGGTGCGAGCTGCGTTCTGCAGTGATCTGCCATCCAGGATTGAGCAGGAATCCACAAAAATTCTGGGATGTTATACTGAAACTGTATTTTGTTAGAAAATAAGGATTATGGGAGGACACACTTCCTGAGTTGCACTACACCAAAGTTACCAGCAAGAAAGGCCCTCAGGAATGAAGAGACCTAGCAGCACGTTGACGGCCCAACGCAGCCTGGCCCCGGGTTTATATTCATCTAGGTCTGGTTCTGCTGAGCTTTACACAGGGAAACGCAGGGCAAAAAAGAAGCGCGTGGCTTAAGCCAGCTCTGGGAAGAAATGAAGGTTCTTTCTACGGAGAGAAACTCTTTGGCAGGATCCCAAGTGGCAAAGGGCAGCCACAAGCACTTCAGGTCCGTCTGTAAAATGAGATTAAAGACTTCGTCCACAATCAAACTTCTGCAGTGTAACCACCCAGTAACTGAACTGTGCCCTCGTGTGCGTTATTCGCCCATTGCCCACACAAGGTAAAACATCTCAGATAACTCAGCTGAAATGCAGCAAGCCACCAACCCATCTGGCAACTTGCTATATATATATATATGTATGTATGTCAATATATGTGTATATCAATACATATGCAATTAGAAGTTTTAATTAATTCATCCAGGAGAAACTGCAAAGCTACCAGAGATTTTTCAGAAAAAGCTAGTGAATTACCAGACTCAGGTGTCAGTCCTTTAATCACAACTGGAGCCAGCTCATCGGGAAGGCTGCAATCTTGCACCTCTTGAAAAGATCACTCTATTACTGTATTTGAACCAAGGGCCAGATCCTGATAACAAAAAGCCCAGATAAAGGAGAAAAGCAGCTTGGCTGTGCACCTACAGCACCTCAGCAGGATTTCAAAGCAACGCGCTGAACATCCCCAATCTCTGTTCACGTGATTCTATGATAATAAACTATTAGCCCAAAAATACAAAAAAAACAAAAAAACAAAAAAAAACCATTTCTGATAAGGTCACCTCCAACTTAGTCATCTTTATGAGGAGGGTGATCTGAGCTGATAGAAACATGCACCCTGATCTCTGCACAATTAGAAGGCAATTAGCAAGCCACCGATGGATTGTTACTCTATCCAGGACACAGCTAGAATGGTTAGTACTTGCTCAAGTGCTAGAGGCAGCCGGTTACAAACCCATAACAAACCCTTCTTAAAGACTGTTTTTCGACAGGATTTTTTAGCTCCTGCTCAAAATCCTCATTTCTTAGAAGAGAGAACAAGTGTGGATTTCCCGTCTAAAAAATTCTGCTTCATTAAGCGTCTAACATTGCCTATTTCCACAAGTCATCAGAAGAGGAAAAACATTTATAATAATATAAATATGCTTTTCATATAATATAAATATGAACGATAAGAGGTTGCCGTGATTGAGATGCACCATTTACAGGGGAATAGGCCACAAGGATAGATCCATCTGTACCATTCTTTTCAGTAATCTTTCTTTTGATACCAGTTACTGACACATAGATTTTTACTTAAAAAGGGCGGCTTCCAGGCAGGGCTGCATTCCACCTGATCACAGAGGAATACTTTAATAAGTATCACCGTGCACATAAATATAATTTATTTGGCAAACACGACTCCTGGTCACCAGGAACCCCTGCTGGAATTTCACATGGAGAAAGCAGCAATGAGCTGGATGGTCTGACTAGGAAGATGAACCTTAATTAGGGGAGGATAGCTCCTGTGCTTTTGAGGGAACAACTGTACCAGAAAGGCATGAATTTCAAAGTGGACCAAAGCAATAAACTTTACTAGAAGGAATGTCTGTATCTGCTAAAAATTGTAACCGGATTAATATTGTATTAAGTCAGCAGCTATAAAAGCCTCAAACCTGATAAAAATCTCTCCCCATGCACCCTTAAAAAGCAAGAATATAACACTCTGTCTACAGTTAAAGCCTAGGAAACAATACACTGAACACCAGCCATGTCATCCTCTCAAAGCTGCAGATCTGAAGACACGCCACGGGCCTCTCCTCTTCATCACTATCTCTTGTCCAAATGGCATTCTCCTGCCATGAACCCCCAGCTTCAGGAAGAGCAGGCGAGTAGGACACGAGGCAGGTTCTGGGATCCCGCACAGCTTCAGGAGCTGTAGAGCCACCATCAATGGCAGCAGCTGCACAGGTTTTGCTGTCCCAGCCCATCCTCATTATCACCAAGGAGCTCATTAGTTGTACTGATGTTTTATTAGGAATCCCTGTGCTACTTTTGGTGGTTTATTTAGCAAATGGAGCATACGCTGCCCTTTGGTATTTCTCCTCTTCTCTCCATTCATTTAAGTCAGTATTAAGTTAATGTGCTTTAGAAATAGATATCGGTGCTCTCCTAACAGCCAATGGTTCATTTACCGAAACAGTTAGTTCCACAGAGATCAATGAGCAGAAAGGGCAAGGAAAACCTTATTAATTTCTCCTGAAATACCACATCTTTTCAGCTTGAGCTCCTCAACTCATATCCATGTGGCTGTAATCAGCAGAGGAAAATTAAAGAGCTGGAACCAAGGCTAGGAGGAAAATAGGTTACATCCCTTTCCACAGCACACTCCATCACTGCCAGGAGCTAGTGAGTGCCAGGGGCCAGCATTTAAGTGGAACTAAAGCAGCCCAATCAAATACTTTCAGAGGCTGCAAGGCACAATCTTAATATTAAATTAAAAAAAGCAGGCGTTCCCCTACGTGCCTCAAAACTGCCCAGACAGCGAGAGCATCTTTGAGCAGTCATCAATATTCATGCAGAAACCTGGCATAAAAAAATAATCAGGGAGGCATACAAAAAGAATAGCTTGTAAAAGAGCCAAGTATCAGAGGCAATAGGTGCCTGTATGTTCCGATAAACACCAGCGCTCACAGACTTGTGCCTGTGAAAGTCAGACACTTTTAGTTTTACCGCCACTAGGAAGCTGAAAGAAAAGCAACCAGCCGCTTTTGCTCTCCTACTAAAGGAGACAGTACCTTACCACCTGCACTTGTCTTACCCAAACCTGCCCAAAGACAGCTAGGACAGAACAGCAATTTGCTTTATGTGGTTTATTCGTGCACCATAGAAAGGGCCCTTAGACCTGCCCTAATAACGTGAAATTATGTCTTTAAGCAGAGTTAAATCAGATCTGTGCTCTAGAAGAGTTAAAAAAGTAGCCATCACAGCCTTAAACTCTGAGTTAAACCCAGCTGCAGAAGTTTTCTTCCCTGCTAGGAGTTACGGTATCGGTATGCTCACTGGATTCTGGTGGATCATAGGAGAAAATATTGCATGAAAGGATTATGCAGTGGGGCACTTCAATCCATTATGCACCACCTTTTAGTTACAAAATAACAGTGGAAGGTGCCTGGCGTGGAAATGTACCCTTCATCAACCCTTAGAAACACTGATGTAGTAGATCATTTGCTCCTGTGAAATTCTTGGTCTCGATCTCCACCTCCGCTCTGACGATTCATTTACCTTTATTAAAAACATATGCATTGATTTTCTCCACTCATTACAGGCCAGTGGATTTATCTGCATTAGTGAATGAATTCATCCAATCTTACCCCAAGAAAAGATGAAGCCTGCAGGAAAGCAATAGCTACAAGCTGTCACCAAGGTAGCAGCATCAAGTATTCCTTGCTCTTCTGACTCATCTGATCAGGAAGTTAAACTTCTGCTGCAGCGCTCAAGATAGGCAAAAGCCCAAACACATCTAAGAATAGAAGGCATCCCCTATTTTCTGAGGCAACAAACGTTTTCTAACCAATGCATTAATCATGGTGCACCGGTTGCAATTAAAAAGCCCTTACATCTCTGACTATCTGCCCATGACAAACTCAAGCAATGCACTGGAAGGACATATACATTACCATGGGATTGGAGTCTGCAATCAGGTCACGCAGGGAATCCAGAAATCCTTGGTCCTCCACCATCTGGGCATTGATGTCATGCAGCTTTGCCACACAGACGGCTGCGGTCTTCCGTACATAAGGGTCTTCATCCTTCAGACATTTGCGAAGAGGCTCACACAAATACTCTGTGATCTTGTCCACCCTGATGCATCCCATTGTACGGACGGCCAGAGCACGGATGAGAGGGTTTGGGTCTTCACAGTCCTGCAAGGGGACAGAACATGCAGTAAATAAATCTACATCACTAACCACTAATATCTTCAGGCTGTTCTGATTTCAAACAAAAAGCACTCTCTCTGATTACGTGCTAAAAAAAAATGGGCAATTATTTCAGATCAGAGATAAAAGGTGGAACTCACTGGTTCACAGAAACATTCTACACCATCTCAAGATGTTTTCAGGCTATGGCAACTTGCAAAATAGCAAAACTGTGATCTTGGTGTGCCTTGGTTCTCCCCAGGCAAAGCTTCTTTCAACATGACCTAGCGGCCAAATCCAAAGTACAGCTGCTCTAGAGAGGCAGATCTCACCACCCAAAAGCTAGCCACAGGCAACTTCCAGGCAGAATAAAATACTGGTTTCCAGCCTTACTGGCTTAAAGGAGAAAGAGAACACAATGGGAAAAGTCAACAATTAAACACAATGCAGAAGACATCATGGTCTATTTCTCGCAGGCCATCAGTTGCAAACACAAGCATCCCTTAAGTTTGCAACATATGCAGCACTGGGCAAAGGCTACTCTAGAGGTGCTTTTCCGATGAGGAAAAAAAAACAAACCCAAAGAGAAGGGAATCTAACACTTTATACTTCAAGCCTATGGAATTTTCCACGCATCCAATCTATCTACGTCTCTGAGCAACAAACGCTCCTCCAAAACCAGCCCATAAAAGGATGGATGCAGGCTGACCCACAAAAGCATAAGGTACATTTACCTTTCGTGGTTTAAATTTCCTACAGCTGAAAAAAACACCTGAATGTATCACTTTTCACCCACACAAGAGAAGTGTTATGTCTTACCAGTGCATTCAACACCTTGAACTGCGAACCGCGCGTGAAGTGCTCAGCTAGTGCAGACTAGCGTCAGCGCTTTCTCTTTACTAACACTTGTCCCTCAACTTGCCAAAAGGGACATCAAACATCTCCTTGCATGAAAAAGCATGAAGATTGAAAATACGACGTTTGTTTGTTAGCTCATTCTAACCAAATTACACTTTCAAGATATGACAGACAACACTATTCTTTACGGAGAGACAGGTGGGAACATCTTCTCTGGCCAGAAGAGCAGACACGCTCTCAGCCTAGGTCTTCTCACCTCTTTCAGCCCCAGGCATCGTAATAGAAACTTAAAACACAATCAGATTCTCCAGTGTCTCAATGCTCTAGGAGTCTCAAACTTTTTCTAAGCACCGGGTTTTAACTTACGTAATGTGGGACTGAAATAACATTTCCTAGATAAGGAGAGGCAACTTGACAACAGAATTAAAGGCAATACAGTGATCAGGCTGTTATTTTTTCCAGTGAACCATCTTTCAGTTTCACCAGAGATAAAGGTTTTCCACACAGAGCACAGATGAAACATTCAAACAATAATTAGATATCCATATGACAGAGATACTATAAAGGCTGGATGATGAACAATATAAAATCTGTTATCCAATACCAGAAGTTGGTCTTTAATGATGATAGTACCACCATCCCCAGAGGTATTTAAAAGCCGGGCAGACTTAGTGCTTAGAGATACAGTTTAGTGATGGTTTTTGTCAGAGTTAGGTTGATGGTTGGACTCGATCTGAAAGGTCCCTTCCAACCTGGGCAATTCTATGATTCTATGAGAAGTAAAATGACAGAAACAGCTTTCCTTGTAGCAGGCTCTCTCACAACCACTTACAGGGGTGCTTAAGTCATCTCTGCAATAACTAGGAGCAGCAAGTGAGAGGGAGAAGTGTTGGATTCAGCATGCCAACTCCTTATTTTCTGCTCCTCTACAAGCTTCCCAGCCCAGAGACTCGAGCACAAAAGCAGAGATAAACAATGGCTCAGAAAGGCTAACAGACAAAGGAGACACGGTGACAGCCACTGCGCCGAACCATTTTCTGATGAGCCACGGGAGCACATTACCTTGACAAAGCTGTTGACAGCCATAATGGCCATATCGGGCTGACTTTTGGCGTAGTTCATCAGGTACAGGTAGACCAGCTTCTTCAGCTCCAAGTTGTCGGTCTGCATGCAGTTCACAACGTCAGGAAAGAGTGAGCTGGACAGACAACAGTAAGCAAGAACAGAGAAAAAGCAGTGAGATTACACGATATACAAAGGGATAGTAACAATATCAAGGAAGCCAGGAAAACCGGTGTTCCACTCTAGCTATCCTGACATCTAATGAGACATCAGCTTCCCTCCCAGAACAGTTCACAATGGCTTTTATAATAGCTTTATCATTTAAATTTTTCTAGGGCTTTAACATCGGTCAGTTCTGCAACACGTGAAAGCTAATGCAATTTCCTAAAAGCGTTTTAACTGGGGAGATCACCAAACAAGAAAACTCTACCACGCCAGGCCTGGAAATGAACCTACAAAAAAAAAAAAAACCTGCTTAAAAATGTTTTGGTAATGCAGGACATTACAAAGAACCTGTCAAATTTCAGCCTAGTAAACTGTAGAGAAATCAGGAGCTTAAACACAAATATCAGGTGGCAGAACACAAGATATCTGCAGCTCTCAGGTGTTTATGCTGTAGAGATCTAAAGGTGAAGGGCAAGTGCTGTTGGCTAAAAAGATTCTTTTTTCCTCCTTCCAGTTTGTCTGTTCCTTCATTCTCCAATGAAGTCATGATGCTAAATTTGCAACCTTATATTAATTTCCGTGGCAACGGACCACACTACCGTGAATCCAGGACTACTGCGCCTTTATGGTAGACTCCAGCAGCAGAAGCTGGAAGGGAGAAAACATTCACTCAAGCAAGTTTTCCTGGTTGCCACAAAGACAGAAAAAAGTATTGGGGTCCATGGTGCCGAAGGTAAATGCCCGTGTCCTCTAGTCACTATGAGGGAAAGGTTCTGTTAAAAAACCACTGCTCATTTTAAAGCATAGCTTAAATCTATGCTATGACTAGTAAGGCTAAGAAGAACACTTGGAATTACCTTTCTAACACTACAACCCAGGGCAGTAAAAGCTGTGAGAAAGCATTATCTAAAAAGTAACATAAAAAATAGTTGAATCCTGGATGGGTTTTTAAATAAAAAGGGCTAATAGGCACCTAGCTAAACTCATGCTGAAAACACTGGTTTCTTTCGCTTTCAGTAACAGGAATGAGCTTGAGAAACCTGTGACTCGGGCACAGCACAGGCAGGGACACAGCCAGCCTCGCTACCCAGCCGAGGTGACGAACTCCGAGCTGTTCCACGGATGTGTGCCACTACACCGCACTGAGTCCCAGGAGAACCAGAGTTGCTTTTACCTGACATCCTTCCCCACCGTCATGGCTGCAATAACCTTCTTTACAGCTTCTTTCCTCTTCTCCTTCTTTTCATTATTGAGTTCAGCCTTCAGTTCAAAAATCTCTCCTGGCAGAAGACAAAACAGATTGTGCCTCTTGGGAGAAGAAAAGGGTCAAGCTTTAGGGAAAACTCAGATGTGACTTTTTACTTTCCCAGCCTGTTGTTCCCATAAAACCGGTAGAGCAGCATGTGGAAGTTGTCAGACCTTATGGAGAACGCGGCTCACTGAGAAGCAAAGCTGCGACAGTCAGAGAACGATATGGGCTATACCCAACAAAAAAGCAGTTAACAAGAACCACGCTGCATGTTGCAGCTCTCCCACTTCTAGAACATGAAATCACATCCCTGTAGCGTCTGTTTCTCAGAGGCAACTATTATATAACCAGGACGAAACGATATTTGGAGACACCAGATCAGTGCCAGCACGAAAAAGAAAACCCTAACTTAGCTAGGAATTTTGCCCAGACTTCTTAACTTTTGCTCATTGTCGCCTGCTTCCTGCAAATGCCGTGAGCAAACAAGCAGACCGCAGCGTAGCCCAAATGCCGTGACACACAGTGGCAGAAACAGGAAAGCACAAATTTAGTCCAGTGGAATAAATTCCTTCTGAGCTAGAAAGACAGAGCTACTACTAACAAAAAGCAACAAGTAACACAGCTCGCCTGGATTCTGAGGTTGCCAAAACAGCCTTGTCCATAACGCTAATTCTTCCAGATATTACTGCACAGGAAGGCAGTTCAGGCTGGATCACAAAAGGGGCAAAACAAGTTTGCAAAATAAAGAAACACATGCAAAAAAGAGCTTATCAGGCCTTTCCAGACAGAGCAAGTGGTGTGAGGATAATGCTCCCAACTAACAGACAGCTTTCCCCGGGAAGGACAATGAGCAGTATTCCCACTGGAAGCCACAGGCCGAGGACACGTTACAAATATCAAAATGTCTCTGACAAAACACATGCTAGCCCCTAACCTTCGATTCCTGCACACGAATGGCACTTTGTCAGATCAGCAGCACTAATTACTGAAGAGCCTGGCACAAGTAGACTTCAAAAAGAAGCAGAGAAGTTACTGTTCTGACGAACGCAAGTGCAGCGACCACTCGTCATAGCTCCCGCCTGAGACAGAGATGCTGGCATCGCTCACACGGAGACGGTGCCCTGGAGCAGGGCTGAGCCCGCAGCAGCAGCGCGCTCACTACAGCTCCCACAGCACAGGCTGGCCTCTTGCAGCCATCCCAGAAAAACCTGCCTGATGCCTTAGGACTGAACTTAAGAGATAGAGATGTTCCTTAGAAAAACGTGAACTTGCATTTGCTTAATTGGTGATATCATTCGGAAGCTTAATGAAACATAAATGGATCAATGCTGTAGTTTTTTCACTGGCAAGCGTTCATCAGAAACATTCAGCCATTCTGAAAAGGAGAGGTTAATGGAAACCATTTTCTACATCTACTGGAGAAAGATGAGCAACATCAGGCTTAAACTGCAGCCAGCAAGAGTCGGGACAGACTGTTTTGTCTAAGAACCGGTTAGAAAAAAAACATCTGCCTGGGACAGTTTCAGCAGAACAAGTCATCCACTGAAACAGGTGAATGGGTAAAACGTCCCCAAAGATCCTTTCCCGTCTTCCCATTTTTAACGGCAGCAGTTTGTCCGGAGGTGAGGTGACCACCACACCTACAGCAAAGTCAAGGGCAAGTCAAACGGAGCACTGCAGCTTTGGAGAAAACGGCAATAGAAAATCCCATCATCTTTGCAACACCTTGATGTAGAGATATACACTTATACCTTAAATATTAAATGTCTCTCAATCAACTTAATTCTGTGACGCTCAACGGAACAACTATCCTCAGTCTTGACCTTATTAGTCCATAACTAAAACTTTGTCTCTGACCAGATCTGTGCTCAAGTCCCAACATTTTCTTCTCTGATCCTTGAAAGAGCAGCAATTTGGGTCATTTTGTGCATCACGATACCATATAAAACATCAGTTTTGTCTTTTGTCACCATGTGGCCTACTTTGGAAGTTTCTCCCTGGATGATTAAGATGAGAAACAGGGACAGAGCTACGAGAAAAGCACAAGTTCTTCTGCATGCAGTTAAAAAAGCTGTGTAAAAATAGCCACCCACCACCTCCAATCCACTGCACCAGCTTCACACTAACCTTTTTTATTGGTCGTGAAGTATTTGGAGTCCGTCATGGTTCCAGTCCTTTAAAGCACCTGAGAATATTAATAAAAAAAGAACAGGCAGTCAAACAGCATTCGGAGCTGGCAACACCCAGTTTGCAAGGCAGAAACTCAGAGAAAGGACGGTTGGTGAGTGCGTAACGTAAGGGAAGAAGCAAATGCTTTACATCCACGGGCACGAGTTTCACAATCTTCATTCTGCACCTGCTGCTGATATTACTTGGCAAACCCAGGGATTTAAAGGGCTCAGAAGAACAATGTGAGGGAAAACACAACAGCCCGGGGCGGACAGGCTGGGAAAGCAAGTCGTGCTCAGCCCAGCTTTTTAAACTCTCAGTCACGGAAGGGAAAAGGCGGCTTTTAACTCCTTATAATCAGCACATCTTGACGTGCTCTGCAGCTGTCCTTCCCCTGGGTACACAATTCCATTTTCAAAAAAAAAAAAAAAAAAAAAAAAAAAGAAAAAAGCGCACTGCACATTTAATATATCCACTGGAAGTGAGAAAGTCCATGTTTCAGACAAAGGAAACTCAACTCCCCCTAACGATACTTTCCTGTGTTGCATCTTGATGGAAGCAACAATTAACCGGACTTGCACTACCCACCCCCGGGCCCTGCCATTTCTTCCCCTTCTTGTGCTCCCGGGAGATGCAAAGCAGTTTTGTGAAAAGCCATTACTTTTCAGTTCTCTCAAGCTTGAAATTGAAATCTTTCTCTGCCAAGATCTGACATCCCACCTCTGACACACACACAAGCTTATTATTTCAGCGTTACACTGCATTTTTATGGACAGGACTGAAAAATGCTGCTGGGCCAGCAAATGCCTAGCAAAACCGAGAGAACGGTCTCACCAGCACTCTTCTCGCCCTGTGGAACCAAATTATTCGTACCTTAGAATAGAGGGATTGCCCAAACATATGTGGATATCCATCATTTCCTTCTTACAATTGCCAGCTCTGTGGCAAACGTGACTCAAACAGTTTTTAAGTACTGGATGAAAAACAAGCAGGCGAGTCGGCAGTTTTACTGTTTTTGCAGAAACAGTTTGTGTCAGCACCAAGAACCTATGACCCTAAAACCATCCCAAAAAAAGGGGTTTCCTAACTCTTTCCTCGTTGTTCTGGTTTCCTCCTCCCCCTGCAAGTTCCCCTTCTCTTGTACATACTTCCATGACCTTAAACGCTACCAGCAAAGCAGCAAGTCATCTGCTCCCTGAACGCTGTTCTCTAAACCTCGCAGGTCTTGCTGGCTCAGCAGCAAAAGGCCAAGCTTAGCTTTGGACTCCAAGACACTGCCCAGCAGAGCAACCAGCTCCCCGTTTCGTAACGCTTTCCTTCCTCATCCCTTAACCAACCCCAGTCCCACTACTTTCCCCACCTCCCCATCCATTTTGACCAATTTAACACCTCAACAGTTAAATTGCCGTCAGCAGCAGCTATGGGGTAATGCTACCATTTCTACCCCCCTCAACGTGCTGTACCGCATGGCAACGCAGAGCAGCTGTAATCTCGCCAAGCGACCAGACGAGGAACAACCTGTTGCTTCTCCCAGTTCCCCAGAGCTCCTGCCTGGCCGGTGCAGTTACCGCCTCATCCCAGTTAGGCAGCAGGGGTTTGGTTTGATTTCTCTCCCTTTCTGCTCCTGCCAAGCTGAAGAACAAACTATGCCCGAGGACAACTCTGGAAGCGCGTTCCTCCTCCTGAAGGAGAGGTTTGCCCTCCTTCCAAAACAGAGGCCGGGTTGGGAAAGCCACACGAGCCACAACGCCGCAATCTTTCCAGCAACAAAATCACAGCATCACAGAAGAAAAAGCCGTCCTGGGTCTTGTTTTACAATTGAAAACACGGCCCGTGTTCAGCTGCGATGTTATTGCTAACACAGTCCTTCAGATTTCAGCCCAGCTTAGAAGACGATTGAAATGTTTTCCTCTACGAGAGTACTTGGCATGATGCCATGCAAAAGGCATTGAACACAGCCTTGCTGGTTTTTGCTTGCATTATATATGGATTTGTCAGCAAGGGTCATACCTCCCAGCTGAGCTCGTCTGATATTGTTTTTTTTTACAGTGGCCAGAACAGCAGATTATAGAGAAAATCCAGGACAAGGAAAAAAAAAAAAAAACAAAAAACAAACCACCATACCATACACAGCATCCCAGTTGCATAAAGCTACACAGAGGGAGCAACCTTGCTGAATTTCAGAGACGATCCTTAAACCCCAAAGCAGGACATTTCACTGTTTTTCTAACTTCAGATCTCATACTTGGAAACATGGAAGAATCCTAGAAACACTCAGGTAAGGCTAAGCACAGCGTATGTCTTTACAGCCTGGTTTAATAGATGTAAATAAGGTCTGACTCAGGTCAAAAAAAAGCAAACTACCACATTCCAAGGGCGACACAGGAGAAAGCTCTTTTTTCTCATGAGCACACAGATTTTTTGCTTCGTGTATGTCAGAGCTCGCTTTGCACATTGTTCAGAGACAGCTTGCGAGCAGAACTGAGTATTACCTCATCCACTAAGCAAACTCAGCACGGTTTACAGCAAGTCCCAGATGAAGGCCAAAACCAAACCAGCCCAGATATACAAATAGCAATGTTTTAAATAACTCAAGAAAATGCCAGCTTCCTGAACATAAATCTAAATCAAAGAGAACCAAAATAAATTATGACAATATCATGAACATCCTTGTATTTTTAGAAGAAAATCTACATCAGATTGCTCCTTCCTTACTACCGTCCTGTGTCCAGCTCTTGCTAAGGCGGAAACAGGGAAGAGGTGTCAAGCTGATGGCAAAAGGCTCCTGTTCCAACCCCAGCAAACAAAAAGACGAAACAGGGGAATTTCTCCAGAAGCTCTGTCAATGCTTCATGCTACAAGCATTGGCTTGACGTTTAAACGTGGACTGAACCAAAAACATGATGAAACGAAAAGACTAAGGAATCATCATAACCAGAAAGATAAGCCTCCTCAACCCAAAAGCCACACAGAAAACTGCACCCTATGTCTGACCAACACCTGCTTTGCCCCGCGCATGACTCCAATGACAGCTGACCAGCTCCCCACACTGATTTCACATCGGTGTGAACAGGGGGGCGGCAGGTTTAAGGCCTCAGTATTGATCCAGGCTCCCTAACGCTGAAAGAATCCAGTGCTGAACCCCTACATCTCTAAAGTGATCCCCAGTTTAACCTGGCTCTACACTCCAGCTGGTGCCACCACCTCTCATCTGCACCCATGTCACCTGCAAAGCCAGTGAGTAGCCACACGATAGCCCAAGCATGGCTCAGGGTTGCCGGAGCATCAAAAAACTAAACAGAGCAATCAAACATGGATGGAAAAGGGAAAGCAGCGCCTCAGCTTCTGAAACCCGCAGCCCTAACAGCATGTGCTAGAAGCAGATAAGTCGCTTCCATCTCGGGGAGCAAACACCCCTGTGGTGCCCCCCACCTCACTCTCAAATGTCCCCTTGTTCCTATCGCCCCCTCACTCCTGGGACACCCCCTCCTAGCTTTGCTGCCAGCCCCTCCACCACCCACAGCACTCC
>VXBH01004445.1:180518-223029 GCA_013400035.1 Rynchops niger | reverse complement strand
CCCCTGGCGGCGGGGCGGGGCGGGGCGCAGCCGGCGGCCATGGCGGAGCTCGGCGCCCACCTCACGGCCGCTTCGGCCGGCGACGACCGGCCCTCCATCTTCGAGGCGGTGGCCCAGGACAGCCTGATGGGCGCCCTGAAACCCGCCCTGCAGCACCTGGTCAAGGTAAGGGCGAGGGGAAGGAGAGGAGGGGCCGGCGGCGTCCTCCGCCTCCCTGCAGGCCGCTGCGCAGAGGGGAGCGGGACGCTGAGGTAAATTGTCTTGAGGGTGAATATTCTGTGAGGAAACTGCTATGGAAAGGGACCCTGCTTTATGACCTGGAGGTATAATTTATAGCTACTGTAATTTAGCACATTGCTCTGCTTGCAGTTCCGTTTTGTGTCCCTTTCGCTAGGTGCTGGCTGAGTCGAACCCTGGCCGATACGGCTTCCTCTGGCGCTGGTTTGACGAGATCTACGTCCTGCTGGATTTGCTGCTCCAGCAGCACTATCTGGCCGGGTGCAGCGCCTCCTTTTCTGAAAACTTCTACAGCTTAAAGAGGGTACCGACAGGAGAGCGCAGGCAGCAACCTCTGGCCACAGCTGGCCTGCCAAAGAGGCAGCACTGGAAGTCTCTCCTCTTGCTGGTTCTTGTTCCTTACCTGAAAGGAAAGCTGGAGAAACTGGTGTCCAGCCTGAGGGAGGAGGACGAGTACTCCATCCACCCTCCATCGTCATCCTGGAAGCGCTTTTACAGAGCCTTTCTAGCTGCCTACCCCTTTGTAAACATGACCTGGGAGGGCTGGTTTCTTATCCAGCAATTGTGCTACATCCTTGGGAAAGCTCAGCATCATTCACCCCTGCTGCGGCTGGCCGGCGTTCGCCTGGTCAGACTGACTGCAGAGGATATCCAGGCCCTGGAGAAGAAATCGGCTGGAGCCACCTCAGGTCAAACACACAGGTATGTCAGAACACGGCTCAGCAGCTGCTTTCTAGAAGGTTCTGTGAGTACGTTAATTTGGAGGCGATGCTGCAAGTAAAACTGTCTTGTTCTCCAGAAATTCTTCAAGATTAAGTTTACCTCTGGCAAAATGTGCTCTAAAAGGATATATCATTATCGTAAATAAGGAGACAAGTAGCAGCGATTAGCTTCAACAGATTTTGTCATCATAAAATTGCAATGTTGGGGGGGGCAGGGAGGTTGGCACTCCAGCCTTTATCCTGTTCAATTTTCACCTGCACTTTTCTAACAAGGGAAGTAGACTGCGACAATATTGCTAAAAGGACTGAAACTTAGCTCTTTGATTTTTCTGGGCAGCAGCTAGTCATGGCCACACTTAATGTCCTGTAAAATGATGATCTGTGAGTGAAACGCTCTGTGCTCCAGGTCCCCTCAATCCAGACTCTTCCAATTTAGACACCTGAACAAAACAGATCTTGAAACTTTCTTAAAATACACAGAATCTGGGAGAAACATCCTAGCAGATGCCTCATTACAAACATGGGATATGTTAACCAACTTCCTTAGCATTAAGAAGCTGTATAAAGCAGTGACTTACTCCCCAAGTCCTTTTTACCTTGGTTTGCAGGTGGACAAACGTGCAGTAGTGATTTCTCCACATCTTCTTTCTTTTACAGCATTAAAACGCAAGTACAGTCAGCAGTGAGGAAAGCGTTGGGTGGCATTGCCTTCTCCCTGTCCACTGGGCTGTCCGTCAGTGTGTTCTTCCTCCAGTTCCTGGACTGGTGGTACTCCTCAGAAAACCAGGAGACGATCAAATCTCTGACAGCGCTCCCAACTCCTCCACCCCCCGTGCACCTCAACCATGGGTCCGGCACAGCTCTCTTACCCAAACTGAAGACCGTGTGCCCTCTGTGCCGCAAAATCCGCGTCAATGCCACAGCCCTGTCCACCTCCGGCTTTGTGTTTTGCTACCGCTGCGCATACAATTACGTGAAGACTCACCAGTGCTGCCCCATCACAGGCTACGCCACAGAGCTGCAGCACCTTGTCAAACTGTACTCTCCTGAGAGCTGAAAGGCCTGCCCCGTGCTTTCAGAGATACAGCTCCGAGGGCAGCGGCTGGCTAGCAGTGAGCCTAAATTCACCCCTTACATCCCACAGAAGACTTTCGACCACTACAGCTCATCAGTGAGCTCTAAAGCGCCTTTGAGCTTGGTGGTACATCAGAGTTTTGCAAATGCTGGTAAGGCTCTCCCCTTTGTTTATTAGCTGTTCAAACGTCCTGTGACAGCTTCAGAGGGATTGGACAGCCACAATCTGTCAGCTGGTGCAGAAATGTCTTCAAAGACCAACCAAAGGGAAGAAATATTGAGTTGGATAAAAAGAATGCAGATGTGAGGATCAAAGAGCATCACTGGTAAAAGTCCTGCTCGAGGGTATGAGCCAGCAAATTAAAGAGGTAGGGAAAATTCTCTAGGTGAGTTACTCCTCCGTTAGCAGCTTCTCAGGCGCTCGTGCTGCCCGGGGCCAGCTCTGGCACTAGCGCTTGGCAAAGAGGTAGAGGCAGGCCCTCATCATCCTATTCTTAAAGAGTCTCCCTGCATTTTCAGGCTACTCGCCTTTGAATTGAGAACATCACACCCCTAATTCCCATCAACAGTTCTAAATTAAGACTTTTGACTCTTTAAAAGAACAAAAGGTACTGTGGTCAAGTAAGGATACAAGAGGGAGATTACATTTTCTGCACAAGGGAGAAAAACAACAAACCAGATTAAAGCAGCAGCTATGCCAAATGATGCGAATTGTTTTTTGTTAGAAAAAAGTCTTTGAATCTGTTATTATTTGCTTTTATAAAGCAAAATTCTTGCTTGATTGAGAACCTAAGTTATATTCCTTGAGTATTGGAAGAGAGTTTGCTCCTCTAGGGGCTCTGTTTACATAAAAGAGACTAGACTAAAGTTGCTTTCCTCTTTGCAGATGATGAAAATGGATATAAGATTAGTATTTTGTAGGTGGGGAATTTTAACACCTGTTTGATCTAAGTATTACATTGCAATTATTCCAGTCCAACCATGTAGCACGTTCATATCGTAACAACGCATCCTTTCATTGAACAGAAGAGAAAAGAAAACGTGTGTGACATTATGGCTGGTTCTTCCTTGACACCTGATTTCTCACAATAGAAGGGTTTTTTCCTGACTCAGCTCTAGGGAGCAGCAGTTACCTACTCTAGACATCACGGTGACTTGGTTTATAGAATATGAAGAGCAAAGTTTGCTGCACAAAGTAGAAGGTCTTTCCAGATTAAGAGATATGTTCTAACATTTAATCTGCTGAACCGGTCATCTCATTTCCCCCCCCCCCCTCCTTTAGCTCTGTTTCAGAAGATAAAAATCTCTAATATCCTCCCTCACCTGTAAGGAAGATAGCAAGGCTATTGAGTAATGGGGGAAAATAGAGTAATTTGCATTCTCCCAGAGATGCTCTGGAAAAAACACCTAGTGTAACAAATGAGATTTGTCCCCAGTGCTTGTCTTATTATCTCTTTCTTCCAGACCCTTCTACCTGTGCCACTATGGAATAATAATAAAAACTGTCTCATTTCTCCTTTTTCCAGTAGTTATGGGTTCCATAAAGACACCTCTCTTCCTTTAGAAAGCCAGCAAGAGCACACACATCTTACTGGAAAAGAAATCATGTTTTCTGATATTTTAAATCACTTTTAACATAGCTGGCTTTGGGCTGGCTATTAATTCACACCATTTGCTACACCAGTTTTGCTTCATACACAGGGATCATTATCTCTGTGAAAAGGTAGTACCCCAGATGCTCCACGGTCTTAAATAACCTGTCTGATTAAATAGGCATGGGCCTGATTGTCCCATTGACTCCAGTGCAACCACTCATTTAAATAAGGGCTGAAGGATTTGACTGATAATTATTTCAGGATAGGTTTGTTTTCCTTCGATCCCTCCTATACTTTCCAGGTTAACCGTCTGCTGCTCAGTGAGGAGCTGGGCAGACCTGAGACAGAAGACTGACCAATGCTGACTCACCCACCAGCACTGCAGGAGCTCTTGGATGAGTTCCACACCTTCCTCCCCCCTAATCTAGAAGGATTCACTGACTGCTGAATGGCATAACCAAGTTGCCTGTGCACACGCTGCGCCAGGGCCTCTACACCTCCTTCTCCCAGGGTTAATCTCCCTTCCTCTCTCCAGAACAGCTCGTCAGGCCCTGGCTGCCTTCCATTCCACCTCTCCCCACACCACACTGCACAACACCCTGTCCCTGCCAAACTTGAACTTGGCCAACTCCACAGCAGCTCCAAGACCTGCGCTGAACCCCCCACACCTAAGCCCCACAATTCTAAACAGCTGTAATTACTCTTGAATGTAGAATTGCTCTTTAATGCCTAGCTAACTAACAGGCATTAAGCCCACAATGGTGACAGGCTTAGCAGTTACCTGGCAAGTTTTGTTAGTGTTCCTGCAGATGGCTGCAGGATACTAACTTGGATTTGATGGCTTCTAGCCTTCCTGTCTTTAGTAGCCAAATAAATACCTATTTATCAGGTTTGTTGCTCTAAAACAAAGTTACAAAACAGATTGGTGTTATATAAACATTCCCATTTATCTGCTTTTTGACTATAATAGTGAATTAAAGCCATGGTGGTCTAAAGATACACAAAAAAGAGATTTTTCAAGGCACACCAACTTTATTAAACCAACCTTTGGACTTACATGACTGTAGAGAAGTCACAAATTAGTATGCATCATACATGCATTCAGTATGCTTTGTTCTGTTGCTTGGAACAATTACATCAACATTAACAGCAGCACTGGAGTTGCCTGGTATGTTACTGTCAGAACTTGACTTTGCAAGTCTTTTAAAAAATGTTTAGTGACCGTAAGCCACATTCACAACTCGTCTAGAGACTCTGAAAAAATTAGCAATTGATTTGCTTTCTCTACTTCCTTAACAGAAGCCACATGACCTCCTATTAAGGGAAAACCACCATAACTATACTCCTACATACAGATTCCCCATAGAAGCTTCCTTCTCCGCAGGAAGGGAGAAATGAATGTAAAGGTGTCACCAAGACCTGAAAGAGAATAAAATCTAGATTAGAGAATTGCTCTGTATCTTTTCCCTGTACTTGCTTGATTAGCCCAGCCTTTCCCCGCCCCTGTGAAAGGGCTGCACTCCATCCAGAGCAGAGCACCAGAGCCAGGCCCCACGCTACAACTCGCTTCCAAAAATACTCCTGCCTCTGCACTGGCAGTCACTAGATGAGAATACAGCTGAACCAACTGCTGATGTCTACAGGACAGACAGCTCAAACTCCATTTTACAGAGCCTGCATTGTGTTTACAAACAGAGAAGATACGTTGGCAAAGTACCTGGAATTTCATATGCCATCTGTCACACAAAGTGAACTAACAAGAAACCCCTCTCACTGCAACCTCAGTACTAAACGCAGCATTGCGGCAAGATACGCAAACCCAAACAAGTATTTGCACAACTCACTTTTAAAATCAGGGTTTGTTTTTCTGCTGCTAAAAAAATGCTAAGAATTCTTAATATTTTTTCAATATTTTTTAGGGTGCATCAAAAAGAAGCAAAGCTGTTTACTCTAGATGAACTTAGCCTAAATAAGCTCAGAGAGAAGATTACGCGATCATGCCCTGGTCAGAGCAGAGACAGAGTCTCAGCAATACCAGTTCAGAGTCTACTTCGCTCATCATTGCTCTGGGCAAATCTATTTCCATTCAGTAAGGAGCTCGCTCCCAGGTCAGGAACTAGAACAGAAAAGGGGTTGGTTTTTTTCTAGAGGAAAAAACAAATACACACCTCCTCACCACCCCCAACAAACACAGATTAACTCGGGTTCCGGGTTAATTCTTTTCAGGATCTCATGGCTTTATACGGGACAGTTTGCAGTTAGTTAACACTGACCCAGGGGAGATGAGACGGGAGAAGCCTGAAAAAGTGACCCCCTGGTTGCTGTTTCTACTTTTGTATACCCACCTCTGTCACCCAGCAGCACGGAGGAGGCAGTACTTCGCACCATCAGCACGGATGGGGTCTCTTCACACAGAGGTCTGTGTTCAGCTGTGCGCATGACAAAGCCATGTTATTAGAGTAACACAGGCAAAAACTTTCCGTGTCTTCTTCTCAAACACCATTAGCTAAGCCAGTAAAACTCCTTTTCTTCCTCCTGACACACCTATAGACACACTGCCACCCCACAAAGCAGAAGAGACTACAAACAGGCATCAATTAGAGCTTTGGCTGATGTGCATGCATGCAACAGGTAAAACGAGTTGATTTCAAGTTTTATGCTCGTCCATGAATTAGGGGTTTGTTTTTTTCTCCTTATCACCTCCTACTGTTACAGATAACAAGGGGATGAAGCACATGTAGCAGGAGAGCAAGGGAAGGGAGGGGATGACATGTCTGATAGAACAAGCTGGAGCTAGGGAAGATAGGTCAGAAGTTGGGATTCCAAGGTCAAGGAGAGCCAGTACCAGGCAAAAACAAGAGGGGAAAAACCCGTCATACCTATAAATGTTGCTGAAGTCAGCGGCTCTCCAAGGGTCCAGAGGCCTATTTCGATCTAACCCTTCCCTTATGCCACCCATTGGCACCCTATTTACCATCTCCTTCCCTGCACTNACTCGGCCGGGTTCACCCCCCTCAGCCTCTCTAGCCCCGTCCCCCCGGACCCTCAAGCTGCCCTACCCTGCTCGCCCCAGCCCCTCCTCAGCCTCTCAGGGCCCACGTTCCGGAGGGTCCAGGCCCCTCTACACTCGCGCCGCCGTACTCCCCTCACTGCCCCGGCCGCCCTCAGCCCACCGCTCACGCAGGCTCAGCCGCGCCGAGGCGGAGCTGCCCGCCTTTGCCCCACCCCCACGGCGGACGAGAGCCAATGTCAGCGCGCGAAGCTGCCGGCGCGGCCAGTGACAGCCAATAGGAAGACGCGTTAGCGGAACACGGGGCGGTGCGAGCGTTTCCCGCCCTAAGGAGACCTGAGGGGGCGGAGGGTCCGGCTCGGCCCGGCCTTTCCCTGGAGCCGCCGCCGTTCGTTTCGCTTTCTCCCTTCCGTTTCCTGAGAAACGGAAGAAGGCCAGTGAGAAGGCACCGAGAAATCACCGCCTTAAACGCCGTCCGATCCTGAGGGCCCGTCTCTGCCGGCTGCACGTTGTGTAGCGACGGCTGCGCGACCAAGGGGCAGCGTGATGAGCCGTGAAAACAGCTAAGGAAAAAAAAAGAGGGAAGAAATAAAACAAAACTGGGAGAAATAAAAGTATTCCAACACTTGAACAGAAGGTGGTTTGGAAGGAAAAGTATCATGATTTAACATAGAAATTAAAATGAAGCACTTGTTTTAGGACAGATGGATAAATTCATCCTGTGGTTTTAAAGCAGTAACTCGGTTCCTCCAGAAGTTTCTAAGACATTCCAGCGCTACACGCGTGCCTGTTCAGGAGATGGATTCCACAGGGCTCTTCCTGCCCCTGCTGGGGCCTTTCTGGGCAGCGATCAAGAGGAGGATCCAACCTGAGGGGGGAAGACAGCCCTGTGACGTATGAAGTACATAGCGGGGCTCGGAATTCAAGAAATCGAAGCTTTTCAACCCACCCACTTGCTTCTGGGTTTCATTCTGACTCTGCGCGGCCCACCGAGGAGACATCTGTGGGGAAGGTAGGGAAATCTTCGGTAACTGTGGTGGGCGCTGTGAAAAACTCAACGGGGAAAATCTGCTTTGTAATGGAAAATATAGCGGCGCCTTCCAAGGAGGCTGAGCGGGAGACTCGTTTACACAGTACGGAATCGAAAGCCAAAAAGGCATTTTTACTTTGTACATGAGGCTGTAATCCTGCCCACAGAATATGTTTCTGTTTCTTTCCTGTCCTGCCTGCAGGCAAGTTTCCGCAGTCTAGCGCTAGCATGCTCTTTTTCCATATTATTTCATTTTCTCTCATCTCCCCTCAAAACCACACAACTTTGTTGAGCAGATACCCAGGACATGCTCATCCACCACTGCACGAGGTGCATCCTTCCCTGTTCTCAGTCCCCTCACCATTGCCCCAGTCTCAGTGCCTTTGCTGGAATTTTGCCCCAAGGAGGGAGGTGACACTGAAGATGCTCCAAAGTAGCCCTCTGCATGGATCACTTTCATGGGGAAAAGTTATGAGACAGTTTTAACCTCTAACTTTAATTATTTCAGCTGAAAGTTGCATATGGGCATCATTTCAGTGTAAAATTGTTAGCTTTAGTGTGCTTTGTCAGTACAAAAAGGTAAAAAAAATCAAACCTCATACTGCAAATGTTGCACATGAAGATATACAGACCATTTCTTCTGTGCAGGACACTCTAGCTTGCTTCCCTGCTTCCCAGCTTCCAGAACTGTACCTCTGACTTTGAAGCTGTAAAAGTTTAATGGAGCACCAACTTCTCAGTATAAACAAGCAATGACATATGTAAGTGCTGTAAGTTGGGGGGTTTCTTCTATTTTTTTAACGGTCTGTTTCTTCTTATAGACTTTGGCCATTGCAAGGGTGCCAAGAGGAGGGAAATAGTTGCCCTGGAGGGCTGGGCTCCCAGCAAAAACTGCTTTTGAACATCAGATAGAGCTGGAAAGACCCAGTGAAGTCTGGACGCTGGTGCTTCATCACAGGAAACATAGAAGGAACAAAATTGGCAGAGAAGAAGTGAAACCAGCAACAAAGTATGTTTAATTTTATTAGAAGGAGGGGGCAGTGGAGAAAACAGGCAACACGCTCTGGATCCTTTGTACCCCATTTCTGCTGCTCGTCATTCTGGGACTTAAATATTTAAGGATTTAAAATTGATATTTCAAATGTTGACATTTTAGCCCAGAGCTAAGAAGAGGTAGGGCAAGTCCTTTTCTCTGTCACATAGGGGGAGTCGTGAGATCTCAGCAGTCAGCCAGGCTGTCCTGTTGTAGCAAGCTAGAGGGGAGCTCATGGAACTGGATGGGAAAATTCCTTTACCTGGTAGAGGAATCACCCCACAAACATCCTTGCTGCTTTAGTTCTACCATAACTCAAAGTTATGAGGAGCAGAGCGACTTTCCTCAGCAGAGTTAACTCAGAGGAGAGGCAGACAAGGCAGGAAACTTGTCTCCTGTGTCAGATCTGGAGGAGATGCTAGTTGGAGTTTTTGTGCCCTGCAGCTCTCTGGCTTGGTATTTGGCCATGCAGAAGGCAAATCTGCGCTGCTGGAAATAAGCTGTGCTCCTGTCACAGGCGAGATCTCTTTTAGGCACACTTTCATTTATTTCCAGGTGCTTTTGTAGCACAGTTATGTTTTGTAGCAAGGGGGCTGGATTTCATTTTGAGGAATTGGCTTAAATGTGATGCAGATGCAGTTTGGCACCATTTTAAAGAATTTGCCTGCATGCCAAGTGTCAATCAGCTGAGATTCAATCGCTTTACTAGCAAGGGTGGCCAAATAGAGCTGAAAGTAGAAGGGTCAGTTGTTATTATTTATTGGTTATTAATCAGATTATTGGATTCTTAAGATCAAGGTGAGGCTTGGCACAGCCTTTTCTGAGCCGTTACAGGGGAAGAGGAGGGGGCATGCAGTCCAGGAATTTGTAAGGGGATGGTGTTGTAGGGAATGAGCCTGGCTGTAGAGAAACTATTTGAGGCTGTTTCTGTGTTCAAAGGGACCGATGGCAGCACGGTCCCTATATTCTCAGGCTCAAGGGTAGAAAAATAAACACCTGGGCGCTGGGCACCTGGCACAAACTTGAGTTTTCAGCAAGCACTCTATTTTGTAAGTGGAGGAAAATCCCTGTTGCCCTCAGATCTGTGACTCAGTGTATTTATTGTTCAAAGGACAGCCACTGCTTAGCTAATGTTTTTGGAAGTCTTTGGAAGACTGATGTTTCAGCATAAATAGTAAGCAATTTTTTTACAACTGTTTCAGGCCCAGAATGGCGTTTGAATATCATCAACAACAGCCGAAGGTCTGGGTTAATTTACTAACCAAGTATCCTGAAGTAGTTTTGTGTGTTGGAAAAATATGTTTTGGTGAAAAGGCAAGAAAAAAGATGCCAAAAAATTCAAAACAAGATCAAAAATACACCCTTGCCTGTGCAGTGTGTGCCTTGCTGAACTCTGGAGGAGGTGTCGTAAAAGCAGAGATTGAAAATGAAAACTACAAGTTAGAGAGAGATATGATTGGACTAGATTTAGAAGAGACTTTTCGGTCTCTTCTTTTGTTTCCAGACTGGAGAAAATACCTGGACTTTGAACAGCGAGATAATTACATTTTGATTTTTATTAAAACCTGGAGTAGTGAAAACACATCGTTAACCTCTATAAGTGCAAAGCCACGTCTCTGTAGCCTGAGTACTGGGTTGTACGCAAAATGTGGTGCTTCTCTTTCCCACATGAATCCTACCGAAGCTGTTTCGTTCCTTAAAGGAAAGCAAGATGAAGCCAAGAAAGAGCTTAGCCCAGGACCACCTGCTAAAAACAGGAAGACAAGGGCTGTTGAAGGAGGCACGGATATTATAAATAAAACTGTTGTTGAGTTGTTTAATAGGGACCAACTGCAACATGGAGAGACGTTGACTTTCAATGAATCAGGAAATGTGGAATTTAAGCACTATGCAACTGAAAAAATCTTGACTCGTGTCAAAGAGATATTACCACACTATATTGCTGGATTTGCAAACACAAGTGGTGGGTATTTGTGGATCGGTGTGGATGATAAAGGCACAGTGCAGGGATTCAGCAGTGATGATGAGGACCTTGAAAAATTAAGTCACGTAATCAATTCCATTAAAGACAAATTAACCCTTTTCCATTTCTGCGGGAGTGGGTATGGACACAACATAAGGTACGAACACAAAATTTTCAAAGTATACCACGAGGCTGGAGATCACTGTGGCTATGTCTGCGCTGTGAAGATTCAGCCATTTACATGCATCGCATTTTCTGAAGACCCGGACTCGTGGCTAGTGGAAGGAAGCATCGTGAAGAGACTGAGACCATACGAGTGGGCTACATGGATGACCGCTGCTGATCCAGGTCCAAAAGAGACAGGACAATCCCTTGCCATTTTCGATATTTCCTTTTATTGTCTTGCTCCTGGTCTGGCGGTGTTGATTGCTTTAGATAATCTTACCTGCTTTTCGGTGTTCTTTGAGGGCCTGACCAAACCAACCTGTTTGACTGCTTCAGGTCCTTGCTAAATACCTGTCTCTCTGCTGCTTGTGTTCCTTAATGCTTGCTTCAGGCCACAGCAGGTCCTGGTGGCTAACAGCTTGTTAATGCCAATGCTCGTGCCTGCTTTTGCAGCACGAGCTCTCCATGCCTCAAGCTGACCACTTTTGAGGTTAGAACCCACAGTGCAAGTGATTTTTTACATAATTGCCATAGTCCGTGGCAATTGCCATTTGCTTTCAGGCTTAATCTATACTTTCCCTCCTGCTTTTTTAGGGGCATTCTCCACTGCTACCGCCTGTCTAACAAGCTGAGCACTATGGACAGATAAATTGTTCATTGGCCAATTCTTGGGCAGGGAAAAGGGCATCACTAACAGAATTAGAGGTCACAACAGCAGCTAATGAGATAAGGAAACCAAGAGCAGCTCCATGGTCCATGACCTGAGCTTGTTCTGTTGCTAATCAGCTGCTGTCCACATGAGTTACAAGGTTTCTGTCTGTGTATTTTATTTATCATTTTAAAGAACAGCAAAAGATTTCAAACCAGCATGAGGACAGCTTGTGGCTCTTGCACTGAGGGACAGTAAATGCTCATGCTGTATCATACGTTTTTATTTCTTTTTTTCCAGATCTTTCAAAGTTTTCTGAGACCTTTAGGCTAGAGCTCAGTCTGACAGAGGGGCCACCTCTTGCCAAGCCAGTTTATTCACACCAGGGCCTTGACAACATTGATGACCTTCGTAAGCAACTGTTTCCAGGTAGGTCTACACATTGCTTTCACTGTCTGGTAGGTTTACAATGTGAATCTCAAGGGCAGGGTCAAGGTCAAAGATGAGTTTGAAGACATTGTTTAAACTGGTGAAAGAGATGGAAATTGTCTGCAGATCTGACAGCAACATTGCATTCAAATGCCTGATGACCCCCCTTCCCCAAGGACTGATCTTCTGCCAGCTACTGATATGTGTAGGTGATGGAGCTTAGCCAGATGAGCCTCTCTGGGGACCAATCACAGCCATGCCAACATCTTTTCACAATCCAGGGAAAAATGGTAAAGACGGGAGGAGGAGGTCACTTGGAATCAGCCCAAGGTAAATACATGAAGTGACTGGGGCTGGGCCCAGAGCAGAGAGTCTGCTCCTGATTACAGTCCAACATTTCTGTGGCACTGCAAGATCAGCCAGGTATCCAGGGGCTTTTGCATTTGAGCCATTAGTCTTTCTTTGTTTACTCACAAGGTCTCCCGAACAGGGCTGGCCACAGCTGGTCCTGTGCTGGCATTTTTAGCAAATGGACTGAGACCTGGGTAGATGAGGATTGAGTTCCCTGAGGAAGTAGTCTTTGCAAAAGAATCTGGAAACACGTGGAGGAGTTAATGAAAATTTTGAAGAAGCAAAAAAGGTATTTCAGGCAGCTATGGTCTGTATTTGTAGCCTTTCAGCAATGTTAATTCCCACAGAATCATTTAGAGGGCTGGATGTCCATGTCTTATACTAACACTAGCCATTTCTGCTTTGCTTTGTTAGTGGAATCCCACAGAATAATATATACTCCGGAAAAACTTAGTGAAGATCTCCTCCAAGAGCATCCAGGGTTGGCTGTTCTAATGGAAAATCAATTGAAGCAGCTTTCTGAGGGAGTTCTGATATTTTCCAGAAGTTGGGCTGTTGAAGTCGGCTTGCCAGAAAATCAAGACATAATTTGTGACGTTCTCCTAATAGCCGAGGATCGGCCACCTATCCTCTATACAATCTGTAAGCATCATATCTCACTGGGTTTGTTTGAATACTCAAGACGCATAGCCTGGAGGCTGAAGGAGAAGTTAGTCAACACTGGGGGCTATATTCACAAATTGTGTGTGATACCAAAGCTACTGATTTTGCTTCCCAAAATTAACTGTGGAAAAGAATGGGATCTGAATATTCAAGAAATGTATCCCCAAAACTACAGCCTAATCAAGAGTGACAACTTGAAGGCCCTCTTACATGCTCTCACAGTAGTTCTGCTGAATTTCAAGTCCTTTTTAAGTGATCAGGTTGGTTCTGAGTTTTTGAACCTCTTGACCATCAAACAATACCAGCTGCTGTCAGAAAATCTTCACAAAACTAAGAAGCTGTATGTTTATGGACTACCAGGAACAGGAAAAACTGTAGTCGCCCTGAAGATCATAGAGAAAATAAGAACTATGCTGCAGTGCAAACAAGAAGAAGTTCTTTATGTATGTGAGAACAAGCCTCTGCGAGATTTTGTGTGGTAAGCATTTCCTCCAGCTATTCAGTTCAATGTCCTTTTATTTCACCAGCATTTTCAACTAGCAGAGTACTGATTAATACATTTGGTATGCTACTTGGTCCACCATCGTTGCAGTGTTTGAAGTATGTAGTTGGGATGCATTTTTAGTAAGGTTCAAATTCTTTTCTCAACATCCTGAGCCTCTATTAATAAATATGACTTTAGTATCACGGGCATTCATTTTGTTCTGATCAAGTCTAACCAGTAGTTTGTAATGCAGAGATTGGTTTTCATCTACTTGTATCTCTTCTGCAGGCAGAAAAACATTTGCCAAGCTGCGACAAGAGTAGCCTTTTTGAAGGGTAACTTTAATTATGTGAAGCACATAATAATTGATGAAGCACAGAATTTCCAAGATGGAGAAGGTGATTGGCACAAGAAAGCCTTGGCTTTAACTTCCTCAGCAGATCTCCCGGAGCCCGGTTTTTTCTGGATTTTCTTGGACTACTTGCAGACAAGTCACTGCTTCCCAACTGGTCTTCCAGAAGCAAAATGGCATGATCCCATCGAGTCACTAACCAAAGTGGTTCGTAATGCTAGCAACATCTATAGCTATCTAAAAGAAAATATGGAAATGATCGTAACGCACTCTACCCTAAATATTCCCAAAGAACGTTTGACAGAGTTATTATGCAGAGCCACATGTGCTCATGCAGTGCAAGGCTCTACGGAAGTACGAAGCAAACAAGACATACGTGAAATAGCAAAGTATGTGGCAGAACACTGTCATACATATCTTAAAAAGGGTTACTCCAAGAAAGATATTGCTATTCTGTGCTACAGAGATGATGAAGTAAAAGCATACCGGGGAATACTCGCATCAGAAATGAGGAAGTCAAATATATCATTGAGCAATACAGAGGAAGGGCTACAGGAGCACGCTATTCTTGACAGCGTCCGTCGTTTCTCTGGCTTAGAAAGAAGCATTGTATTTGGTATTATTCCTCAACGCTTTCAATTTCAGGAAAAAATTTTTGAAAATATATTGGTCTGTGTAGCATCCAGAGCTAATTTAAATCTACATTTGTTATTTTATAACTGACAACAGGTAGCCACACAGGATCCCAACAAGGCCCTGGTAGGTCAATGGTTAATGTATACTTGAAATTTTTTTACTCTGTATCTGAAGTAGAAGGATTTCCTTTGTAATGGTCCTCTCTAAAAGCCCAGACATTGTTGGGAAGCCTCCACCGTCTGTTTTAAATCAAATGTAAGGTTTCAATAATGCAGATAGAAGAGATACTTTGAATGTCAGTAGAATGACTTAATTCCCTGGCGGCTCCTTACAGGGACTTGCAAGATCTGATGCTCAGCCTTTGACTGCCTGCAGGTGTATTGCCAAGTCAAAACCACTAGGCCAAGACAGGAAAGTGGAAGACTTCCTGGCTTTCACCAGCTCACTCCCATACTCATAGTACTGCTCAGAAACAAAGCATAGGCATCCAGTGTTAGAAGCCATTTTTTAAAAGACAGCCTCTATTCAGATATCCAGGAAAGTGAAAAGGAGGCCTTCTGTCCATGTTCTACCTAAGAAATACAAATAAATGGCTTTTACAGTAGCTTCCTCACTCAATTTCAGCAACAGTCAATATGGGTTAGAAGCCAGTTTCTTCAACGAGGAGCTCTAGTGGGAGAGGGAAAACTTTGCATAACCCCCCTTACATACCAACGGCATCTTTTGTCTTGGTTTCAGACACACTGGTTAGATAAAACCCTCTACACAGAGTTAGGTGCCAAGTCCTTTTGAAAGACAGATCCAAAATTCCTAAAACTGGAGGCAGGTTGAAAAAAAAAAAAAAGCCAACATTGTTTTTCCTCCACAGAATGACCTGTGGTTCTTTTATTTTGGGAGAACAGTCTGATACCCTCCTGGTGGGATTATAAAGCACCAGTGCTTTAACTGAATGCAGTTACAGTCAGAAGACATTGGAATGACCCTCCAAGTAAGTTTGCCTTCGGGCTTAAAAATTCTTACTTTTCTAACTTCAGGAAGGTTGGGGCACTTCATATTTTTGTTTCCTTAATCCTACATACAAGGAAAGACTATCCCCACAGTTCCTTTCACAAACCCCAAACCTCAGTGCTTAATCATGCCTTGCCTATCATGGGAGGATCACTGACATTTAGTATGATCAGAAATATTTTAATGCACTTGAATTTGCATTTAAATAATTGCTGAATAAGATTATATTTACTTTATGCTTAGATTTTCTTTCCCCTCAGGGACTAAAGCAACGGTCAGTAATTTTTTTTGTGTCGTCCATAGCTTGCATAAGGAATCTGTGATAGAATATAAACATTTATACAATAAAGTTTAACGTGATTGCTTCTCATTCTGCTTCTTCCATAATTGAGATTTTTTTGACATTCCCCATTGAATCAAACACTGTGCCCTGGTGTGAACTTCAGCTTAACCCCTTCCTGCTGCTTCCTTGTACAGCCTTTCATGTTGGCTTCGCACATCCAGCAGCACTGGATAGTTTGCAAGCGTTGAAAGTTCATCCTGTGCTACCAATTCCTCTGGCTTCCTGGGTATGATGCAAACAGGAGTTGCCTTAGATTCTCCGTTTACTTAATAAAAGCAGAACAGGAATTCCACATGGAACAAAGTAGTGGATTTATTAATTCATCCCACCATCCTCACGCTTTGACACACCACCGAAGGCTGTTTAAAAATACCATAAATGAACAAAAAAAGCACACAGCTAAAACCCAACCTATTTTCTGACTACAGGATAGAAGGTATTTAAGCCTCCCTGTTCCACCATCGCTAGGAATTCCAGAAGTACCAGGAACTGTAGATGGTTGCAGAACAGATTTCAGCACAGTTGAGTTTCCTTCCAACAGCCCCCTGGCACATTTCTAACACAACCGAGACTTTTACTGCTGGGCCTTGAAGCTTTCATCATTACCAGCTGAATGGGGGCCAAGAAAGGATTTCCACCATCTGGGTATTACTCAGAAGGACACTTCCCACATTTCCCAGGCAAATATCCCCCTTTTCCTCAATACAGTTTCTGATTCTCCAGAGTTGTCCCCAAACTATTCTGTGCCTTCACAGTGGCACGAGATCCTTATAGTTCTCCACATTTCTCACTAGCTTTCCCCCCCTACATTCAGCCTTTCTTGGTGCTTTTCATTCCCTCATGCCTGAGAGAGAGGTTTGATCAGCCCGTAATCCATGCACCTTGTGAGGCAATCGCGTGCTACGTTAATGATGTGCTGCTTCTTGGGGTCATCTTCTTGCTTGCCGATGTAGGTCAGGATCTCTAGGAGCTCTGTCTCCACCAGCTTCTTCGCTAGGTCTTTGTCAGCGCTGATTAAGTTGAAAGCGATGACCAGTCCTCGGTGCTGTACCTCCACGTTATCATGCAAGCAGAGCCTCTGCAGGATTTCAAGCCACTGGGTGGTCTTCAAGGGAGAGAGAGAAATCATCAGTACTGATCTGAAGGATGCCTCAACCCAGAACGTGTGTTTGGCAAGGTGCTTCTCAGCAGAAGGAAGGACAAGGACTCACCTCTTCATACTCATGTCAGGTCTGGTTATTTGGTTCTTTAACTAAGGAAATCTGACTCCAAACTTTTGAACCCAATTTTTGTTCCCCCAAAGTCAGAAGCTTTCATGGCACTAGCACCACACAAAACACGTTTCATGTTTAGGCTCCTGCATAATCTCTGTGCAAAGAATCTGATCAGAGTATTGACACAGCTGAGGTGACCAGAAGCAGACCATCCACTCCCCCCACTGGTTTTCCTCAGTCCCTCCTTTGGCTTGATTCATCACTTTTATTCTAACAAGCCCCAGTGTCCAACATCAGCATGTGTGCAACACAACAGGGTTCACGAGTTCTCAACCACAGCTCTCCACAGACACTCAGCTACACAGGGTCTGAGTTCTCAGCACCTGGAGATCTGTGCAGGGAACGGAGATGTTTTGGGATCTGAAAAGCCCAGTAGGTTATCTACCAAGCTCTTATCATTTCTGACTGAAACAAGGTTTCGATAGCAGGTTACTTATCAAAAGCTTTAAAGGCCTACCGAATAATATTCTGCATTCCTACCCTTGCTTGACATCCTGGCCTTAGCTTGTGGAATGGCTATATAGAAATGTTTCAGCTCTGAGGTGAAGTCTAGTAGAAGGCAGGCTGGTTTACTTTGTGCAGGGATGGACTAGGAGCATGCACACCCAGGTCTCAGCTCCACCACTAAGCTCCTCAATATCAAACTGGTCTAACATCTTCCTTTTGAGAGGCTCATGACTGAGCCAGACCCCTTCAAGGGTATGTCTACACCACCAATAGTCACGCTTATTGTCTTACCACTTCAGTCATCTTGGAGCAGAGTTTCTTTTGTGCTGCTGTAAGCATGGCTAGGGCTCCTGCCGCTGCGACCTGGACTTTCTCATCATCCTCACCACACAGTAACACCACCAACTTCAGCCGGTCATTTCCATCAGCCACAAACCGCTCTTGAACCTAAAAAAAAAACACACCCAAAAAAACCACCCCACGATATGCAGAGACAACACATTTAGCCTCATCCCAGGGGCTCACAGACCACAGTCAAGTCGGAGATGCCCAGCGCATTACCTCTTTGTTGACCACCAGGTTGCACATGCACTCTGTGGCTGCCTGTCGAAGTTGGTCATGATTCTCAAACATATAGTTTTCAATATCTGGCAGGGCCTTCTCTTTGACTATCTTCATCCTGTGTTGAACAGTCAAATAAAACAACATCATGGGGCAAGCAATAACCAACTTATAAAATATTAACTACAGACAGGGAAGGCCTTGGAACAAATCAGTGTCCGCAGCACTGGAGCTCATATGTGGTTCATTCCCTAGCTAACGCAGATTAGGTTCATGTCCTTCCTCTTTCTAGAGCAAAATGCACCACTCTCCTCTTCCTATTTTATTAATCTTTTAGTTCAGAGACCTTTGTAACTCTGCCAACGGTAGCTCAAACTGACGAGTCTTCATAGTCCTAACAAGAAAAGTGTTGAACTGAAATTCAGATTCACTCACAGGGCAGAAAGAAGAATGAAAAGCAGTTAAACTCACCTAAGTTTATCACTTCGTCCTGAAAAGTTAGTGAGACCTAACAGAGCCTCGTAATTCTGGAGGCCATCTCTCTCTGTGTTCAGCAGGCTGACAAGGGGCCTTACCACCTCGTACACCTAAGAAGAGAAGGCATGTCACTGCTTTTCCAGCTCTGATCTTAGCAATTTTCATTTGATAAAGGAATTATCAAGATGTGGTGTTTTTTTGTTGTTGTTTTTTTGGTTTTGGTTTTTGTTTTTTTTTTCTTAAGCTTACCCTCTCCCCTGGGAATGCCATATCTGGATTGGAGATAGCAGCAATTTTTGCCAGAGCATGAGAAGCCTTTATCTTGCCAACTTCTGTGCCTTCTACAGCCAGAGGTATCAGGGCCTAGGGACACACAGGAAAGCATTCAATGCCTCTGAGAAGATTTACAGAATAGCCATAATACACTAAAATAAGTTAAAAATATCCTAAAGATGTGTCTGTTGAAGAAATGGGTCTGGACTGTAGCCCCCTGTGACACCTTGCTTTTGTTCCCAAATAGGCACCACACCAGAGCTTGTAGCTGACACATGGCTGTTTCAAGAAGATTGCTTCATTGGGGGCTTGCAGAGACAGGACTGGAGCATCAGTCTAGGCCCCAGGGGCCACCACAACAGCTCATGCTCTTCTGCCACGTTCCCTCACCATAGACACGTTATAGGCTCCCAACAGACATTAACTGCACACCAGGTTGGGCTGCAAACATAAAAGTAATCACCTTTCCACCGCCTTGAGCGACAATGGTCCCACGGTCCTTGGGGTCTTCACACAAGGCAAGAAACACCCTGCAGAAGCACAGCATCGCTTAGTGAAACAGCTGCGCGGGAAGACAATAAGCCACGTCCCTCATGGGAGGGGGCTAAGGCTTAGCAGGGGTGCCAGATCCACTAGGTAAATGCCAGATGATTAACCCAGTGCCCACGGCACTCGGGGAGGAAGCAACAAATAGCACAGTAAGAAGTTCCCAGGCCTGTAAGATGAACTCTGTTCCAGCCAGAACCAGTACAGAGGGCTAGAAATTCAAAATACATCCTAGCAAGGCAGCCCTGTAAGCCAGCTCTAAGATCAGAACGTGGATTTTTATGACATTAAGGAAACCTTTGGGTTTAAATCTTTCCTCTGCCTCCCTTTCATCTCACCCCCCCTTGACAGAATGCACTACCCCACGAAGCAAGGCGCCAGCCCAGGCGCCCATCCCAGTGGCACGTGGGCTGGCCAGCGCTCCCAGCTCCCACGACAGCGATGAAGGCACCTGGCGATGAGCTCCTTGCTCTGGTCCGTCAGTATGGCACTGTCCGCCTTCACCATGCAGGCCAAGGCAGAGACGACGCCGGCTTTAAGCAACCGTTTCACTCGCTTCACCACAAAATCCTTCTTGTCCTGTGAGGGACATTGGAAAGAGATTAGTCCCTTAGCAGCTGCCACCCTGCTGACTACAGCCAAGCCTGGCTGAAGAGCAAAGCAATTTCAGCCTCATAGACAGGCGGCCTGAGGTCTGCGACAATGGATACACCAAAGAAAGTATTCAGATCCTAGCATCTCCTCCCAGCTCTGCAGCCAGGTAGACAACCTACCTTCGGATGCTCCTCAGGCACATGCTGCTTGGAGAACTTTGCCAGTTGCACCAGCTCTGGGACCAGCTCCTTGGTATCATAGCTGTTGGTACAGTTCACCAGCGCAGAAGCCACAGAATACAAGATGGTCTTGTCGCTTGTCTGCACAGAAAAACAAAAGCTTATGTGAGGGTGAGGAGGACACAGCAAGGAAACAAGTCCTTAGGACCGCCGTTGTGGCGGTTTCATAGAATGTGTTGGGTTGGAAGGGCTCTTTAAAGGTCATCTAGCCCCCTCCCCCTTTTTATAGCCCGGGGCAGGAAAACCCAGAAGTTTTTATGGTCAAACAAGTTGTTTGACATCATCAGATGCTGTCAACACCTTGATGCCTTTGGTTTTCAGCAGTTGCTGACAGTAAAGGTAAGAGCAACCTTCCTCAGCCTTGGGAGAAGAGCAGGATGACAACCACCTCGAGGTGTCTCCATGGCACAGGAAAAACAGACATTTTGCTAAACTAGAGGTGAGGGGTTGGGGTCAAAGCTCCTCCTGCCTGGGAAGGCAGTGATGGGCTGGAGAGCTGGGAGAACTTGATGCTACCAGAGGAATGAGGGAAAAAGGGATGGAGATAGACCTTGGCTAATTCAAACATAGCTTGCAGGGCTGGTTCATCTTCAACAAAGTCATCTTTCACATCTGCATCGAGGGTTAGATATGCCAGCCCTTCCACAGCCCATTTCCTGGTGCGGGCATCAATGCTGGTGTTACACAACCATCTGGAAAAAAGAAAACCATCCACATTTCTACCTCAGGAGCCAGGATTAATTTCTCTGGAAGGAGAGTGAGTAAAAACAGATATTGAGATGGTTTCAGGCTTAACGTGTACTCAGGTTCTGCTGCAGCTCCTAAAGACTGTGGATGCTTTCCCTAAGACGTGACCTTCCTCCCATGGCCCAACTTGAGGGATCTAAATGCTGCAGGGAAAGACAGACCAGGACAGCTACTCAACACTGCTTTTCCTTCACCACTACGTGAACCACGTGATGCCCAGCTATCCAGGGCCAGCAGCAATGATCATCCATTCAGTCACTTCCTCACTTCATCCCACCTCCATGGTTAGTCCACCTGGTAAATTCACCTTCAAAGGTAGAATGATAGAATGTGTTGGGCTGGAAGGGACCTTTAAAGGCCATCTAGTCCAACCCCCCTGCAGTCAGCAGGGACATCTTTAACCAGATCAGGTTGCTCAGAGCCTCATCAAGCCTGGCCTTGAATCTCTCCAGGGATGGGGCCTCCACCCCCTCTCTGGGCAACCTGGGCCAGTGTCTCACCACCCTCAGTGTACAGAACTTCTTCCTAATGTCTAATCTAAAGCTGCCCTGCTCTAGTTTAAAACCACTGCCCCTCGTCCTCTTGCTAATAGAATCGTAGAATATGTTGGGTTGGAAGGGACCTTTAAAGGTCATCTAGTCCATCTAGTTACTTGTGCATATCCTATCTAGCACTTGACAAGACTGTACCATTCTGGCAGAGAGGGAGGCACCCTGTCTGGTGTCTCCCATGGGAAGTGAGAGAAGAAGGCTCATCTGGATATTGAGGCAGGAGGAACATGTGGTTGCTTCAGGCATGGAAGAGCTCTGGGTCCCAGTGCAACGGCTCTGGGGGCACCGTCAGCTGTCAGGCGGGCAGCAGCAGTAAAAGACAGTGCGTGGGCAGCATCTCTTGGGAAAGGAACATATTGTATCTTGCAAAGTACGGAACAACAGAAGGAAAAGGTAAAGTCACTCACTTTCGGCACTGCCTGGCTAACTTCTCAGTGGACCCCTCAGCAAACTGCCGCAGCCCATAATCTGTACCTCCTGCTGAGCCCAGCTTGCAGAGACCCTGAGGAGGATGAAGAGGGCGCACCAGTGAGAAAGGTTCATTCATCCCCTAGTATCGCTGCTCCAAACAGCCTAATGCCATATCTAAAGTTCGAAGTCAGGTCTAACAAAAAGGAAGCATCCTAATACCCAGCAGATCATTCAGCTTGCAGCACAGCAAAGCAGGGTTTTGTGCTCTTATCGGATGTCTTTAATGGAAAGTTAACAAACTTTGCCTTCAAAGTTACCAATAATCCATGTGCCCTCCTGGTCTGCCATCTCCCCCTTCCTTGTAGGGGGAAGCACCGTGGACCATTCCCTGGCTGAGCTGAGTGGACCCAACATGTTCCCAGGACCTCCCCCCTCTCCCAGGTCTGGGGTTAAGATGGTGAGCGTGGCAGACGATAGAGGTAGGGGCTGCCATCCTTACCACCAGGGCTCGGATTTTGATCTTCTCATTCTTGGTCTTCTTGTAGATCTCCTTCAAGAGCGTCACCCCATTGGAGATGATGAAGGTGGCCCGGCTCAACTTGGTGGAGGCATGGATGAGGGCTTCCACAGCCACCAGCTGGTCAATCTCCCTCTCAGACCCACACAGGGCAACCATCATCTCCATGACTCCCTTCATGCCAAGCAGCTTGTTGCCTAAGTCAAAGGGCCCTTGCAGAACTCCAGACACCATCTGGATGGCGTGGAGCGTCTTATCCATGTTCTGTGGGTCGATTTTGCTCCTGCATGGGATAGGAGGAGTCAGCATGTGGAACAGCAGTTGCTTACAGTTCTCATTCCCTTGGGCAGAGAATGTCCTCCCTCAGATCGGGAACCGAGCTCCACTGATGAAATATATATGTGTCTGGGACACAGCTGAGCCCACATTCCTACAAAAGCTGTGATCCAGGAGGATCACAGAAGGAAGGATCAACAGAAGGATCTGAGGATCCCAGCTGAAGGATACGGCAGGATCTCAAGCAAATCATTATCTCCCAGGGACTCAACTTGGCGTTTAAGTGGATTGCAAGTGCCTCATCTCATCTTTAAGACCTCCTGTGCCCCTGGGCCAGCTCAGCCCCGCTACGCCAGCCCCCGCTCACTTGATGTACTCCTCGCAGATCACCCGGTAGTTGTCACGCTCCGGGTCACAGCGCAGGTCATCGTAGAGTTTATTCAGGAGGACGGAGGCCGTCAGCTGGGTGTTCTCTGTCAGCGGCAGGCAGTCAGGCATCTCGGGAATCTGGCCCACCACTTTCAGTATCTTCTTTAAGCCTGGAAACAATGGAGTGATAGGGCTGTCAGAGGGGTCTGTCCAAAATTCAATATACTATTTAATGGTTTCTTGCAATGAAATAGACAGCTTGGACAGTTTTCAATTACTTTGCAGCCTAATCACATAAGCCTTAGACAAAAAAAAAAAAGTACTCCAATATTTACTGGGGAGGAGCTTCTGGTGGTGAGATTACAGGTTTGCAGCATCGGGCTTTTATCCAGCTGAGAGTGAGATAAGCAAAACTCTGCATTTGGTCCCCGGCTGGGTCAGTTATTTTTGTCAGGAAGCATTAAACCTACTGACCTCCAAGGCTGGAGGCTTTGACTGAGGAAAAGTCAGCAACTTTCAGTGATACCGGGTGTCTCAGCCCTCCTTTTGCTAAAGTGTTATTCGATAACTTCCACCAGAATGGTAACCCACATATGCATTGGAATTAGTATAACAACACACCCCACACAAATTCCTCAGCCCCTCCCAGTTTTAGAAATGACCAGTTTAAGGATCGAGCAAGCTCATCTCATCCTGTCTATGCTAGACAATTTATCCAAGCCCAATCCTCCTAACATTCGTAAATACATTGGAATAAACTAACTAGAGAAGTTAAGTCAGGCCTTTAGAAACAAGAAAAATTCTTGCTCTCATACCCAGCGGGTTTGTTTTTTTTTTCCCTTCTTAATCTTAAAACTCTTTCCTGCTAATAAGTCTAACTTTGCTCCAGGATTGCACGCACCAAAAAAAGCCAGAGAGGATGCGTTTTATAGCGAGGATCAGATCTAGAGGTATTCAGGCAAGAATACACAGCTCCACAGCTCCCGAACCAGAACAGGGATGGAGCAGAAGGACTCACCATTGTCGATGACAAAGACAGTCCTGCTGTTGTCATGGTCTTTCAGGTCCTTCCTCGGTATATTCTTGTTGAGGAGGTTGAGAGCTCGGTCTCGTCCCTGCCCAGAGACTTTCTTACTGACCAGCATATCCAGCAAACGCATTGTGATCATCCTCAAATCTTTTTTAGTATCTACACAGAAGCAAGACAGTAGCAGCCGGTTGCAAGATGTTGTGAGAGCAGGTGAACCCAGTGAGAACCGTTCAAAGCCACTGTGTGGCTGGAACATTGGTATTTAACGCAACACCACCAGGATAAGAGCTGTATGCAGGCTGTCATTCTGGACAGCTGAAGGATAAAGGTGGACATCCCAGGAGCAGAGCCCTCCCTGCTCACCCAGCTTCTCCTCCAGCAAGACCGAAGGACTACCAGGTCATGCCCCCTTACCGAGTACTACAGCCTCCTCCTTCCCATGATGCTCCTCCGTCCCCTGGCCCAGCAGGCAGTCCGTGATGGTCTGCAGGAGGTTGCAGACAGCCAGGGAGATTTCTTCATTGTCTACCGACATCCACATGCAAATATTGTCAATGCCCAGGTAATGCAGAATGGCGGTGGCCTGGCCCCAGAAAGGAGAAAGCAGGGCAGCTGTTAGTGAAGGCTATGAGCCTTTCCTCCCTGCGCGATTTGGAAAGGCCAGGCTCAGCTTCTATAAAGAAACTATTTTCCTGGGTGAGTCCCAAGTCAGTACAAGGCAGAGTTTTGCTTTTCATCCTTATTTTCATTTATAATAAGACAACTCAACACTTATAAATACTGAAAGGGTGGATGTCAGGAGGATGGGGCCAGGCTCTTCTCAGTGGTGCCCAGGGACAGGACAAGGAGTAATGGGCACAAACTTGACCATAGGAAGTTCCATCTCAACGTGAGGAGGAACTCCTTTACCCTGAGGGTGGCAGAGCCCTGGCACAGGCTGCCCAGAGAGGTGGGGGAGTCTCCGTCTCTGGAGACATCCCAAACCCGCCTGGACGCGTTCCTGTGCCACCTGCTGTGGGTGACCCTGCTCTGGCCGGGGGTTGGACTGGGTGATCTCCAGAGGTCCCTTCCCACCCCCACCACTCTGTGATTCTGTAACTCCTAAAATCTACAGTTGCCAGTAATGCAACAGACTATTTCCAATGAGGAAACAGTCTAGTTTCCATCTCAGCCATGAGATGAGCATGGCCAGGTTTGGAAGATGCCCTCACGCAAGGTTATTAACAAAGAGCCTGTTTGTCGCACAAACCTCATCCTGGCTGTGAGCAAAGCCAGTGTCACCACGCAGCCTGTCCCCATGCATGGTGGCACACCAGGAACGCAGGGGAGAGATGTTCAGAGACACACTGACCTAGTGGGCTTTGCAAAACACCCTTTTTGCATAAGACAACAGTTACTGTTTCAGGAAACAGAAAACAGGACTCCACTGGATTTTCATCCAGTAGATTTTATTTTCATTGTGTTGTAGCCCCATTACACTGACATGCGCATTCATTTTGCACATGTCCACCTCCTGCCTCCAACCACGTAACAAGACAGGGCTTCTTATGAGCAGTTTTACACTAGGTAACAACTGTCTTGGTGTAGAGTATGATATTAGCTGTCTCAGAGACACCTGGACCTTGGGACCCTTCCCAGGAACCTTAACTTCCCTGTAGGTCCTCCCTGCTTTCCTTCATCTAAGCCCTGGACAAAGCTTTCCCAAAGTTAGTTGTTCTTTGTTGCTTTTCTGAGACCTGCAATGAAGGACATGGACTGGACCCAGCCATGCTCACCACAACTTATGTGCTAACAACTCATCCTGAGTTTTACTTCACCAGCACCCATGAAGGCACCATTGGGAACACGTACAGCTTTGACCCCAGAGATCAGGAGCACAGTAACAGGGGTGGTTTCAATAGTTTGTGGTAGCCTCACTTGCTTATTTGCATTTTTTTTTCCCCCAGAATTAAACATTTTACTCGTAGGATTTAATTTTCCCCCACTGCTCACAAACCTCATGACCTATTGCAACTTTCCACTCCCCCAGGGGCAAGGCAATAGTAGCGAAGGTATCAAGCAACCCCATTTCTTACCCGAGCCTTATGTCCCATACACATGCCCGAAAGCGTCCTCACAGCTGCCAGGATCAGCTCAGCATTTTTGGTTTCTATCAGCTGCAGCAGCAAACTGACCCCGTTGTTCTGGAAAATCCTCTCAGCACCCGCTTCTTCCCGCCCCAGGACGATGAGGTTGTTTGCAGCCTGGGTGGGAGACAGGGGAATCAGGGGTCAGCGGCACGGCCCTGCAAGCAGCCTCCAAAACATCCCTCTGCAGCTCTGGGATGTGCCGGTGGGAGCTGTGGGGTGGCCATCTCCTGGTGGTTGCAGTGGACCAGCTCTGACCCCACCAGGCAGTTTCTCCAGGTGCACCTGGGGACTGGCTTTGCTCTGCCCGAGAAAAGTCACTGCTTGGAGGAAAACAGGGGGAAGGCAGCAGAGATGGGCCTAAGCAGAAGTCCAGTCTGATCCCACCTTTGGAATTTTAGGAGTTTGGTCCACCTTCCCACAGCACAAGGGTGATGCCTCTTTGGGGCATTTTCCCTCTTGATTGTCTCTGAGCCCAGCTCATCACCTCGTCCTCCATCCGGGGGAGGTGGGGAAGGGAACGCAGCCTCCTTCTCCTTGCTGTGGCCTCTGACATTAAACAACAGCAGTTTGTCCTGTCAAGTCCAGGACAGTTCTCACCTTTTCTCGCTTTTCTTTCTCGCTGTTCTCATCCAGCAGGATTTCAAACATCTTCTGCACCCTCATGTCCGTGGAGAACTGAATACGCAGCTGTGCCAACAGAGTGCATGGAGCATCAGAGGGAGAAAATCAAGGACCAATTTTCCTTTATCACTTCAAGGACACCACAGACCCTCAAACCACAGACAATCTAAGCTGAATAACAAAATAGGTGTCACTTCTCAGGCAGCATCAATTACCCATCTCAGACTCATCGGCATGGGCAGAGCCAGCCCTAAGCCATCATCTGAGACCTCGTGGTACCTAATGATGCAGGGACTTCTTCTCAGCACCCACGTAAAGGTAGTTAAGTCAATATGGTGACTCCCAGACCCAGTCCAAAGCTGGTCCAGTTCCTTGCCAGGACCTGACATGAAGACATTCAGGACTGGGCCAGCCTCGGGAGCGAGCTGACATGCTTTTTAATTTAACCGTTCAGTCTGATCCTCAAATTTACATGCATCACATATGAACTTCCAGCTAATGGAGCCTATTTATCCCCCTCCATCATTGTAAGTTTCCAATACGACCAACAATCCAGCAGTGTAACCTGGAGCAAGGACTTCCCACACCTGGTCTGTGAACCCGGGATGGCTCCCCTGGCATTTACCTTCTCCTGGATGTTGGCCCCCAGTCGCCTCAGGGTCTCCTGGAAGTTTTTGTTGCGGGGTTCGATGGTGGCACATTTCTGAGCATCTTTGAATGCTTGGTCCAATTTCCCCAATTTTTCCAGAGCCTGGCTGCGCCGGTACAAGGCTTTGATGTCCGAAGCATTGATGTCAATAGCTGGAAAAGCAATCCAAAACACCAGGCGTCAGCATTTGCTTCTTGGAAACCCTCTGTGTAAACTGATTTGCTTTACAGTGACTACAGCTCCTCGAGAAACAGTCGTTAACCTCGTGAGTGAATTGGTACCCAATCAGCATCAATTGCACCAACGCACCACATCGGTGCATCTCCATGAATTCCCTTGTGGCCTCAGCACTTGGGTGTTAGTGGACATCAAGGAATAAAGCCACAGTGCCCCAAAAGCAGCCGTGAGAGCAGGCTGGAGCAAACACACCCACCAGCGCAGCTCTGCTTTCTCAAACCAGCCCCCTCCTTACCTCTAGATGCATCCGAGGCTGCTTTGGCATATTCCTCCTGTTAAACCAGAAGGAAGAGATTTGTTAGCAGTGGAATAGCTAACGCACAACATGACCTCTCTGTTCTCACTACCAGGACCCCCCAGTGAAACCAGCAGCAGCCTACAGCAGGAAAAATGGAGGCTGAGGCACCTTTTCATCACTGACGGGAGATAGGAAAAGGTCTGTGATACAGGCGAGACAATACACGCTGCTGCGGCAACAGCGCATGGGGCTCGAGAGGGGATACTCACAACAGCCCATCTGCCTTTTGTGCTTGGCGTCATTTGTCCTGGATGAGTGAAAATTCAGGAACGTGCAAGCAACCTGCTAAAATCCCACCGCAGGTTGTTACAAGCTCACTGCAGGGAGACAATTTTGGTACAGATACTAATAACTTCTTCTTTTGCTAAATCTTTACATTTGCTTCTCTTGTGCTGGCACAGAACAGCAAAAGCAATGCCTCCGCACCCCAATGCTAGAGCTCTCTAAGCTGGTGGCCAAAACCTTTTGCTACAAAGCATTAAGCGGGACCATCTCTGAGCTGAACCGGCGTGCTCAGCCCCAGCAGGATTGAAGCAGGGAGGCAGTTTTCCAGCTCCAGGATGAGCCCAGAACAAATAATTTCCGACCAGTTTGCAAAAACCCTATTTGGTAAATAGACAAATTTACACACAATCCACAGCTGGTGAGAACCCTTGGCTCTTCCCTGAGCACTGCCCAGGCAAGCCGGGAGCTTTTCTCACCTTTTTGAGGAAACACGCTGCCCTGTTCCTGTACAGCACCGCCTGCAGCGCCTTGTCCTTGTTGAGCTTTATGGCTTGAGTATAGCTTTGCACAGCTTTCTCATAGTCGCTGGCCTGAAAATATTTATTGCCCTCCTCTTTCAGCTGGATGGGATCCTCCATCTGAAGCGCTTTAAGGAAAAAACATTGATTTGTGTGGCATTTTCAGCTGCCTGTGTCACTGGGGTCGCATGCTTACCCCACCAAGCTGAGCTTCACCATGAGACCGACACGTTAATAAAAGCAGCTTACCCGTCTGAAGAGTTTGGAAAATTAGGACCTAAATTGCTCCTCAAGGCTGGGGCTTCTCAGAAGCTTTTCCCACGGCTGTAGATCCTCAGGAGTCAATTAATAAAAGAAAGAAAAACAACAAAAAAAAGAGGAATTAACAAAGTTTGCCAGCAACACGGAGGGCCCGTATGGCTCAGAAAAAAAGCTTGCCTCACACTCCCAAGTTTGGGCAGGACCTGGCAGCTCCTGCTGTCTGTCAGTGTCACCTGTCACTGCAGCCTGTCCCCCTCCTCGTCCCGCCCTGTGCTATATAGTGCCTGGGGAGGGCTGTAAGCCAGGGCCCCTGGCAGCCAGCCCAGCTCGGGGCGGGGGGGGGAATACATACATGCAACAGGCAGCACCTCTCTGCAGCGAGAGGGGCTCCTCTCCCACCCAGCGGGACAAACTCCAGCTTCCCTCCGCCCGCAGAGCTGCACATGGGGTGGGGAGGAGGAACAGGGGGGTTTCATGCCAAAAAAGCCCACGGCTGGGACAGCTGACCCCCGTCGCAGTGCTCAGACCCTCTTCCCGTTCTATTTAGGGAAGCATGAGACAGCTGAGCCTCGGGGACAAGTGGCCCTGTGCCAGCAGCTGCAGCAGCGCCCAGCACCTTCCAGAACAGCCCGGGACGGAAAGCTGACACACAGCCAGTGCCACCACCTCCTCCTCCCAGGGCCTTTGGGAGCCCACCTGCGTCCGGCACTGCCACCTCCCCTCACTTAGCGGCTCACCAGCACGGATGTCCGTACCAGAACATGCTGGCCCACTGCTGTGATGAGTGTCTCAGGTCTCAGTTTGAGCGATACCAGTAGACAGAGCAGCACCGAGCTCCAGAAGAGGTGAGCCTTTCAAATGCCCCTGTTTTCCAAGTCTGACAGTCAATCCGGAACTCTGCTTTGCAACTTGTCTCCCTCAAAATGCAGGCCTTGCCTTCCTGAGCATACCTATGAGCATCCCAGCTAAAAAGCAAATGGGGGAACTGGCAGCAGGGATGGGGAAATGACCGAGGGGAGCACAGGCTGACCCTTATCAGCTCAGGTGCTTCGATCAGGCTTATAGCACAGAACTGAGCAATAGCAAACAACACGCTGAAGCTCTGCTGGGAAAAAAATAAAGTCCATTATTTTTAACACTGGTGATCTGTGTTGGGGCTTGTGGATCTTATGCAGCAAGAATTGGCACAAGGCTGCACTGTTCAGGGCTCCTGTTTTATTCACCCCGCACCGACAGCAGTGCCGGGTCCCCAGGCAGGAGGCGACTGCAGAGCAGTGCGGAGGTCCCTGTGCAGCACATCACCTGCGGGGCAGTCGCAGGGAGCTCACACACCTTCAGCTGTTCACGGGTAGGTCCCAGGCACAAGGACCACATCTGTGGAGGGCGTAAGAGACCATCCCTGCCTTGGATAGGCTCAGTACGGTGGCTTTTGTAGGACTCGCATGGACTAACACACCAGAAACCCCTTAACCACATTGCTTTAAGTACAAGAGAAGAGCCTGCTTGCTTCATTTCAGTACTCACAGTATAAAGCACAGCCTTTCTCGGGTTATCCAGAATAAAGGCTTAATTTTCACAAGCAGCAGCACTGGAGGTACTTCAGGTAAATTAAGTTACAAAATAAAATTGTGCTTGCTGCTGCTAATGTTCAAGGCAGAGCTAAGGGTGGCCTGAGCTCCCCTTGGTCTGTATTTTGGGGGTTACACCGCAGGGGCAGGGAAGGGCAGCAGCTGCCCAGGACGGGCTGCCGCCCCCCACCCTGTGCCCGCTGCAGCTGGGGCAGAGGCGCTGATGCGGCCCCCGGCAGGGCTGGCGCTCTCAGCAGCGAGCCTGGGGGGCCCTCTTCAGGCCTCGGCTGAGAAAGCAAAAAGCCCCTTTTCTTGGGGAAATTCAAGTCCCCGGCAGCCAGGGAGAGGGACAGCCCCCGGCCTCCCCTGCAGCAACCCCCTTTCAGGGACAGAGCTCTCCTCGCCTGGGGGGCAGCAAAGACCTTCCCACCCTTCACCTTCATTTTCCACCCTGCCACCCCAACTGCAAGCACGGGCTGATGAGTCTAGCCAAACTCAGCCCTGGGATCCCACCTTACCTCCTGGCTCCAAGCCACCTTCTAACCCAGGCCCTTGCAGAGAACCAGCAAGGACCACGGTGAAGTTGCCCTCCAGAAAATTCCAGGATGAGCTCCAGCATCTCTAGAGCCACAGCAAGGCTGCAGGAGTAGCTGTGCTCAGCACCCGGTGCTTGAGCTTTTCTCCAACGCAGCATTAGAGACCTTCTCCTTGGGGTAAGGCTGCATGCAACCCCTTTTAGAGCTGCCCCCAAACCCCTAATGGAAGTTTAGGGTAGTTGAAGTGTTTGCACATAGCTCAGGCTGACCCCTGAAATAACTTCAGAAGTTATAATTGAAGCATTTTGATTTTTTTTTCCCCTACTCACACCAGCTGCTCCCTCAGACCCCACCAGCTCTACAGGGGACACCAGTCTGCCCAGTCACACCAGCAGCAGGGCCCAGCTCTGAACACAAGCTGTGCTTTTAAAAGCAAAACAAGCCCTGCTCAGAAACACCCAGAGCCATGTGAGACGAGGCCGGAGCAGCCTTGCCTCTGCTCTCCTTCAGTCTATCTCAACTCTTGAGCCAGCCCACTTGAGCCCCCTCAGCCACACCATCCACCCTAAAAACCAGGCAGCCCAGGCTCTGCTTCTGTTATTTATAGAGCTGGGGGGGGGAGGGCTGTGGACTGCTGTCACCTGTGCTGAGGGGCATTTAAACCCATCTGGTGGTGGGGGGAGTTGCTATAGATAAGGGATCCTCCTTATCTATTCTGTTTTCTTTCTGTTCTGTTGCATTGTTGGCTGTTTCTGCTTCCTTTCTTCAGTTTTGCTGCACCTCCTGGGCCGGCTCTGCTCCCCCCAGCCACCCCCCCGGCCGGTGTGGGGCTGCGCTGCCAGCCGAAGCCCCCAGTTCGCTGCGTGCGCCGCCAGGAGCGCCCTTGGGTGCCAGCAGCGCCCGGGGACCCCTCTGCTTGCAGAGCCTTTGCTGGCCCCGTGGCGGGGCGGGGGGGTGAGGATGGAAAGCCCCGTTCGGTCCCCTCTCCAGGGACCGCGCCGACCCCGGGGCTGGAGCCCGGCCCTGCCGCCTCCAGGTGGGAGGGCGAGTACGAGCCCTGGGCGGCTCTTCCGCTGCCCGCAGGAAGCAGGAAGGGCAGCAGGCGGGGGACAGGCAGGGGGTCTCGGGGGAGCCCGGCTTTCGGGTGCCTGGGGGAGCGGGGGCGCAGCTGGGGCGCACGGGGAGCGCGGGGCGGTGAGGATGGGGCGGGGGGTGGACACACACACGCTCCCCCTGGGGCTTTCCGTGCTCGCACGAAGGGTTCCGCTAAAGGAGGGGGATGCCCTGCCCGCTGTGCCACGGCTGGCTGCGGGATTTGGGGCTGTTTGGGCCAAAAAGGAGACCGAGCGCTCTCCGTNCCTCCTTATCTAGTCTGTTTTCTTTCTGTTCTGTTGCATTGTTGGCTGTTTCTGCTTCCTTTCTTCAGTTTTGCTGCACCTCCTGGGCCGGCTCTGCTCCCCCCAGCCACCCCCCCGGCCGGTGTGGGGCTGCGCTGCCAGCCGAAGCCCCCAGTTCGCTGCGTGCGCCGCCAGGAGCGCCCTTGGGTGCCAGCAGCGCCCGGGGACCCCTCTGCTTGCAGAGCCTTTGCTGGCCCTGGGGCGGGGCGGGGGGGTGAGGATGGAAAGCCCCGTTCGGTCCCCTCTCCAGGGACCGCGCCGACCCCGGGGCTGGAGCCTGGCCCTGCCGCCTCCAGGTGGGAGGGCGAGTACGAGCCCTGGGCGGCTCTTCCGCTGCCCGCAGGAAGCAGGAAGGGCAGCAGGCGGGGGACAGGCAGGGGGTCTCGGGGGAGCCCGGCTTTCGGGTGCCTGGGGGAGCGGGGGCGCAGCTGGGGCGCACGGGGAGCGCGGGGCGGTGAGGATGGGGCGGGGGGTGGACACACACACGCTCCCCCTGGGGCTTTCCGTGCTCGCACGAAGGGTTCCGCTAAAGGAGGGGGATGCCCTGCCCGCTGTGCCACGGCTGGCTGCGGGATTTGGGGCTGTTTGGGCCAAAAAGGAGACCGAGCGCTCTCCGTGAGCGCCCATCCCAAGGCAGCCCAGTGCCACATCCCCTCTCCCATCTCCTCCGCAGGTCTCCTCTCCCCTCCCGGCCCCGTGGGGCTCCGTCCTGGGGGTGGCCAGGGACATGGTGGTCCTGCGGGCTGGGCTCTGCCCCGGTCTCAGCGAAGAGATGATCCAGCTTCTCCGGGCGAACGGCATCAGGACGGGTAACGGGGCAGCGGCGGGGTCTCAGCTTGGGGAACATCAATCCCCTGCACATTTGGGTACCACAGTCACCTCCTGTGCGGGGCCCATCTGCCAGCCTGGGTGGTCAGGGCAGCCCCTGGAAAACATCTCCTGCCTTTGTGGTTTTATCCTTCTGGTGTCCCTCCCATCCCTCCCATGTCCTTGCTGGGTGTCTTCTGGGCCCCCCTGGGTGGATATGGTGACTCAGGACTTCCCCATAGGAGCAGGACATGGTCAGGCTCTCTGCAGAGGCTCTTTGAGGGCTGATCAATTACGGCTTTTAGAAGGTATTTTGGGAGGGTTTGTGCATTTTTTTCCCTCTGAAAAATGCCCAGGCTCCTGGCACACTGCACCCTGGGCAAGGCCTGCTCTTGGAGGGGGAGGAAAAGACTTCAGGTGGATTCTTTATTTGCTCTGAGAAACTGTATTTGAGCTGAGGAAAAGACCATTTTATTCTTGTTGAATGGAGTCTGTGAGATCCTGTGGGTGCTGGAGCCATGAACGTTCTAATCTTTGTTTTTCCTATAAGAACTGCTTTTTAACATGTTTGTTTGGGGTTTTTTTTCAACCAATAACATACACATCTATCTGAAAAAGTGAATCTTGGAATAGTTCTTGGGAGCAGGGATGGGGCCACTATTCTAATTTCTGTGGCTTTAGCCCTTCCTCACGTGCCCAGGGCTGGCACTTTGGGTCAGTCACTAGCCCCTGAGACTGGTACACTGGCAGAAGGGGACTCTCTTGGGTGGCCCCAGCTTTCACATGGAGCTGGGCTGTTCTTGGGGAAAAGGGGGAGAATTTTTACCAGTTTCTTTCCCTGATTTGTTTTGCAATGGGTGGCAGGGCCATCTCAGAGGAAAATTCTCCAATACTGCATTTTGTGGGGCATCCTCCTCCTCCCCTTGAAGAGTTGGCAGAGGGCACAGACATTTTGCCCGTTGGTGCAGGCGGGTTTTGTCTAAGCTGGTCGTCTCTTTGGTGTTTGTGGTCTGTCCGGGTTTGGCTTCTGACTTCTTGTCCCTCACATTATTTGCAGTGGTGGACTTTGTGTCATCAGACCTGGAGGAGGTTGCCCAGAAGTGTTCCCTGTCTTACAAGGTAAAGGGTGACTCCTAAGTCCTGGTACGTTAATTGGGGAGGTCAGAGCTGCTCATCTCACAACTTGGATGGCGTTGTCTGTGGGGACCTTCTGCAGCAGACGTTGTTGGGCCTGGACTTCCTCAGTCCCGTTTCCAGACATCTCTCTGCCCACCAGGCGCTGGTTGCAGTGAGACGTGTGCTCCTGGCCCAGTTCTCTGCCTTCCCCACCAACGGAGCAGACCTCTATGAGGAGCTCAAGAGCTCCACGGCCATCCTGCCCACTGGGAGCGCGAGGTGGGTACATCATCTGGCGAGCCAGCAGATCTCCCCAGGGGTGGGCTTGCTGTAAAAGTCTGTGGTTGCCCAGCGCAGGCTTTGAATTTCAATGTGGTGATGCCCTGAGCTGGCTCAGGGGTGTCCGAACCATCCCCAACAACTGCTTTAAAAACTTCCAGCCACAGCCTGGCTCTGCCTTTTGTGAGCAAGAGACGGTTATTCTTCATGTCCTCTGGCTGCAGAGCCAGCTGGTCTGTGTTCCTTGAGGGAATGACATTGCCGTTGTCCTTGTGCACCTTTTGGGAGCTGGTTGTGTTTCTCACTTCTACGCTGCCTTCAGCCTTTCCCTTGAGGGCTCCAGAGAGGAGGGCTGGGGATCTGGGAGGACCGTTGAGTGATGATGATCCAAACTGTCTAGGTCAGGCATGGAAATGAGTTACTCTATTGCATCTCCTTACTTCTTTTCCCCCGTCTCCTTGCTGGGTTGTCACAGTGACTGTGCAGAGAGACCCTGGGTACTCAAACCTTGCTCCCAGAACCACAGCTCTTCTCCAGCTCAGGACTGTCCTCTCGTATCCCCCACATTGCAGAGCTGTGGTTGCCTACAGTGTGGAGAGAGCCGGGGGTAGGAGGGAAGGAGGAAAGAGCCTGGAGCACTTGTTGGCATGTGGGAAGGGGGCTCTAGGGACTGCTGCTTCCCGATGCCTCTGCCATTCTGCCGGAGGATGTGTTGATAATCCCACCTTGTGTTCAACCTGTAGCCTGGACCAGCTGCTGGACTCTGGGCTGTACACGGGGGAGATGATGGAGCTCATGGGAGCGCCGGGCAGCGGGAAGACGCAGGTGAGTGGGACAGAGGAGGGGAGAGGACGGATGGGGTGAAGATGCCTTCAGGCACGTGAAGCGGAGGGACCTGGGAGGGCTGGCTGATGCTCGGTCCCTGCCTCTCCAGGTGTGCTTGGGCATTGCGGCCAGCGTGTCTCTTGGCCTCAAGCAGCACGTCCTGTTTCTCGACTCCACGGGGGGATTTACTGCCTCTCGTCTCTACCAGATGCTTCGAGCCCAGGCGCAGGCCGAGGAAGAGCAGGCAAGTTCCCCTGGAGCTGGTCCCGCTGCTGCTCCTCCACCCATGCTAAAACTGCCTTGGCTTTTCCCTGCAGACAACCCCCAGAGGCTGCTTTTCTCTCCAGCTCCGCCTTTGTCCCAGTGGGCTTTTTGGGGTCCAAACTCTTCCTCCCATGGCTGGGTGGGTGCTGTGCTCAGGGACAGACACCGCACTTTGGTTTTTTTCCTGGGGAGAAGGGGAGGGCTTGCTCCCTGAGCTCAATCCACATTGCTGCTTCCATCAGTGCCATGGGAACAACGGTGTTCACGGGATGGAGGCAAATGGGGAAGAAATAAGGGTCCCTGTCTCCATGGCATGATACTAGCAAAGAGCTGGTGGCAGCTGGGGAGGAGGAATATGGTGGGTCCTGGAGGGGATGAGGCTGTTGTTGATGCCACTTTGTGCCGCAGCTGGAGGCTCTGCAGCGGATCCAGGTGGTCCGTGTCTTCAACATCTATGAAATGCTGAGCGCCTTGCAGGAGCTGCGGGATCGCCTCTCCCAGCAGGTAGGAGCAAGGCTCCAGGCTTCCTTCCCTTCCCCGGAGCTGCAAGGAAGGCAGCAAGGAAGACACCACATCACCCTGTCCTGGGGACATTTGAGCCTCTGTGTAGCTCATGACCTCCAAAACTGCTGGATTTGTTACTCTACCCTGCACATGGTGCCTTCTCCTTTCAGGTCGTGAGCACCACGGGACCTCTCAAGATGGTGGTGATTGACTCTGTCTCGGCTGTGATTTACCCGCTGCTGGGCGGCAAGCAGTCGGAGGGTGAGCTGCTTCGTTAGGATATGCAATGAGGTTCCAGACCTCTCTGCTCGCCCTGAAGAGCATCTTCCCCCCACGTGTGCTGTGCCTGGAGCTGGGGCAGGACCGATGGGGATGCGACTGCTCCCAGCTTTTCCTTTGCAGATGGATAAAAGAGAGTCTGTTTGCGGTGTTACCGGCAAATGTCCAAGCTGGCTGGGACTGTGCAAGCACATGCCAGTGGTCTGAAACCCATCCAGGGGACAGAGAAGGCACTGAACAGTTTGCTCGCAGAGTAAAACCTCTGCCTACTGTGTCAGAGACGCGTGGTGGTCGCTGGCACGGTTTGCAAAGCTCCCCTGAGGCTGTTTCTGCCGGAAAGGACCATAAACCAGGAGTGAGGGAGGGGCTTTTTGCTGTCTGGGATGCCAAAGAGGCCCCTCAGACACCTTCCAGAGGGTCTTACACACCTGGGTGGCAGCCAGTGCTGTCACAGGAGGTTCTCCTCACAGCCATGGGCTGTAGGAATGGTGTGAGCTGCAGAGAGGGGTCCTCTACCTGCTAAATGAACCTGGCCAGCTTTGTCTGGAGCACCTGGTGCCTTTGTAGGGGTTTTTTGGCCTCAGGGCTTTTAAGATGGGAAAGAAGGGTGTTGGGACAACTCAGGGGTTGGTCTGTCCATGTCACATCCATTCGGCCGGGATCCCCTGGAGCGTGGAGGTGCAGTGGGTACATTGGGGTGCTGGTAATGGAAATGGGTTGAAGGTGCCCACGAACACCAGCACTGACACTAAATCTAGTGTTCGTGCAAATCCAGATGTCACCTGCCTCCAAGAGGGACTTGGAGGGTCGATCTGCAAACACCCAAATGCTTTGTCCCTCTCCAGGTTTGGCCATCATGATGCAGCTGGCCAGGGAGCTGAAGACTCTGGCCAGGGAGTTCAGCCTCGCTGTTGTGGTGAGTGTTGCTGCGCCTTGTCCTTCGGGTGCTGGCATGTGCCATGGCAAGGAGCCCTGGGGAGCCTTTGGATCCCCTGGGAGGGGGGACGCCATTCCCAGCTGAGCAGGAGCCCTCTGCTCCCCGATGTAGCTCTGCTTCAACACAGCCCATGGGTGTCTTGTTCCAGCGAGTGTAGCAAGAACAGGGCTGATCTGCTCCCTGCTTTTGTTGCTGTCCCCAGCCAACGAGGCTTTCACTTGATTGAGCAAAGTAGAGTTAAGTTCCAGACAGATCGAAAGGTTGGCTGTGTTTTTGATATAACAGCATTCTTTTAAGGGGCTTTACTAAGTAACCTCCTGCTTAGTTACCTCGGAGGAACTGGAGGGCGTTGCGTCATGCGGAAGTAGTTGGGGACTGGAAGGGGCCCCGCTCTAGTCCAGCTCTTGGCCAAGCAATTGCCTTTGCTTCAATGCGCCCAGAGTGGTGGTTGTGACCACAGTTAATGTGTTTGAATTGGGAAGGCCACCACACAAAACGGTGGTCTGCTCAAGCTGGCACTGGAAGGTGTCGAGACAGTCCTGCCCTTTGCTTTGATTAGGGATAGAGTGACAGGGATGGGGTGCCTGGAAGGATGCTTGGAGGCTCCAAGTTAAACTTCACAAGTGGCTTCAGCACCGGGAGCCACTGCAGCTTGCAGATATGAGTGAGCTCCTCCCTGAGTAGTGTCTGGGATAGAGGGGATGGCACGGGTGTGCCAGGAAGGAGAAGACAATAAACTTCACAGAAATGGCAGATTGGCCATTATCTCCTGGTGATCTCCGGTGTTACATTACAACGAGTGGCACCACTTTTCCTGGGCACCGATAAGCCTGTCTGTGCCGCAGGTGACTAACCAGGTGACAAGGGACAGCAGCACGGGTGCACTGAAGCCAGCCCTTGGCCGCTCCTGGAGCTTCGTGCCCAGCACCCGGGTGCTGCTGGAGAACAAAGAAGCCACCTGGGAGAAAGCCACCACGCAGCGCGTTGCTTCCTTAACGAAGTCACCGCGGCAGGTGAGGCTCCCCGGAGCAGTCCCTCTGGGAATGGAGAAGCGGCTGTGTGACATGGCCTTGGCTTCAGAGCTCCTCCTGGGGGTAGGGCGGGATCCCTGGGTGACCCATGGCAATGGGAGAGGAGCAAATGCAGCCTAGTTGTGTGCTGTGGAAGAGAAGAGCATCTGTTCCCAACAGCCTGAGCCTGTATTTAGGGGCACGTTAAGTGAGTGGCACCACTTCCAGCTCAGGTCACTGTGTTCCTCGTGCTCGTCTCGCTCTCCTGGTTGTGTATGGGCAGTGAGGGTCCCGCAGGGCTGGCTCCGACACCTGCAGAGGTGACTTTGGCTTGAATCCTGCCGTCGTTCAGGGCAGCGCTGGCTGAGCCTCCTGGCTCCGAGCCCGCTCTGCTGCCTGATCCAAACGGGATGGCCTGCCGGGCAGTGAAACGTGTCCTGGGTGTGCTAAATAACAGTGTGTCTGGGGATATCTCGGAGCAAGATCTTCTTTCTTTACTAAATTGCATTCTCTATTTGTATCTCAGTGCTCGGCAGACACAGTCAAAATGAGGGCCCCGCAGAAGGAAACCCTCAAGGGGATGTAATTGGGGATTTTTGGCTCTGGGGCAGGTGGTGGAGGAACGTACAGGTTTGCCTGTGGAGTCCCAGCAGTGTGAGGCTAAGCTCCGCTCTCTTTCTCCTTGCAGCCGACGGGGATACAGGTGGAGCTGGATATTGGCTATGGTGATGTGCAGGAGCGACACCCCCATGGGGGCTCTGATTGAGGGTGGAAAAGCAGATGTCAAGGTCCAAGAGAGCTGCAAAAAAAAAAAAAAAAAGCAGGCAAGCACACTGAAGGTTTTACAGACCGCCTCTGAGTCCTGCAGCCCCAGGAAGCACCAACGTGAAGAAGCTCTTGCTCTTCTGTGCTGGGGAGAAAATGAGCGTGGGGTTCCCTGGAGACACTCGCTGGAGTGGGCAGCACGACAGCCGGGTCCTCTCCTCTGCTGCGGGCTTGTCTTCAGCCAGCAGCGCCAGCCCTGTCCTAAGGTGTTGGCTTGGGACCAGGGGGCACATCCCCGCACAAACCCGTGACTCCTCGTGGTGGGATTGTTCCCCCCCCAGAACTCTGGTCCCGGAGCTCTGATCGTCCTTGCGCAGCCCACAGTGGTCTCGGGTTAGAAATAACAAAGATGTTGCACACTGCTGTGTTTCTTCAGAGCTGGAATTCAATTAATGGCGACTGCTGTTAACTTAATTAAAATTTTGAGGTTTAGTGCCTAGCAGGACTGGGGTGGGACAGGCTGTTGATGAGAAGGGACGTAATCGGATGTTTGATCTGACCTTATCCCCAGAGTAACACCAGACCCTGTAGGGAACAGCTGGTATTTTTGGGGGGCTGCTGTGTAAAGAATTGCTGTTAACTGATGAAGGTTATAATCTGGCTCAGCTGGGGTGGGTGAGTCTGACTGACACCAGCTGGTCCTGCCTGATGCTCAAGGACCTACTCAATTGCATGTGTTTAAATAGTTTTAAAGTAATCTCTCCTTGCTCCAGTGCTTTCCAGCTGCTCTTGCTTGCTCTGGGCAACCTCCTGGGGGCTTGTGCAGTGCCGGGGAGGAGCTGGGAGGCTGGGATGGAGCATGGCCTCTCCTCTTGATCCCAGGTATCTCAGACACCCTCATCTTCTGCTGAATAAGAAATCTCTTGGCAGGTGAGCTGAGTTAGAGGGTTGCACTTCCGAAGCTGCTGATGTAGATTGTGGGGGCTGGGACTCATCAGGGCATGCTCGTTAAATTAATAACACAGCACTACAGCTCTTGGAGCCTTCTAAGGCTGTTGCTGGGCAAAGAGGAGTCTGATTTGGCAAAGAGGCCTCTGATTTAGCCAGAACTTGGGAGCTAATTTCTCCAGAGCAGACATAACACCGTACAGCCCTGTATTCCTGATCAATAGCTGCTGGAGGGAAGGGGCAGCTAAAAAGGGGTATGTGAGCACATATTTCGGTTTCTCAAGGGATGGTGCCAGATCTCGGCACAGACTTTTGGTTTGCAGATCTGTCAGAGCCATGCTTCCTGCGAAACCGACCTCTCGGTGCTGCCGGGGCTGTGATTTACCTCCTCCATCGCGGCCACCCAGCCCCTGCGGCCCCGGGGCTGTGGGAAGGCTGCGCTCCCAGCGGGTCCTGCCCGAGGAGGGGAATGTGCCAAAGCAACGCGAGCTGTACCATTGAACAGTTTTCAGTGGAAATAAATGTCTTTTAAAGTTATCGTATTTCCTTGCATTTCTGGGCCTTCCAAGCTTGGGAAGGGGAGTTTGGCCCCAGGGGTTGCAGCCTGGCTGGCTGGAGCAAGGAGGAGGATGGTTTTTGCTGTCTGCTGTAGAACCATGCTGATGTGGATGGTCCTTACAAGCAGAAAATTGAGCTTGTTACGTCTCCTGAAGCTGTGAATAAATAGCTGGTACACACAAATTTAAACCAAAACTGAGTGCTACTATTTTATCTCTCTGCCTGAGGTTCCATGGGGGACGCAAAGTTTTTGTGGGGGCGTAGAGCAGGAGAAAGAGAAACCTCTTTTAGGTGTATTTGAATCAAGGGAGGTTTCTCAGTGTCTCCTTCCCCTGGCTAGCGGGGGGACAAGAAGGGGAACAGCCCGCTTTGAACCCTGTACCAGTCTCGGCATGAGACCAGCCCGGTGCCCAGGGAGCATCTTCACCGTGGCCCACAGGCAACGACAGCAGGGGCTCTGCTCTGGCACTTAGTCACTGGGGAGCAGTCATGGGACGGTGATTCAACGGGGCTGGTACCAGTTGGTCGGGAAGAGACCAGGGAAAAGCGGCGACGTGTGGGCTGTGCTCCTCCAAAGCTAAATGTCCCAGGCTGTCGGGCATAGCCGTGACCTGGGGGGATTTTTTCTCTTTGGCAATCAGCTAATTGCAGCTGTGGGATTCTGATGCTCTCTTGGGAAACGGTCGGGGAGGAGAGCGTGGTACGCGGCACAGCTGAGCTTCGTGGCAGCTCCTGGCTTTGCCGCCGAGGTAGGCAGCGCGTGTGCGAGGTGACGGCGACGTCCTGAATTTCTGGCTGCGTTGCCGCAGGGCAGGAGTTGCTGTGAGTGCTGGTTAATGCCTGGTGTGGGGACAGCAGAAGGGTTCAGGCTACGGGAATCTATTACCTGATGTGGAAAATCTTGCCTCCTTACTTAAGTTGATTTGCCCTAAATTTGCATAGTAAAATTAGGCTGAAAAGAGTTTCTGACCTAAATATCCTAATTCAGCATTTCTCCTCCATGCTGAGACAGGCACTTCTGCGACCCTGTGAGACAGGGCCTGGCTGTGCCGGTGTGCACAGGGACGTCCCCTCTCCCTGCTCCTTCCCATCGCCTAAATCTGCCAGAAAACCGCAGGAAAGGCCTGGAGCGGGGTGATAAACCCCATCCCAGGGCAAACGGGGCCCCCCTCGCTCTGAGCAGTGGGGATGCCTTTGGTCACTGAGGGCTTGTTTGCCCTTGATGGGTATAAAATACATATATAAGTGTGTGCTTATAAGTACCGTGTGTAAACGTGCCTGTATGGGGATGTGTGTATGTGACGGTGTGTATATATATATATATGGGTGTACCTGTATGTGTGTGTATATATATGGATGTACGTGTATATATACAAATGCTTCCCTTACAATGCATCTAAGCCCCATGCACACAGCAGGACCCCCTCTGAATCCCACGGGACCCCTCAGTCCCCATCCGCCCCCCCCCCCGCTGCCCGGCCGGGGTCTCGAACCCGCGGCTCTAGGAGTCGCCGTGCCCCGCTGGCCACTGGGCCGGCTGAGGGCGCCAGAGAGTCCGCCGGGCCGCCAGGGGCGGGCCGCCCAGCTGGCCGCCGCTCTGGCCGCCCTCTCTGTGGCTGGCGGCCGCCGCGGTGGGCAGTTGCCATAGCGGCGCCGCCGCCGCGCCGAGGGCGGAGGGCTGGGGCTGACCCGGTGCCCGGTCCCGCCGTCCGCTCCGGGTCGGG